>CP141134.1:37660416-38260416 GCA_035236585.1 Warburgia ugandensis | reverse complement strand
TCTAGTCTTTGGTCTTGCAAATCAACTAAAGGAGGGTTGGCTGGCTCAGATTGATATTCAATAGTGCAAATTGATCAAAAGAGGAATGGATAGATCATATTAAATTTCAATGGTGCATGTCATCTTGAAGATCAATAAGGCAAGAGTAGAAGGCTATGGATCAGAATGGAAATTAGGAAGAAGTTTCCTAAGTGGAAACTAACTCCTAAAGATAAGGAAAGAGGGAATTAGAAGGATGGAAACTGAAGCTCTGGTGACCTATATCCATCATGAAGTCCATGTCATACATTCCATGTGAATGTCTTTTCCTTCTAATTTCATTTAATTACAATTTCAATGAAATTTTCATTACTTAAGCATTAAAGCATAAATTTAAAGAATAACTAAACAATTCAATAATCAATTCTATAAGTAACTCAACTAAGAAATGAAAGACAATAATGTTTAATAATCCAAATAGCAATCTAACATGCTATTATGATCCAAGGGTCTTAATTGATCCATATTCATTTTTCCTTTCTTTAGGGTTTAGATCTTGATCCTTCATTTTATTTTAGATTCAACGTTTTATATTGATGTAATTTAATTATTAAATCATTGATTTATCTTATCCATTGATTTGATCTTCCTTGATCTACCAAATCAAGGAGATCTTAAGTTACTTTATAATATTTAAGGGCATAGATCTTGATCTAGCCCAAATCCTCATCATCCATTCATTAATTCAAATCCTCATCATCCATTCATTAATTCCCTATGATCTTATCTCAAGATCATCATACATACTATCCAATCATCCTGGATCATCTTGATCTAGGAGATACTACTCATTTTTAAAGATTTTAGTAACTTTTTAGTATAGATCTCTTAAGATCTGTCAAATTATTTTAATTTAAGCCACTGATTTTATTTATTACATTATAAAATTATCATTCAACAAGGTATTAGTGGTCGGATCATCCTAGATCTTGTAGATCAAGGATGTTAGTTACTTATCCACTTAATTACAGAAAATTAAATTAACTAAAATTAAAATTTTCTAGGTTCAGTCCTTTCTACTTATCACAAGGAATCCATCACTACTTTTCGATCTCAATTGAGATCGGAATTGTGATTTTAAGATTTCAGCCCGTTTTAAGGGCTAAATTTCACCATACTGGTTGGGATAAATACTATTGATCTAGAGACATATAATTGTTACTATGAACATGCTTATTAAGGTTTTGGGACATTCTGAACACATCTATCGGTTCAGATTTCAATTTTGAGATCATCTTGGCCATGATCTAAGATCAATGGCAGGATGGTGCTAAATAGATCATGTAAATACTAATTAAAAACAAGATCTAACATGTTCTATGCTTTAATAACATAAATATGAATTCCAGGAAGGTTTCTGATCTAAATTTGGGTATCTATTAAAATCATAATTAAGTTTTTTAAGATTTTAGCCCATTTTAAGGGCAGAATTTTATCTTTACTGTTTTTGATCAATTCCTTCATATCTATGCATAAAAATCTAACTGTGAACATGATCCTAGAGTTTTAGGGGGTCTCTGAAGACATCCATGGGTTCAGATTTGTCTTTTAAAGTCATCTAGTCCATGATCTAAGATCATGGGTATTGATTTTACTAAATACCTTATGTAAATACAAATTAAAACATGGATCTAATAAGTTCAGTAAATTGTAAAAACTACAAGGAGTCCATAGCATTTTTCATATCTAAAATCAGAGCTATATCAAGCTCTGAATTGAAGAAATAAGATTTTTAGTTTAGAGAATAGACGACCCAGATCAAATCTGGGTTACACGTACGGGACAACCTGCGTCCCTCGCCTGTTACTGTCTACCCTAGGTGATTGGGCAAAGGTAACCGGCTATAGACAAGATGGTTTGATCTGGACCGTCGGATCGCCTGTGGTCGGATCTCCTCCATCCAGTAAAACCAAGTGCCCAGATTTCACATCCTGGGGTTTTTGGGACCCAGGAATTCATCCATCTACTCAGAAGTTACATCTGAGCTATGGATCAATGAGATCTCAACCCTCAGTGCTGGATCCAATGTCTCCGACGGATCAACGGCTGGGGAGCTCCCATCCTTGCTAGAAAACCAGACTAACCTACTGTAAATGAAAGAGGGGTGCAAGTGCACCTACCTGGAAGAAGATATTATGGATCTATGTAAAAAAAACCAGAAAATCCACTCCTGATAATATAGCTCACCAGAGCTTCAGTTTTTCAGTGATTTCTCCACGGATACTCCACTAATTATGGTAAACCAAAGGGGTTTTGTAGATCTTAATATTACCCAACTATCCAGCGGTTAAGATGATGTTTCAATGGCTGAATATGGATGCCTAATTCAGAAAACAATAACAAGGTGAAAACCCTGCTCTTTGGGGACGACGCATTCGTGGATGTGCCCGATAACCCGAGGAGGAATATTCCTCCGGGTGCGTTTGTGGATGCTCTAACAGGGAAATAAAATGCAAGAAAAGGGAGAAGGAAAGAGGGAGAAGGAGGAGGAATTTTGGCAGAGTGTAGGGAACTTCGTGATGGATTTTTGGAATATTTTTGGAAATTTTTTCTGATTTCTATTTATAGGGATTTTGAGTGTTTTTCATCATAACACCTAATAATTATGTTTTTTTCTTTTTTCTTTTTAATATTTAATATTTATTTGATTCCCACTACGACCTCCTTCTCCACTAGCCGGTGGTAGTGGTTTGACCTATGATTGCATGTGGTCTGGTCATTGGATTCCATTTTGGGTCCTTTGTGGGCCCCATGTGGGCCCCACATGTGTAAAAAGACCATTTTGCCCTTTATGTATAAAATTTTGAGTTTACTCCTACGAACTTGGAATTGAGTGTATTTAGTGACATTGGACTTGTATTTTTGAGTACATTCCAAATTTGATGTCTTAAACCTAAGCCAGGGTAAAATTACCCTTTTACCCTTTGTTCTTGAAATGGAGAAAATAAAGGTTTTTCACTCCGAATTCAGAATACATCGTGCTTGCAGTCATTCTGAAGGGTTCATGGGATATGTTTTTAGTTATGCATGTCTTTATGCCTTAATCTACCCCCTTAAAAAAATTTCGTCCTCGAAATTTCAAATCTACACTACTCAAACAAACTAGGATACAAGTTTTTCATTTCTTCTTCTAATTCCCAAGTAGCCTCCTCGATCGTATGATGTTGCCATAATACTTTGACTAAGGGAATTACTTTGGTCCTTAACTGTTGCTCTTTCTTGTCCAAGATCTGAATTGCCCTCTCTTTAAGGGTTAAGTCTGTGTCTAACTCCTTCGGTATGTTTTGAAGCACATGAGTCTCATCTGGAATGTATTTCCATAGCATGGAAATGTGGAATACATTGTGTACTTCTGAGAGTTGAGGAGGTAGGGCTAATTTGTAAGCCACCAACCCAACCCTTTCTAGTATTTCAAAAGGGCCAACATACCTTGAACTGAGTTTTCCTTTACTTCCAAACCTTCTCACCCCCTTAATGGGTAAGACCTTCAAAAACACATGGTCACCTATTTCGAATTCCAGGGTTTGGCATCTTTTATCTGAGTAGCTTTTCTGACGACTATGAGTAGCCAACAATCTTTTGTTTATTAGTCTTACCTTGTCTGTACATTGTTCCACAAATTCTGACTTCATCAACTTTCGTTCCCCTACGTCATCCCAACACGTTGGCGATTGACATGGTTGTCCATACAAAGCTTCATAAGGTGCCATTCTGATACTTGCATGGAAGCTGTTATTATAAGAAAACTCTATCAATGGAAGATGCTCATCCCAACTACCCTTCCAGTCTAGTGCATAGGCCCTTAGCACGTCTTCTAAGGTTTGAATGGTCCTTTCTAACTGACCATCAGTTTGGGGATGAAAGGTTGTACTAAATTTTAGTGATGTCCCCAATGCCTGTTGCACACTCTTCTAGCTTCTTGATGTAAACCATCCATCTCGATCCGAGATGATGGAGAGTGGGACCCCATGAAGGCTAACTATTTCTTTTACATACAACTGGGCTAAACTATCAACATATTGGTTTTGTTTGATTGGAAGGAAGTGTGCTGACTTGGTTAGCCTATCAACTATTACCCATATCATGTCATGGCCTGCCTGAGTCTTTGGTAAACCCACAACAAAGTTCATGGTGATATGCTCCCATTTCCACTCTGGTAGGTCTAAGGTTTGTAGTAACCCAGTGGTTTTTGATGCTCAACCTTTACTTGTTGACAAGTTAAGCACCTAGCCACACACTCCCCTATATCTTTCTTCATACCTTCCCACCAAAAATTTCTTTTTAAATCTTGATACATTTTTGTTCCTCCAGGATGTATGGAAAATTTTGATTGATTGGCCTCTTGTAGTAGTGTTTTTCTAAAGCTTGAGATAACCACTAGTCTTCCTTGAAACTGAATACCCCCTGTTGAGTCTCTACTAACCCCTGCCTTTTCACACATTGCTTGAATTGCTACGTCCCCCTCTTGGGTCTTTAAGATTTCTTCAACAAAAGCTGACTTGATGGTGACATTAGCCAACACTGCCTTTGTGTGTCTGCTTAGTGCATCAGCCACTACATTAGCCTTTCCAGGATGGTATTGAATTGTAAAACATAATCCTTAAGGTATTCCATCCACCATCTTTGTCTCATATTCAAATTAGCCTAAATGAAAGTATACTCAAGGCTCTTGTGATTAGTGAATACATTGAACTTTTCCCAATACAAGTAATGTTGCCAAATTTTTAAGGCAAACACTACTGCTGCCAATTCTAGGTCGTGTATTAGGTAGGTCATTTCATGCTTCTTTAATTGTCGTGAAGCATAAGCAATGACCTTCTCATTTTGCATGAGTACACTTCCTAACCCCTTATCTGAAGCATCACAGTATATCTCATAACCTCCACTCCCAGATGGCAAGGACAATGCTGGTGCTGCAGTTAATTTCTTCTTTAACTCTTGGAAAATCTTTTCACATTCATCAGTCCAAGTAAACTATACTCCTTTTCTAGTCAAAGAAGTCAAAGGAAGAGCTAGATGGGAAAACCCTTGGATAAATCTACGATAATATCCTGCTAACCCTAGAAAACTTCTTATTTTAGTTACTATTTTTGGCTGCTCCCAATTCATTATAGTGTCCACCTTGGCAGGGTCCACTTCTACTCCATTTTGAGAAATTACATGCCCCAGAAAATTGAATTTTTCCAACCAAAACTCACACTTAGAAAATTTACCAAATAGTTTGTGCCTTCTAAGTGTGGTTAACACAATCCTTAAATGTTCTTGATGTTCCAGTATACTAGTAGAATAAATAAGTATATCATCAATGAATATGATTACAAATTTATCCATAAATTCCTTGAAAACTCTATTCATCAAGTCCATGAATACGGCTGGAGCATTGGTTAACCCGTAAGCCATCACCAAAAATTCATAATGTCCATACCAGGTTTTGAATGCAATCTTGGGTATATCTTCACCTTTAATACGCAACTGATGATATTCAGATCTAAGGTCAGGTTTTGAAAAGACCCTAGCAGCTTGGAGTTGATCAAAGAGATCATCAATGCGAGGTAGAGGGTATCTATTTTTGATTGTTAGATTATTCAGCATACGATAGTCGATGCACAGCCTCATTGACCCATCCTTCTTCTTCACAAATATAACAGGTGCCCCCCATGGTGAGCTACTTGGTTTGATAAACCCTTTGTTTAACAATTCCTGAAGTGGGTTCTTCAATTCTCTTAACTCAGTTGGGGCCATTCTATATGGTGCTTTAGAAATTGGAGTTGTACCAAGAATCAAATCAATGGTAAACTCAATTTCCCTATGAGGTGGTAAACCTAGCAATTCTTCAGGAAACACATCTTGGAATTCCTTGACTATGTCAATTTCCTCTATTTTAGGCTGCTCTGCATTCAAAGCAACTACAGTTGTCAAAAATGCCTGACACCCTTTTGACACAAATTTGCTAGCCTTCATAGCTGATACTACAGGCTTGATTGACCCATTTGGTTTTCCCTGTAATACTAGTTTTTCTTCTCCAGGTGTGTTACAAGTAAGTTTCTTTTTTCTTCAGTCCATAATTACCCAGTATTTGGCTAGCCAATCCATACCCAGTATAACATCATAATCTACTATGTTTAGTAAAATAAGGTCTATACTCATTGTTCTCCCTTGTACTTCCATAGGTACATCTGAAAGATATTCTTGTAATCTAATTGTTTTCCCCACTGGTGTCATTACATCTAGATAGAATCCCAATTTCTCCACTATCAATTGTATACTAGATGCAAATATACAGGATATAAAAGAATGGTTTGAACCAGAATCAAACAGTACTTTGGCATGGTGATGAGATACTAACAATGTACCTTCAATAACTGCATTGGATGTTCCCGCCTCTCCATCGGTAATGGCGAACACACTTCCTTGATGACGCAATACATTTTCAGGCTTTGCACCTTGGATTGCCAAGGGTTTGTTGCATTGATTAGAGAAATGTCCGATCTCACCACATTTATAACATTTGATAGGGGGTCGTGGCTGTTGTGGTGCCCCATGAGGGAATGCATGGTCGGGATGATATGTTCTACAAACAGGGCATTATTTCCTTTTTGCTTGGTTCCCTTGCTTGTTAAAAGTTCAAAAATTGTTTGAGGGTCTCTTGACTTTCTTGAATGATTTTTGATGAGAGGTGCTCGCTCCTTCAAATTTGGTCAATTGGCTTCTTTTGTAGTCTTCTTCAAATTTGGATGCCATTTCAACACATTCAGCCATGATAGTAGGTTTAGTCCCTAGCACCTTCGTCCTTAGTCCGAGATGTAACCCTTCCATAAAACGATCTATTGTGTTTCTTTCAGTATTACATATATGGTTGGCAAACCTCTTTAGCTGGATGAACTTATTTCATAGTCTATCATGGAAAGGCTTCCTTGTCATAACTCTAACAACTCCTTCTGCTTCTGGGATTTGATATGTGCAGGGAAGTATTTCTCATTAAAAACTTCCTTAAATCTTTCCCATGAGATTTCTTCAGAATTCGAGAAGGCATTTCTTTGTGTAGATCTCCACTAGTAATCTGCCTCTTGCTTTAAGATGTAGGTGGTCATCTTGACCTTTAAATTATCTGGAACTCTTAATAAGCTAAAGGTCTTTTCCACCTCATGAATCTAGTCTTCACCCTTCTTAGGTTCTCCCTTGCCATTGAAACCACTCACCATTTTCTAGAACCTTTCCACCATTTTATCTATCTTCTCAGGTGTTAATTATGAATGTTCCATTGCCCCATTTGGTATTGGTGAAGAGTTCTCCTGTACTGGGGTTGGAGTTTCTTGTCTAGGAATAGGAGCACTGGGCCCCACCTCAGGTTGAACCAGAGCTTAAGAACTTGGAGTAGCTTGAGATTGCATAAGTTGAGGAAGGATGTTCCTCAATACCCTCATCATAACTTCCTCGAATTTATCTGTAATGACTCCAATTTTGTAATATTGAAATCCCAAGTTAGCAATGAAAAGTTCACTTTTTGGAGATAAGGGTATTTTGGTCATTTCACTATTCACCCTAACTGAATCCAAAAATTTGGTCCTAATAATGGTGCCATTAGGTGCATCTAAGAAAAATAAATGCAACAAGACCAAAATCACCCAAAACGGAGTTAAAATGAGCAAGTTATGACACTTTGAAGTTCAGGTGCAAAAATGTAATTTTCATTAAAAAACAGATTTAGCCTGAGAAACACAGGGGTCCGTTTTGATACAGGCACCCCTCTTCTTCAACCTCCTAGAGGATTCTAGAACGGTGGTGTTTGGAAGAGAAACCATTGCCATTCTGGAGGTTTTTCCACTGCCATTCAATGGCGGTGAGAGCCCCCTCCAGAACCCTCTTATAACTTTATAAATAGAGCTCTTGGGTGCCTCTAATGGCAGCCCAAAAGCTTGGGAAAAACCCATCATGGAGAAGCAACCAAGAGGAGAAAATGTGGAGAAAAACCCGGCCACGAACTAGGTATGCCCAAAACCCCTCCAAACCCGTCTCCCCCTTAGTCATAAGCTAAGTTTCCCCAAGTTTTTGCATGAAAAATCATGCAAAACCGGGCCCTAGAGAGCCACAAAGGACCCAGGGACGGTCCCTGGGGCGCACTGGTTCGGCTGATTTTAAATCCTTTAGGTTCTAATGCTTCTCTCCATAACTTTAGCTTTGTATTTATGCCTTCCCTTGTCTCATCAATTAAAACTATATCATCTACAATTAGCATGCACCATGAAATCTCCTCTTGTAGATATTTTATTAACTCATCCATGACCAACCTGAAAAGGTATGGGCTCAATATTATGCCTTGATGCAATCCTACAGTGATAGGAAAATCCATAGTTTGTTCGCTAGTGGTCATAGCATTTGTTAGCGCTCCATCGTACATATGTTTAATTATGTCTATATATCCCTGCAAAACCCCTTTCTCACCCAACACCCTCCATATTAACTGCTTAGGGACTCTATCATAAGCTTTATCTTAGTCAATAAAGACCATATGGAGGTCCTTCCCCCTCTCCCTATACTTCTCGATCAATTTTCTTACTAAAAAAATTGCTTCCATGGTAGACCTCTCAAGCATGAAACCAAACTAGTTCTCTGATACACTTGTCTCATGCCCTAGCCTTTTCTAGATCACTCTTTCAAAGAGTTTCATAGTGTGGCTTATAAGTTTGATCCCTCGATAATTAGTACAATTCTGTATGTCTCCTTTATTCTTATAAATTGGTACAATAGAGCTCTTGCTCTATTCATCCGAAATTTTCTTTGATTTTATAATCTTGTTAAATAACTTGGTCAACCAAACTACTTCAGTATTTCCCATATGCTTCCAAACCTCTATTGATATAGCATCAGGCCCCAAGGCCTTTCTTGATTTCATCTTTTTTAAAGCCTCTTTCACTTTAGGTATTCTAATGTTATGATTGTATCTATAATGTACAATGTTAATTAGGTTTACAGTACTTTCAATCCCTATATTCTTAGGGTAATTGTCAATTAGCAATTTTGAAAGTATCTTTCCCACCATTGTTTGATCTTACCATCTTTGACTAGTACCCTTTGATTATCATTTCTAATGAGCTTATCATGGTCTAAGTCCTTACCCTTCTTTTATTTTATTTTTTCAAGTTTAAACACATCTTTCTCACCTTCTCTTGATCCTCGTATACTATAGAGATGATCATATGCCTTGAGTTTAACCTCACTTACTATTCTCTTAGTAACCTTTTTAGCATTCTTATATTGTTCATAGTTTTCATTATTTCTAATTTCTGCCATGCTTTAAAACACACTTGATTTTCTATAATAACTTCTTGCACTATTTCTATGACGACCCGGGTTTTCTCATGCATTTTTAAATGCAATATCTAATTCCTAAGGCAGGATGCATCCCTATTTGAAAACCATTTTACAAAAATCCATGCAATGCAACGAAAAATCTTTAGTTTTAAACTCATTTTGAAAACCCCGAGTGTCATTTGCTTTCACAACAACCAAAGTAGTTTTTTAAAAAACTTCAGAAATCATATTTTTTTATGCCTAGGTCTATCCAGTCACAACACACAGCCCAACTGTAAATAAATACATGTCCAAAGGGTTGAGAGTTTACTTACATGTATAATTGTCTCCTTTTGTATTCACTTGCTCGTAGCACTAATATCTCCTGAGGCATCTTCTATTTGTAAGTGGAACTATCCTGAAAAATGTTAAGGATAGGGTGAGTATATACTATACTCAGTAGGAGTCTATCACTACTAGTTTTGTAATGCATGCTATGTTTAAAATTATATGCTCTTAAAAACATGTGCATGTTCGAACAATCACGTTCAATATCGATATTAAAAACCATTGTCGAACTGGAATACTGACAACTTAAAGAATAGCATAATTCAAGTCCAAAGTATCATATATCATAAACATAATCATATGCTTAAGATGCTCAACTGAATCCAACTCATGGATATCTGGTATCTTATGGTCGACCAACCTCATATCATGCCATATGCAATGCAAATAAGTCCACAAAACCATAGGGTCCAACTATGCCCACGACCTCGCCGCCGTGTGGTCCCCGGGTACTTGAGGACACTCGGTCATAGCCTCAACGGGGTCTATGACACGTCGACCCAGTGCCGTGACACCAGTGGTAGTCCCCTGTACCACATGCAGTTGACGTAGGGACGTTGCCCTTTTTGGGCTTGGTACCCATCCACCTAATAGTGGTAGAGGCTGGAGGCCAACCCAAACCTCTCGGCATAGGCCCATGAGCTCATCAGCCCAAATCATATCAAATCAAACCAACGAAAACCTCTTGTTCAAAACCCGTCCTCTTTGGGTCCCTCACAACTACCTAGCCCTCACAACTACCTACCCAGCTTCTTTTAGGCACTCCAACATCTTTTGGTAACCCTCAAGGACATGCAATCTTTTAAAAACTCAATGCTCACCAATTATGCAATATATGCATTTGTTTGTAAAACATATCTATGCATAATGTATATGCAATCATTTGCAAAACATATCTATGCATAATGTATATGCAATTATTTGCAAAACATATCTATCCATAAAGTGTTTATCATATGTATGCTGAATTAAGACATGCTAAACAAGTTATATAATTTGTACTTAAAACATGCACAAAACAATCATGGCTCCTTTTTAAAAAGTCTAGTAGTGATAGAGCATCTACCTCGAAGTCTCCTAGAGTAGCATCCTTTATCACTTTAACCCGTCCTTGGGTCTCATTTATAATCTCCTGGGTATGGATGGATACACGGAGTCCTCATTAATTTCACTCTATTTAGACGGTAGATTGCTAGCTCTGCCTATTGGGTCCAAGGTCCTTGTCTAATTCATTCATCAGGCTAGATCCTATGGTATGGATCTGCTTTCCAATAGTTAAATTCTATAATTTATCCTCTAATCTAACTTTAAAGTCTCAATAGGTCCGCGTGCCCCGGTTCCCAGGACACCCGTGTATCTTGGTTGAACTGTGACCGCTTAAGTGCATGCGTGCCCAAAGGCCGTGCCAGGGACTACGTTTTGCACGCGTTCATGCACGCTCAAGTGATGCACTATGACGTGCATCATCACCCGAACACACCTTGTAGCATGGCGCGTCTCAGCTCCCAGGGCACCCCGTGCATCCTAGTCAAGCTAGGACCCATGCCCCATGTCACGCATGTACCTGAAGGCCGCACCTGGGACAGTGTTCGCATGTGCACAAGCATGCCTAAGCGATGCGCTATGACGCGCATCATCGCACGGACGCACCTTGTAGCATGGCGCGTCTTAGTTCTCAGGGCACCCTGTGCACCTGGTCGAGCCAGGACCCGTGCCCCATGTCGTGCACGCACCTGAAGGCCGCACCTGGGACAATGTACACACTCAGTCCCAGGTGCACGTGGTGCTTGGCATCCTTAGGACGCCTGGCTCGTGCAGGTTCGGCCCAAGCCGTCTTGGGCATTTTTCGGCCAAGAACCTTGCTGGAAAATGACCAGAAAGGACCAGGGAAAGTGGAAGGGAAAAGGAGGAAAGGAAAATGGCTTACCTGGGTTGCCGGTGATGGCACTCTTCCTGCCTGAAAACTCTATGTTGGCCGAAAATCATGAAGAGGGAAATCCCATCGTCGTGCAAGGCTGGAAAAGAGAAGAGAGGGGAAATGGGGAGATGGGAACGGGATGGCCAGCCTGACTTGGGCCTGGCGGTTGCCGAAAAACTCAGGGGAGATGGTTTGAGACGGGTTTCCAATTTTGCCAGAAATCCCAATCTCAACGGCTGGAAAAACGCCGGAAAATCATGTTTTTTGGAGAGGGGAGATGGGGTTTTTATAGACTGGCTATGGAGGTGCCCCTCAATGGCGGTGCCGCCATTGGCGGTGGCAGATCCCTCTAGAAAAATAGGGATCAAGGGTTTCTGGGAGGGTCTAGAGCTTGAAGACAATAGGGGGTGCCGTTATCAAAACGACCCCCTGCGTTTTTCGTCCTTTTTCATTTTTCTGTTTAATTTTCAGAAATACCCCTATCTTTAAATGGCTGTAACTTCTTCATACGAACTCCGTTTTGGGTGATTTTTGAGGCTTTGGATTCCATTTTTCGAGTAGAATCTAGTGGTACTATGTTTCCTCACAAATTCCTTCATTTAATATTTTAAATAAAATCAAACATTCAACATAGTTTATTTCCTATAGAACGTTCAATTTTCGTTCAAAATAGTGTAAATTGCTCGGTCATTACAGTTTCACTCCACCACCAAGTTTTCTTTACTTATTGCCTTTTATCTGTAGATACTTCTAGGGCATCTTTTGCCACTTTCTTAATGAACTTAGCCATACTAACCCACATGGTGTTTCCTTCTACCATCAAATTATTTGTAAGTGAGGTTATTTTCTCCCCTTTTAAGTTCCACCACTTAGTTTTTAGATTCCTATTAAGTTATTTCCTTTATTACATATTTTAATGTAGATATCCATAACCATTAACCTATGTTGTGAGGTTAAACTCTAACCAGGTATCACCTTACAATCGTTACACATTGATCATTCAGTATTCCTAAGTAAAAGAAAGTCTATTTAGCTTTCATGGAGGTCACTTTTAAAGGTTAATAAGTATTCATCCTTCTTCTTTAAGAATGTGTTTGCAATAGGTTATATGCCAAAGAAAAATCGAGGATAGCTTGCCCCATCTAATTTCATTATTCAATACCATACCCTCATGTACCCTATCATATTATTCCTGTTCTTTACCTACATGGCTATTTAAATCTTCTCCTATAAATATCCCCTCTGTTTTGGGAATTTCTAGCATGACTCCCTCCATATCTACCCAAAACTGTCTCCTGATTATATCTTCTAACCCTACTTGTGGTGCGTATGCACTTATAACATTTATGATCTGCCTTCCTTGAACAAGTTTTATTATTATAATTCTATCACTAATTCTTTTAATATCTACAACTTTATCCTTTAATTCTTTATCCACCACTATTCTTATGCTATTTCTGTTATTATCCTTTCCTATGTACCAGAGCTTAGACCCATCAATTTCTATGGTTTTAGCCCCTTTCCACTTGGTTTCTTGGATATAAGCTATGTTGACTCTCTTACAACTCATCGTATCTACTAACTCCAGGCTCTTACCTGTCAATGTCCCTATATTTCATGTGTCGATACAAATCTTATACTCATGAGGTAGCCTATTTATCCATGCTCTTCTTGACCCCCATGACATGAACCCATGCCTACTTTCCACTGTACTTGGTCTTTGATGTAGCACGTCGCTTATGAGGGGATGCTCTAGCAGCCCTTGCCCATTTTCCACTACTTGAGATTTGATGTAGTGTGTTGCTTTCAGGGGAATGCCCTAGCAACCCTTGCCCATTTTTCACTATAGCTAGGATCCGATGTAGCGCTTGCTTATGGGGGATGCTTTAGCTTGAGGTAATGTTAGTGATCGATTTGTGTCATATTAGGGTTACCATACTTTGAAGAAGCTGAAGATGATTTTCATTATCTTCTCTTCTTACTTACAAAGCAATATACATATGCATATACATTTGCAAGTAAGAAGAGAAAATAATAAAATCATCTTCAACTTCTTCAAAAAGGTTTGGCTTGTTGGCTGGCACTTGACACAAAACCCTTCTCCTTTTCTATCCGAGCTTGGGATCAGCATTAACAGAGTTAACAAAATAGGTTAATAATGTGATAATGTGTTGTGCAATAGCATCTTGTTCTCATGGTATTAGATGCTTTGATAATCCCATTATTAACCTATAATGTGCTTTGATGTTGTCTCTTATTGAAGTTTAAGGTTGGGATATCCACTTAATGAGAATGTGTATCTTTATTTCTATCTTTAGTGTTTGTGGTATTTAATGTTTTAATGGTCCTTCTTTGGTTAATAGCTCATTTACCTCAGTCTAGGTCATTCCTTTCATGTAGTATTTCTTTTTATTACTTGAGTTTATTTAGTTAACTCCCTAAGTCATTACATGTTATCTAGGGTAGTATGAACT
Organism: Warburgia ugandensis; assembly: GCA_035236585.1. Classification (NCBI taxonomy): domain Eukaryota; kingdom Viridiplantae; phylum Streptophyta; class Magnoliopsida; order Canellales; family Canellaceae; genus Warburgia; species Warburgia ugandensis. Next base: position 38,246,346 of record CP141134.1, on the reverse strand, counting down.
TTTACTAGGTTCTTAAATCAAGATACTCTCGATGTCATGTTACCACCATGCCCTGGTTAGTCTTTTATAGAGTAAATTATATAGATCATAAGGTTTACCAATTTCGTTTTTAATATTCCATTATAGTATTGATAGTCATAATTAAGCTACATTTAGATTCTAGGTATGACTAAGTGTTTGCCCCACTATAATTAGTTTCATAGGAATGTAATTACTAAGATTTAGATGCAACAAGTTGTGTATTTTCCTTGTCTGGCTTCATAGGATTAGATAAACTAAGTTATGGGAGATCAAGTAAAATGAGTTTAACCCATGTGAGCCTAAGGTATAAGAAACTAAGTCTTAGAAAACTAAGGCTTAAGGGACTAAGTCATGGGAGACTAAGTTGTAGTTTCTTTCTTATTAGTATCATAGGGTTTTCATCCTCTTGGACATAGGAATAACTAAGAATGCAAATTGCATTTCTCATTCCTAGGATTTTGACTACTAAGTGACTACAATCTGCATGGCTATGTGTGTAACTCACATTGCTAAATTCCAAGATGTGCATCATCTATGACATAGGGATAAGTGGAATTTCTTTTTTATGCCCTAGACTTACTTCACCACCCTTTCACAAGTACTTTTTCAATGTTTTATAGCCTCCTATAGCCAAACTAATCCAAGTATAACAAGTTGAACCCCTTAACTAGTCATTTAGAACTTTTTAGAGTCCTTTATGAGGATTTAACTTCCTTACCCTAATTATGTCCTAGAACTAGCTCAACATAGCCTAACTTAGCTTCTGGGTATGAGTAGGTGAATATCACACTTTAGTTATGTCCATAGGAATGTAAATTGCTAAGACTTATGTGGTGAATAAGTGTCTTCAGTTAAGATCAATTAAGCCATAGGGAAACTAAGGCCTATACTATGGCATAAATGATCAAGGCTTATGTGATTGAGGCATAGGAGATATAATTAATAGGGAATTATGTCATAGGAGATTATGTCCTTAGGAACTAAGGAAAAAGACTAAGTCAGTGAAGACCAAAGTATAAGAAACCAAGATATAAATGACTAAGTCTTAGGAGACTAAGGCTTAGGTAACTAAGTCATATGTGATTTAGGGCTTCATTTGGTTAAGGCATATGGAACTAAGAGATAAGGGACTTATGTTATAAGGGACTATGCCATAGGAATGAAGGCATAGGGGAGTGAGTTGAAGGAGACTAAATCTTAAGAATGTTATCTTAGTAGTCTAACCACTTTCAAGTTCCCATAGAAGTATAGTTAATCTTCCCCAAATTTTCCAACATAAGTAAGGTTTATGTATTCCCACATTGTCTAGCACAAGATGTCGTTTGAATGCACAAATTTTCCAGCCTAAGGTAGCTTAAAATGTTCACATTTATAGCATAGGTATAGTTTCTAGTATTTTCAAATTCCAGCTAAGAGGAGTTCCAGTATTTATAAATTCCAGCTTCCTACATAATATTCAAAAATTTCCAAATTCCAATGCATTTTCCTAGATCCCCAAGTTCCGACACTGTATTGAACGAGCAATGAAAACTCTAGCATTATGATGGTTCCAAAATTTGGCTATCTCCAGTGTGATCTTAGCCTGATCACACACTTCTTTAGCATTCAGTGATCCATCATCCATAGCCTAGTGTAAAATTATTAAATTTCTTTATACAATGTAAAAGAAAAAAAAGAAAAGAAAGGATGGTGTGGCACCGTTTTTCTTGTATAACTCGAGTAGGAGAAATGGGGCTTCTGGTCTAAGCCTACGGCTATTGATTGGGCTGCTATTCTTGAAGGGAAACCAATCTACATTCATGGTTTTATTAGGGACTCAATTTCATTTCATCCTACTAGTTCTTAGAAACCCAGCTAGCAGGAGAAAACTGGTACCACTTCCTACATGCAATGTGCAGAAAATCACATTGTTTTCCCCCTACTAAAACTAATCAAAATAGTGAACCTAAATTCCAATTTTCTGGGAAAATTTGATGTACATCTATAGAATGATATGAAATCTTAAAACCCAAGTTGTTGTTTTACAAGTTGGGATCTTAAACTAGGATTTCTAGTTGGATTCTAGATGCACTCTCCCTACAAATGCATGCATGAAAATAGGGTGTGACCAGTTCCTATTCTAGGTTGCATTCCCATTTGATCCCTATTAGCCCATAAAATTTGATTCTTTATACTTCATTTCAATGTTAAATTATCATAGAACAAGACCCATAAATTGGATTTCCATTTTAATTAGGATGTAGAGGGTGATTCTAAAGAGAAGTTCATCCCCTATTTCAAATGCAAGCAGAAAGCTAAAGCATAGCACACACAAACTAGTATAAACATGAACTTAAACAACTAAAAGATGAATTTCTAGACATGCAATGCAAGCCAAAGATCATGTAAAATCATCATGCAATGAAGAGGTTAAAAATCATGCAAGATTTGACAATAAAGGCAAATTTTCCAGAAATATGCATGGTACTGGTTCAAGCTATAGAAGACAAACTTTACACACTTAGAGAAAAAATATCAGTTGATTTTTGCTTGAGCTAAATCAAGCAAGCATTAGTAAATATTCCTATAAACCCCAACCAGGTTTAGAGCTCCGGGCGGACTAGTTTTCTTCTCTAGATTTTCTTGAGTTCTTGTTCCTAAGTGTAGCTCCAATGTTTAGATAGTGCTCCTCTCAACATGACCAAATCCTCCCTCAAATCTTCATATTCCTTTGTTTTTGGGCTCACCACAACCCCCTATCTCCACTGAGCTCACTCACCACTGTTTCATTTCCCTTGCTTTAGCGGGCCCTGCCCTCCCACCTTCTTCTTCTTCTTCTTCCCCTCTAACAGTTTCATCCTCCCCCTTTCTCCTCTTCATATCATCATCATCAAGACCTTATCCCAATTAGGGGTTAGCCACATGAATCTTATTTCTCCATTCCTTTCTATTAAGTACCATGGCTTCATTTAGTCCCAAAGTTTTCAAATCTTTCCTCACCACTTCTATCCACGTTCTTTTGGGCCTTCTCCTTGCCTTTTTAAAACCTTCTACTTGTAATTGCCTCACTCCTTCTAACCGTGCCATTGTTGGTCTCCTTTGAGCATGTCCAAACCATCTAAGTCTAATCTCCCTCGTCTTTTTACCTATTGGTGCTACCCCAAATTTTCTCTAATATTTTCATTTTGAATTCTATCCTTTCTTGTCTTACCACTCATCCATCTCAACATTCTCATTTCTATGATGCTCATCCTATGAGCATGATGTTCCTTAACTGCCCAACACTCTAATCCATAGAGCATGGCCGACCTTATGGCCATCCTATAGAATTCTCCTTTGAGTTTGAGTGGCACTCGCCAATCACACAAACCTCAAGATGCACATCTCCATTTATTCCAACCTGCTTGGATTCTCTGGGTAACCTCCCTCTCAATCTCTCAATCTCTCCACTCTCATGAATCATTGATCCTATGTACTGAAAGTGGTCTTTTATAGGGACTTCTTAGTTATCAATCTTGATGTGTTCCACTCCTACACCTCTCCTTGCTAAAATTGCATTCCATATATTTTGTCCTAGTTCGGCTAGTTTTAAATCCTTTAGATTCTAATGCTTCTCTCCATAACTCTAGCTTTATGTTTACACGCTCTCTTGTCTCATCAAGTAAGACTATATCATCTGCAATAGCATGCACCAGGGAATCTTCTCGTGTAGATCTTTTGTTAACTCAACCATAACCAATGTGAAAAGGTGTGGACTCAATGTCAATCCTTGGCGCAATCCTACAATGACAGGAAAATCACCAGTCTCGTCACTAGTGGTCTTAACATTTGTTTTCACTCCCTCATACATATCTTTAATTATGTCCTGCGAAACCCCTTTATTGCCCAATACCCTCCATATTAATTCTCCAGGAACTGTATCATAAGCTTTCTCTATGTTGATAAAGACCATGTGGAGGTCTTTCCTCCTCTCCCTATATTTCTCTACTAATTGTCTTAGTAAGAAAATAGCTTCCATGGTAGGCCTCTTAGGCATGGAACCAAACTGATTCTCTGATACACTTGTTTCCTGTTGTAACCTCTTCTCAATTACTCTTTCAAAAAGTTTCATAGTGTGGCTCATCAGTTTGATCCCTCTATAATTAGTGAAGCTTTGTATGTCTCCTTCATTCTTAGCCTCTTCTCAATCAGTTTTTCAAAAAGTTTCATAGTGTGGCTCATAAGTTTGTTCCCTCAATAATTAGTGCAGCTCTGTATGTCTCCTTTATTCTTATAAATTGGTACAATAGAGTTTTTCCTCCACTCATCAGGCATTTTCTTTGATTTTATAATCTTATTAAATAACTTGGTCAACAAACTACCCCAATATCTCCCACATGCTTCCAAACCTCTATTGGTATACAATCGGGCCCCATGGCCTTTCCTGATTTCATCTTTTTCAGGGCCTCTTTCACTTCAGGTATTCTAATCATACGTTCATATCTATAATATCCAATGTTATTTAGATTTATACTATTTTAAATCCCTATATTCTCAGAGCCATTGTCATTTAACAATTTTTGAAAGTATGTTTCCCACCTTTGTTTGATCTCATTATCTTTGACTAATACCCTTTGATCATTGCTTTTAATGCACCTACCATGATCTATGTCCTTATCCTTTTGTTTTCTTCCTTTTGCAAGTTCAAACAAATCTTTCTCACCTTCTCTTGTTCCTAGTCTATTATAGAGCTCATCATATGTTTTAAGTTTAGCCTCACTTACTATTCTCTTAGCAACCTTTTTAGCATTCTTATACTGTTCATAGCTTTCATTATTTCTAGTTTATTGCCATGCTTTAAAACACGTCTGTTTTTCTTTAATAACATTTTGCACTATTTCACTCCACCACCATGTTTCCTTTACTAATTGCCTTTTACCTTTAGATACTCCTAAGACATCCTTTGCCACTTTCTTAATGGACTTAACAATATTAATCCACATGGTATTTACTTTTGTTTCATAGTCCCAATTTCCTTCTACCATCAACTTATTTGTGAATGAGATTATTTTCTCTCCTTTTAAGTTTCGCCACTTAATTTTTGAATACCTATTAAGTTCATTTCCTTTCTTCCATCTTTTGATATGGATATCCATAACCATTACCCTATGTTGTGAGGTTAAACTCTCACCAAGTATCACCTTACAATCCTTACACATAGATCATTCATTATTCTTAAGTAGAAACAAGTCTATTTGGCTTTTATGAAATCCACTTTTAAAGGTTATTAAGTGTTCATCCCTCTTCTTAAAGAGTGTATTTGCTATGGCCAAGTTATATGACAAAGAAAAATCAAGGATATTCTCCCCCATCTCATTTCTTTCACTTATACCATACCCTCTGTTTATTCTATCATATCCTTCCTTTTCTTTTCCTACATGGTCATTTAAGTTTGGTCCTACGAATATCCCCTTAGTGTTGGGAATTTCTTGCATGACTCTCTCCATATCTTCCCAAAATTGTCTCTTGATTATATCTTGTAACCCTACTTGTGGTGGTATGCACTTATAACATTTATAATCTGCTCTCTTAGAACAAGTTTTATTATTATAATTCTATCACTAATTCTTTTAATGTCCACAACTTTATCCTTTAATTCCTTATCCACTATTATTCCTATGCCATTTTTGTTATTATTCTTTCCTGCATACCATAATTTATACCCATCTATTTCTCTAGCTGTAGCCCCTTTCCACTTAGTTTCTTGGATACAAGTGATGTTGACTCTTTTACGTTTCATCGCGTCTACTAACTCCAAACTCTTACATGTCAATGTCCCTATATTCCATGTGGCAATACAAATCTTATGCTATGGAGATATCCTATTTACTATTGCCTTTCTCGACCTCCATGGCATGAACCCATGTCCACTTTTCACTGCACCTGGGTTTTGATGCAGCACGTTGCTTCCGAGGGGACGCTCTAGCAGCCCTTGCCCATTTTTCACTACACCAGGGATCCGATGTAGTGCGTTGCTTTTGGGAAAAAAGCCCTAGTAACCCTTATCTATTTTTCACTGCACCTGGAATCCGATGCAGTATGTTGCTTATGAGGAACACCCTAGCTTGAGGGAATGTTAGTTTTCGATTCATGTCATGTTAAGGTTGCCATAGTTTTAAGAAGTTGAAGGTGATTTTCATTTCTTCCTTACAAACTAATATACAAATGCATATTCATTTGCAAGCAGAAAAGAAATAACAAAATCATCTTCAGCTTCACCCTTGTCGACTGGCACCTGATGCAAGGGTTTCCATATTTTAAGAAGCTAGAGATGATTTTCGTTTCTTTCTCACAAACTAATATACAAATGCATATTCATATGTAAGAAAGAAATAACAAAATCATCTTCAACTTCTCCCTTGCCGACTAGCACCTGACACATGACCCTCCTCCTTTTTCATCTGCACTAGGGACTGACATTGGCTAAGTTCCCTTCATATAAGCAGAAAAATGTCAGCTCCTAAGTATAAAATACGTTTAATACTTAGTTTAAATCTTAAAAAAATTAGAACTTACATCTGTCAAATAACATGGGAGGCTAGCAGCCGTGGAAATATGATTCCACGTGGCTGGTAGATCTCCCTTAATTTCCATCTAATTAAAATTTCATATAAAAAATTGAATTATAATAAAAAACCCTCATTTTACCCAAACATTTCAATTATACCATGGTCTGGGCCAAATTTGCAATTGTACCCCCTAACCAATAATATATTGAATTCTTCACTCCTATTAATTCCTCATTTTATCTCCATTTTTAATTATAATTATCTTTTAAAAATTACTTAATAACTACAAAATGTGATTTTTAAATCGCTCCTTCATCTTGCAAATTGGTTTCTAAATCTCTAGGTCAACCCAAAAATACTCCTCCATGGTTATCCTAACATGCTCTTTTAAATCTTCTCCATCACAATTAAAACATACACTTAATAAATAAAAAATTTACCATATTTTTTGTCAATGCATTGATTTGTTTATCAAAATTAGATATTTACATATATTACAAAAGGTTACAAACATTTTAATATTATGTTTAAAGTTACTTCTAATAGTTTTGATGATTTTAAGAACTTAAAGATGATGATGTAGTTATGCATGATTGCTTTCATAATGAGGAGCATCGAATGACATTTTAGAAAGACCTGAAGAAACAAAAGCAAAAGAAGACGAGTGAAAACATGTTAAGAGAATTTTTGAACTTGAGCATTTGAGTGATGATTGAAAATTATTGAAACTATATATTAAAGGTGAGAGCTTAGAATGAATTTTTTTGGAAATTAGATGAATTGTTAATAATTGAGATTCATAAGACTTAGTGTTTTACCATGATGTGATATTAAGATAGAAATACCTTCAGTATGTGAAATTTACCATTGAAAAAAGAGGAATGAATATTGACTAAATCCTCCTTAAACATTTCAAACTTTGATACTATCTTAAGGATGGATTAGTTTATTACATTTGGCAATAAATGATTACCATGAAATCATTTGATATTTTGGAAGAAGTAAAGAACTCTTTTCAAAAGAGACGTGTTTTAAATGAGCATGTTTCATTTCTCTTAAAAATAGCTAGACACAATGCATAGAGAAATCAAACCTCTCAACTAAAGATAAGATAAATGGTTAGAAAATGGTAAACCCATCTTATATGAAATGTTAGTAGTCAAAGTAAATTTATATACAATTCCTAAGATCTACCCAGACAACTATATTAAAATTGGGATAGATGTCACTATTGAGTTTATGATGGATACAGTTCTATCGCCAAAGCATTATACTAAGTTACTTTTATGGAACTATTGGAAAATAAGTAGTAACAATTGTTAGATAAAGTAGATATCATATAGTTTGTTGAATTGTACTGATTTTCTTCATTAGAAAAAGAATGAATAATTGAGATTTATTGACGAATATTGAATTCATAAGAAATCACAATGAACAATAAGTATTCTCTAATTTTGAAAGAAAGGCCTATTTGATTATACATGCATATTTTAGATCTCATTAAAAATTGATTTGATGCCAGAGTATAATCAATTGAGGGATATTTGAACAATATTTGACATTGAGTATGTTGATAAAGATAATTGTGGATACTAGAGAGATGATGTTTAGAACACTATCCAACTAAGCTACAATTGTAATTACTATAGACATGATGTTCAAGAGTATGTTGAAATACATGAATTTGATAGTGGTATATGTGGACTGAAGAAGTCAACTTTTTGTACTACCATGTAAAATAAAAAATAAAAAATTCTACTCAAAATAGTAAATTGACAGTTAGGGCAATTGTCTTAAATATTCAAAAGAATTATTGATAAAAGATGCTAAACAATGTGGAATTATTAATAATTTTTTAATGGTATAGTCAAAATAGATATAAAGTTAAACAAGTGGGAATTAGTTATTTAGATATGAGATATAAAGAGGACTTATATATGCAATGCTGATGAATGTGACAACAAATGGTGCCTATTAAGTAAATGTAATATGAAATAATTGTTGAGGAGGCATGAAGTATGTTATAAAAATACTTGAGAAATGACAATTGGAAAGTTGGAGATAAAAATCTAGACACACTAATTTTATAGAAAAAATTGATAGAACATTGATGATTTGTTAACAAGTAAAGGCAAAGTATTAGAAAGTACAATGAAAGGACCTTTTATTGCTTGAAGCAGACAAAAAACCTGCATTAATAGACGGCATAAACTTCCAAAGTTTGAAGTTGGGAATCATATGAATTTTAAGGTGTTATGAAAACTTACATTTACAATGAGAACATGATGCTTCTAGAATTGTCTGAAAGGGAATGTGAAAAGAATTTCAAGGACAAAATTCCTTTAAGGGGGGAAGAATGTAAAAAACCCAATTTTTGAAAAATTTTCATTTCATATAATATCTAAGTTATTTTTGAATGAAATGCAAATTTGGTTGTTTGTGTTTTAAGTTTCACAAAATTGACACTTTGAATAACACCTAATTGACCATTAAAACCTTAATAATTGGATTGTACTAAAATGCTAAAATCGAAGTCCAAATAATTTTTTTTTTATATTTTGCAAGCTAAGGGCATTGTAGTAAATTTTCTTAGTGGGTTGCACTAATAAAACTAATAGGTCGGCGACATTACTATTGCGCATGGCCATCCTTATGCAAAATTCAAAAGGCATAAGAAAGGGGCCGGGGGGGGGTAGCATTAATGTCAAATTGACCCCTCTCTTTATGTAAAAAGAAGGAAGAAGAAGCTGGGGAGAAGGAAGAGAGATATTGAGAGAGAGAGGGAGAGAGAAATAGCTGTTAGAACCACATCAGAAAACTGCCATTAATGATAGCAAGAAAGGAAGATTAGGAAGAATGGTGCACAGTGGAATCGAGCTAACTGAAGAAAATGGTAGCTCGAATTGATGATCCAATTTGACCATCTTGTTTCACATAATGAAATAACTAACCCCAATAAGATCAAGACAATTAGAGTTCACTTAGACCATTAGATTGCACCTGGAATACTACACATTACTGTTTTTATCGACTACAAAAAGTGCATCAAAGAATGAGGAAAACAGGCAAAAAGAAATTAGAAAACAATGATCAGAATTGTTCATTTTCATCCCCATTATGCTTGGAGGGAAACTTATTTTACGTATTAAGATTGGAGAAGAAACAATGGAGATCAAATGGAAAAAAATGTAATCACTAGCAATTATGAGTTTTTTGGTGAAGCTCCAACAGAAAATCCTAATTTTTCAGCATCAAACGATGATGAATCTTCACCAAATTTAAAGGGAGTGTAGGTATGTCCCTAATCTACATTTTCACCCATGCAATTTGACATTTTGGTGCTAAAATGGAACCTTGCAACCAATTCTCTAGTCACCTTCTCTAATGATAGTCTTTTATCATCAATGACCTAAAATTTATGTATGAAAAATATGGTTCCAGGCCATTTTAACATGGTCTATGCAATGGAATGGGTTTTAGTGGGATTAGAGATCATTTGACTATCCAAAGTCAAATGCAATCTTAATCCACCATTGTCAATCTACATTTTGTGAATCTGACTATTCATTGCATAGATTGTGATGACCCTCAACAACTTAAGTTGTAGATCTATAGATATTGATTAGATGCTTTATATTTGATTGATCTATCCCTAGTCTTGATCTAAGCCATCCAATTGGCTAATCTAAGGTTAAATCTTGCAGATCGGTGAGAAAATAGACTCGTAACATAATTTGAATCTTGATTTGTGATCAAACATCTTGGTCCACAAATTTACACACTAAATCTTTTAGATCAGATGTAGATTTGACTCTTGACAGTGACCACAAAGCTTGATCTAAGCTATTTGCCTTGCTAATCAATGATTAAATGTTAGATCAGTGATAAAAATTATATCAATAGAATAGCATGTGAATTTCATTGATCATGCGCCAATCTAATTGTCATAAAGTCCAAAATTGAGCCCAAGTTCTAGTATATGTATTGCAAATTGTCAATCATTTATGGGAATTGACTGATTAGTTGTTTTGATTAACATTTCTTGATTGTAATGTATGATCAGAAACTAACTCTTCAAATTGGATTATCAATGGCTAGGAAAGACAGATCAATAGATTGAATGCTCAAGATTCATTTATCCATACTAATTAATGATGGAAAAGTCTTTTAACAATCAATTTTGACCTTAGATGATCACAAAAAACCCAGATTAGTAAGCAATTAAGAATTTCAATAGGAATGTGTTTGCATTTGATAGATTCACAACTAGGGAAAAATCTTGAACGATCAATCTTAACCACTGATTACTAAGTGGATTTGATGGTTATGAAGCCAGTGGAATAGATAAATGACATATGAGGTAGGTGGAATCTAAGATACAAATTTTCTAAAATTGCATTATTTTTTTGACATATCATGATGTGATTTGACAATAGTATGAGATTTGAAATGCATGAGTTATAGAATTGCATTAATTATGTGTTATTGTACATGCAGTATTTAATTAATGACTTGTCAAATGAAAATGTTCTATGTGATATTAATATTAATATTTTATTTTTAGAATTGTAAAGGCATGTAAATTTTTTTAAATAGCATAATTTAAGAATCCATTGCATGTTTTATCTCTACATGAATTGATTTGAAAGTCAAAAGGGCTAAAGTTTGGTATGGGATACCAATTATTTATATGATATAGTATTTTCATCAATATATAGTGGATAGGTAGTTAGCCTGGTAGTTTATATTATATGCGAATTGTATAAGGAGCGTGAGTTGAGTTAAACTTCATATTTTACATCCATAACATTTGTTAAAATGACTAGTAAGACTGATTGAGTGGCATTATAGATATATGAATACCTATACTTTTTATATATGTTTTGTTATAGATTTATTTTATGATTTGATGTAGATGTTGTGACGACCGGTTTTTTGAAACACATTTTATAATATATTTTTCAAAGGCAAGGGCGTCCCCTCAGTAAAAAAATTTTGCAAAGCAAAGCAGCGAAAATTCTTTTATTTTAAAACTTGTTTTGAAAACCCAAGTCACCACTTCATACATAACATAAGTACAATTTGTGTACAAAATAAAATTCCATTGAAGGAATATGATTTTATTAAACTTCCAGGATCCATCCAGTGGTTCACAGTACACAACCCATTTTATCCTTACAATACTTGTCCAAATACACAATTCAAAATACAAAGTTCTAAATACAATACATGCTCTCTATACAATGTTTCAAGGGATATACCCTTATTACTTATTCTTCACTAGTTCTTCAAGTCTTAAGCTCCTAAGTCTCCTTCTCTGTATCTAAGATATTGTAAACATTTGAACATTTATAATATCTCAACAAGCTATGCTTGGCAGGGGATAAGAATGTAAGTTATTACAATAAAATCTCAATATTCAACTATCCCATAATTCATTCTATCATAAACACATTCACAGACCACTATTATTTATATGAACATCTCATTTCCTTATCATTTGTGTTCACCTTTATACATACATAGTATATAAGAACAAATCCGTTAAAATTGTAAAAATAATCAATAATCATTTCCATACAAAACTGATCAACTCCTTTCATTATAGGAGATTTGTATTTCAGCCAAGCATTACTATCTTTGGGATTTTCCCTTCTTGGGAAAAATATTGGTAATATACAATTACTTGGCATTTCATCATGCCATCCCTTAAGGCATTTCACCATGCCAATTTCATATGCATCATAATGCAAAATAATCAAGGACTACTATGCTTGCAGTCTGATCCGTACAGCGTGCGCGGATAATTGTTCAATAATCCACTTATACCATTCTTAGTGGAAATTACAATATCCATGTCCATATGGGAGGACCATGGCTGTCACAGTGGTGGCCTTCCCATAAATGCCCCACCCAAATTTTAGCCTTTCTTAGGCTTGGTATTCAATATCATCAAGTTTCAGAGGGTGGGTGGCCAAACCCTCTTAACTCTCCTAGCATAGCATCCCCAGGCCTATGCCTGTTTAAAACAAAACCACAAGGCTCCAAGCTTGTATGTAAAATAATACTTATACATATCAGACTATCTGTTTGTTTATCTAGGACTGGAATATTTTCTACTTTCCTATTCACTTAGGGTTGTTCTCAATTCTCAACTTAACCATTTAATACTTATTTTCCTCATTATTTGGTTGGATCATATTTCAATTTGAGGTATTTACCTTAATATATTGGTATCATACATGTCAATACTTCAAAACATAAGATCATGTATTAGACATGTATCTTCATGTAAAGGTATTCTTAATAATCCACCCACCTCAATAAGGTATTCTTACTCCTTGAAATCTGCCATAGTCTCGATCAACATATATCTGTCAAATCATATGTATAATGTCATTTTTCTAATCAAGGGTACATACTACAGGGTCTTTTGATCATACTTATGTAGGATGATCTGAATCTTTCTTCCTTGAATATCATATATCCATGGGTTTAATATCATCTATACAAATACTATCTATATCATATATAACAATCTAATTTACATTGATGTTTCTTTTTCCTTATTGTTTTTGATCATACAAGATCTCATCTTGTTTAATTATCCTTATCTCACTTACTATTTTTATTAGGGTTAGATAATTTGCTATATTTTTATGTTCTTATTATTATTCAACCAGTTAGTGTCTTACTTGGTTGAAGATAATTTATTTCTTCCTATCACTAGACAACTCCTCCTTATTTCAGGATGACCAGTACTTACCTGTTAAAGTCTGCTCAAAAAGTGGTTAATACAAACCTCATGTAAGGAGGCTTTAGATCTCTCTTACGTCAACGGGAGGTGAGGGAAAAGCACTTAGCTCTTGTATACCCCCTATAACCACAATGTTCAGAGTCCAATGGAGTGGTACTAGCTCAACCTTTGATAAGGTTCCTATGAGCTCTTTACCTTAAGTCCATTCTCTAATTGATTTTAATTAATTTCCATGGATATGCATAATGTCATCCATGGATGTTCATTATTTTCCTACTTTGGGCCAAGGAATTGGTAAACCATTCCTTATATTGTCCTACTAACTATAGCCCTTATTAAGTCAAAATCATTCATTCATCTTAGTTGTCCATGAATCTCTATATTTCATTAGTTTACATTTTTGGTGATTTATGCTCCTTATATCTTAACAATTACTTAATAATTGAATAAAATTTGACAATAAGTAAATCATAAACTTGAAAGCATAAATCAAATATAAGTTTAACAACTATATACTAACATTCTTCCTATGAATGTAACTTAAGCTAGTGAAATAAAACTAACATGATCCTAAGTTATGAAATACATAAAATTGTACTTCTATCTTAATGGAATCATGTTTAAATATCTAATTTACACTAATATGATCCTAAGATAATCAAATCTACTAACAAATTACTCATTTAGGGCATATCATACTAAAATTTAAAGATTACACTATCATGCTTTCTAACGTAGAACATAAATCACATTTACACCTTTATGTCCAATAAAAGATAATTAAAACTTAGAACATAAATCACATTTACACTTCTATATCCAATAAAAGATAATTAAAGCAATTATATTAAGATTATTATAAGCCTTTAAATATGATCCAACCATTAGATCTTAGGTGTTTTCCTTTAGATCAAGGGTTTTAATTACCTTTAAGGCTTTTAATCCATTAAGATCCAAAAATCATATCCACTTGATTTTGTCACATTTCATTCATGATCTAACTTGATTTCATCATAAGATCATCCATTTAATCCATCCCAAGGATCTGATCATACTTGATCTCATTGATCAAGTGGGTCCCTTTGTATTTTTTATTTTTATTTTAGGCTTTTTCTACCATAAAGGCCAGATCCCCTAATTTATCTAAGATCTGTCCAAATTAACCATAGATATTACATTATTATATCATCATTAAAATAAATTTTCAAGATCTGATCACCTCAGATCTTGAAGATCTTAGAAATTGGACGCTTATTTCCAAAATACAGAAATAATTTTTAAAAATATTATGACTTCATTAGAAACTAGACATTACAAGCTTTCCATATCTTCTTCCTAATCTCAATTTGGAGTTCATATGACTCCACAATCTTAAATTGAAGTTTTCAGCCGTTCCTAAATCTGGACCCAGCAGAATTAATCTCTCTCAATTGAGGGTCCAAACCTTGTTAGATTTTCTTAAAAATTGTATCCTAGGGGTTTTTGACCCTTATGGATCAATTGGAAAGCTCAGAATTTTCATCTGAGCTCTCTATCACCATAAATTGAAGGCTCTTGTATTTACTTTATTTTTACCAATTTTCATTCAAATTAAATTACAGAAAAATAAAAATTACACTAAACCATAATAAATATGAATGGGAAGTAGTTACACCAACCTGATTGGAGAAAAACAATATAATTGATGCCCAATTTGAGAGAATTACCGGTTGATGATAATATAGCCCGATTGTCCACCTTTTTGTGATTTTCTATTGTTGGAGCCTCTGGATCTTGAAATTGATTTGGGGATTTTGTATATACTATAGTATAGGAGGTTATGGACGGTGGAATTTATCAGATTCTACCTGGAACGGAGTGCCTAATTGAATTTAGGTCTCTTGTTCCACTTAGAAAGAGGAGAGAGAAATGAGAAAAATAGAGATTTGGGAGGGATGAATGAGAATTTGGAGATGAAACTCCAGGGAAGATTTGAAAATTTTGTGGTTAAGTTTGTGAAATTTTTTGGAAATTTTTGGGACATATTTATAGCCAAATTTGAATTTTTTATCATTTATTTTGATAAGATATTTTATTACTTTAGAATTTTTTATTACAAGTGCATTCTCCATTCTCCACTACATTCTCCACTACCAACAATAATGCATTGAGAAATTATTTTTGCTTCTAGAACGTTGGTCCACTTTGTGGGCCCCACTTTTATGTGAAAAGATGTTTTTGCCCTTTGAACTCCAAAATTAGAGAATAATACGTAATATTTGTCTGAACTCGGAATCGAGCGTACTTAGTGGCGTTGGAATTGTATTTCTATGTAATTCATGAATATTGAGGTCTTATTTCTTGGATATGGAATATGGGTAAAATTACCATTTTACCCCCAAATGGAGAAAATTAAGGAATTTTCATTTTAACTCAGAATTGAATGTACTTAATGTTGTTTCGATCGGTTTTCCAAGTACATCCATAATTTCTATGTTTTAATTCATGATATAATCTCCATAAAAAGAAAATTTTCAATAACCTAATATTCCAGCCTAGAATTTCTAAAAATTCAAACTTTATTAATTTGCCTTAATAAGTTACAAAAATTCAGGGTCATTACAGATGTGATGAGGCACCTCACTATCGATGTGAATGGAAAATGCCCTAGGCTTGAAGGCACCACACCATAGACGTGATAGGGTAGTGGTACCCTGGGCCATTTTGTTGAGGCATCATGTTATGGATGCGATAGTGAGATGCCCTTTGTTAGAAGGCACTGCACCATAGTGATGATACCCTAGGCCATTGTGGAGGCATCGCCTCATGGTTGCTACAGGGAGGTGAGATCATAGGTGGGCAGGCAACGCTCCATGGATGCGATGGTGTAGTGGTACCTTGGGCCATTGATGAGGCATTGTATGTTTGATAGGGTGATGATCCCTAGGGCATTGTGCCATCATAATGCTCGAATTTTGATGATGTGATTACTTGTGATCATTACGTAGACCCAATGGTGGCTGCATGTATGTGGACCAGCTGTGGCTAGATTATTGTGGGCCTTGTAGTTGAGGAATGACCAACTATTATTATACACTATTATTTTATGAGTTTGATGCTATTTAACTTCTATTTCTATTCATAAGATTTATTTGAGATTCCATCATGATTTGTATATGGCATTGCATCATTGTATCTATTTATGATATTTACATATTTTTAGAATATTTATTCTAGATTGTGATTGTGATTTGAATATGATATTGCACTATTGGATTTATTCGTGATATTTACATGAAATGCTTTAAAACTTGATATTCTAAAGTTTTAGATTTTCTCAAATGTAATCATGCAAATTATGGATACATAATGTTTTGATGCATTAAAATGATTATTAAAATATGAAAATAAATATTTCTTTCAGTTTTTATGAGCATCTTAGTCCCCTACCAAGCATAGCATGCTAAGATTGTAAATGTTTGAATGTTTACGTATCTAATATTTAAATAGACAAGAGCGAAGAAGAGTTGGGTAGTAACTAATTTGATACATTTATATATTGGGGGTATGTTGTATATTATTCCAATAATTACATTTGTATCGTATATGTACATTTGTTGGAATTGGACTTTAAATGTAATAATATAGAGACTGTGGTTGTTGACTGGATGGATCCTAAAGAAGTAAACTTATTTAAAACTGGTTTACTTGAAAAAGAAAAATTATTTTAAGTTTTCAAAATTTAAAGTATGATGAAATTATAAAAAAATGGGAAGTTCAAAGATGAGATTGGGGTTTTTGAAATGAATTTCAAATAAAACACTATTCACAATATGTTTTCTAAATAGTTTTCCAAACTTGGAGCCCCACATTCTGGAAAAAGGAATTGATAAAAAGCGTTATAAAAACCCCTATCATCACACTTTGTGACGTTAAAAGAGAGTAAAGGAGAAGTGTTAGTTCTTGTGTGAAAGCTTGGAGAAATAAGTTTACATTCCATTTATCCATTTCCCTTTTCCATTCCATCCATCTCACCCATCCTTTTCTCTCTTAGCATTACGTGAATTCACCTTCCGATTTTCTTCCCTATCATTTTCTTCAAAGTGTTCCCATCCTCAAGTTCATTCAGTTACATGCATCATCATCTTCTCTTATTTCTTTACATTACATGCATTCAATCTACCTAACTTTCTAGCATTTCACTTTTTCGTTTTCTTTTTATAATCTTTGCATCTTTTCATTCCTCTTACTATTCACTTCCTCTCCTCCCTACTCTTTAATGCACCAATATTGAATCATTCATCTAAGCATTCCACTCACAATCATCCACCACTCTCCACCTCTCTTATCTATACACACAAACACTTTTTATCCATCTTTCCATTTCATGCCTCATCCTCTCTTCCCTTCCTGGTATTACGCATGTTGTTGTTGTTATAATTAAAAATAGTAAGTGCAAAAATCATTTGCAATATAGCATTCTGGTGAGGTCGATCCCATGAGGTGTTGAACTAATGTAATGTTAGTGGTTCCTACATTATGGAAATCAAACATGAAAATGGAAACTATGCAAAAATGTGCTAAAATTTAAAACTTTCCCAATTGAAAACTTTCTAAATTGATGACTTTCCTAAACTAAGAACTTCCTAAAAATGCATATACGCAACTTTCCTAAAATGCAATTTTAACAACTTTTCTAAGCATAAAATTAACAACTACCATAAGGAAACAAGCATTAAACAACTAATTTCCTAACCATTCAATCTTTTAAATAAAGCACTTAAACTTATGGATGGGGAAACTACAACAACTACACTCTATTCACAACATGCAAGCAAACAAATTAAGATCAATAGTCCTAAACTACTTACCTATCATGAATGAAAGCAACAACTTGAATCTTAATTAATCAACAATTTTTCAAATCCTAAATCGTGTAATCTTAGTTTAACATTAACTAAGCAATATAAAGAACTAATTAGGTGCTTAAAAATTTAAGTGAACATAAAGTGCATGCGCCTGAAAATTAAATAGAACCAACCACGAAAAGAAATTCTAGCAGCAGCGTAGTTGACCCATTCATTCAATAGAAATTGTAAAACATGGAACTAATCAACTTTGATGTAAGCAAACATTCAAGGATGTAAACTATTAATTGCTTGACTACAACATGAATTGAAAACTCCAATAAACTTTATTGAATTACATCAAAATCCAATAACATAAAGCTCCCATACATGTAATCTCTGAAATTAAATTCCTATTACAATGGAGTTTACTTGATCTTAACACACCCACAACTACAAGATAATACTTACTCAATTGTTTCAATTATCAATCATGAATAAGCATGCTTGAAATTCAAGGGAAATTCCAATGGAATAACAAGGAAAAACATAAGAGAAACCAAGAGAACAAGGCTGGAATTCAAACAAACTAAAATGATAACTGTGACGACCCAGGTTTTCACATGCATTTTTAAATGTAATAACTAATTCCTAGGGCACGATCGACCCCTATTTGAAAACATTTTTAGAAAATGATGCAGTGCAGCAGGAAATCTTTTATTTTTAATTCATTTTGAAAACCTCGAGTGTCATTTGCTTTAGAGATGAGTAAAGTAGTTTTGAAAAGTTTGTAAATCATAAATGTCTTCCCAAGTCTATCTGTCACAGCTCACAGCCTAACTATAAATAAGTACAAATACAAGTCCAAATGGTAGAGATTTTACTTACATTCATATTTGTCTTTGTTTCATTTACTTGATCGTGACGCCAACATGTCCTGGTGTTTCTTGTAATCCTTTTTGGCCTTTTTTGGGCTAATTTGTAAAAATAATATATTTCGGTGAGTATTCTCATACTCAGTAGGTGATCTGATACTACTATTTTGAAAACACGGCATGCAATATGTATAAATTCAAGGAGCTTTCCATGTAAAACATCAGTAATTCCCTTTTGTGTAAACATGCATATTTGTGCATAAAACGTAAGCTTATCTATGCAATTTCAACCATGAAAATCGATACACAAATCTAGTCTTCTAAATATGGAAAAAATCATAAAATAGAAATCAATAGACCCAAGTAATAAGATAGTAGCAAACACATCAAATCCACGAGTCAAATATAATAATCATGAAACTCTTCAAATAGTCATCATTCAACGCATGCTAGTATCATGCACATGGGTCTCTCGACAAACACATCACACCAACTGGTCACGAGTACTCATATATGACCATCTCAATGCTATATGCATATTGATAACACTAAAATCATAGGGTCACCTATGCTCCTCTGCAGGCTGTCTCATTCGACGATCTGCCCACTTGGAACTCAAGGGTTTTATCCCCACTGTAGGCTACCTCATTCGGCGATCTACCCATTTGGAATTCCATGTTTTGTTCCCACCGTAGGCTGCCTGATTTGGTGATCTGTCCACTTGTAACTCAAGGGTTTTGTCCCCACTATAGGCTGCCTCATTTGGCTATCTGTCCTCTTGGAACTCAAGGGTTGTTCCTACCATATGTTGCCTCATTCGGCGATCTACCTACTTAGCATAGTGCCCACCAGGCTCAGTAGCCCAGAAAGCATATATAGATGAATCCAAATCTCAATCATCGAAATCATGCAATTTATGCATTTATTTTAAACCATGTGAGTAGTGCATAAAATCAGTTCATGCTAATATCGCATTCAAAGCCATAAAACATGAAGACAAGTCCGCATACTAGTATAAGAATAGCATTATCTCAAAAGCATGCTTAACACGGTAATAAAGGCAAGTCAGAGTTTAAGATGCATTTATAAAAACTTAGTAGTATCAGACTACCTACCTCGATGTTCCTTGAATCGCGTTCTTCATTATTCGACCCTGATTCCTTTTGTGAAACCTTTGAATATCAATTAATAAAAAGGATTCAAGTATTATTTTTCATCCTTTATGGATCATTACTTAGAGTTATAGTTAACGGCATAGATCTGCCTTTTAGGATCTATAGGTCCTTGCTTAGCGTGCTTCTAGGCTAGATCTTATGTATAGATCTAATGTTTAATGGTCAAACCTTTTATTCAAGAGCTGATATATGTACTTTGGGATTAATCCTGAGCTATTAATCTCCTAACATCTTTAATGGATCAATTCACGAGATCTGATCCTAAATTTTATAGTTTCATTAGGTTTGCATCGTCATTATGAATGCAACGGTTCTTTCGGATTGTTAATCGGAGTTATATAGCCTTTTTAATTGCATTTTTAATATCGCACATCAATGGACGAACCAGAATTGTCTGCGTAGGGCCCATGCGTCACACTTTCCCGGATGCGTGCGTGTCTCGGTTGAACCAGGATTGCCTTCGCACACATGTGCAAGCCTAAGCAGAGCACCAAGGCATGCATCCTGGATGGCGTCACGCGGATGCGTCTTTGGTACTGACGCAGTGCGTCTTAGCTCTCCAGGCGCTTGTGCGTCCTAGTCGAACCTGGGACCATGCCTGCATGGTCGCATGCCCGAAGCTCTGAGTGCCCACATGCTACCCTAATCAGAGATCTGTCCCACAGATTGTCCCGGTCGAGCGTTATGGAATGCATCCTTGGGACGCTTGGTTCGAATGGAGCCAGATGAAACCACGCTTTCCCCAGCATGTTCTCCTGCTGGAAAGACACCAGATCGAGCATGGATCTGGGCTAGAAGAGAGGAAAAACCAGAGAGGGTACGAAGCTCACCTTGCAGCCAGCAATGGTGCCCTTTTCCTTGTGATGCGGTTCCCTTAATGCCTGCCGTAAAATTCGTATCGTCGAGAAATTGCAGTGGCCGGAGGAGGGAAAAGGAGAAGAGGAGAAGAAGGAGAAAAGAAGAGGAAAGGAGAAGGAAAGTGGGTCAGTGTTGGAAAGGGGTTTTCCGATGAATGTAGGTTTGCTCACACCTGCCAGAACCCTAATCGGAAACGACAGGAGAAGGAGGGAGAGGGATGCTCAGAGAGAGGGGAAAGAGGGCTTTTATAGATAGCAGAGGCAGTGCCGCCCCATGGAGGTGCTCCATTTTTTCAGCACTGCCTTGCAGAGGCAGTGCTGTGTAGGTCGATGGCTGGAGGTAGGGGACGACCTGGGGGGTGCCGTTAGTAAAAAGGCCCCTTGTGTTTTTGGGTCTTAGTTGTCTTATATTCAAATTATATATATGCCCTCCACCTTTCAACGTTTATAACTTCTTCATACGAACTCCGTTTTCAATGTTCTTTGAGGCGTTGGATTCCATTTTGAGTGAAGAATCTAATGATACTATTTTTTCTCACAAATTCCATAATTTTATATTTTAATTAAAATAAAACATCCAACCACCTATTAATGTGATTAAATATCTTATTAATCTCCAAAATTGTCCAAAATAAATAAGCTATAACTAACTAGCACATGGAGACCAATGTTATTGATCTTGGTTATAAAAGTGATATCCTAATATTAAAAAATTGGAGTCATTACATCATTACTCGCTTCAAAGAATTTCGTCCTCGAAATTTCACAATTTATTATTTCCAAGTTATTTGTCTCTTAGGAAACTTCTAGATGAATGCATTCTCCTATAGGATTTTGATTAAGAAAATTCCTTTGCTTCATACCATATATCTCTCATCCAATATCTTAATTGGGTCAATTAGTAAAGAAATTTTTTTCCTTGAAATTCTATTCATGTCATCTTGCAAAAAATTCTTGGTACCTCCTCAATTTTATCATCTTCATAATTCCTTCCTCACAATGCCTTACATAATCAAGATAAGCTTTAGCTAAGTACTCTAATACTGCGTTCTTTACTTGCTCCCTTGTCACTACCGGTTTCTCATTGTAGTTCATCTCATTACTATAGAGTTTATCTAATTGATAAATCCTTAGATGACCATACTTCTCTAGTTATGTAAAAACTACTCTTAACTATTTTGATACTATATCATCTTATTTCTTGTTTTTCATTTTGAATAGTAGAGGGTAGTCACCTTTGTCTCTTGTCTTCCAGACCAAAAGTTCTATACTCAATCCAGTAAAGTTCATCCTAAAAATTACTTCCATTTATTTTCTTCAATTGGTCTTCATACTTGAGACGTACATATAACAAATACCTTTTTGTTTAAAACCAATTAAACATCAGCTATTAATATAGTGTGACAGCTATCTTAATGTTTCTCCTTCCATTCCTTATGTCGATATATCATTCAACCACTCGTCAAGGCTTTGTCGCCATTTATTAAGTCTTAATTGTTAGGAGATATCATCATAAGTAGCGATTTTTTCAATTCCTCAAATTTTATCTTTCAAGTACCACCTCATACCTATTTTATAACAACATTAGCCATCCAATAGCTATTATATACACATAGGCAAGTATAGAGCATCTTCTTAGATATAGACAAAGATTCTATCCTATTATTCGTATAATCTTTTACAGATTAACAGGCTATGAGTTCCAAGGTCTCTAAAGTGATTAATGCTTAGTCCACAACATCTTTTACTCCCAAGGTTTCTGGGAATATCAGCAATCTTAGTTATTGTTTTGGATCATTGCTCATTTCACCTCTGTCTCAGTGGTTACTAAATCTATTGAGCTTTTAGGTCCTTCAATGACTTGGTCAAATCAATTGACTTCCTTTAGGGAAAACCTCATGTCTAAGTACCCATAATATTCCTCATAACTTAGATTACTATTTACTAGATACTAGCATGGTTAATTAGATATGATTTGAATACCTTAGTTCATTCAACATTGCTCTAAAGGTAATGACACTTAAATTTATGGCTAATAATGTCTTCAATATACTTGCTCTTCCAATCCTCCTTTATGATATCAAGACATCAAGTTAATCCTTGATGGTACTTTAGTTGGTGAAGATCAATTGGACAAGTCACTATCCTTGTTCTTTACTCCTCACTATATCCTTATTCAATCATATAATGGCAATGTAGGGTCTCACCAACTTCTCCTTGTTGTGGACTACAACTACTGGTGTTTCCTCATAAAACAATGGATCTAATAAAATTTTAATTTCAATAATTGACATAAGTATCAAACTAATTGAAGAATTTAATTTCTAGTTGCTCACAATTCTTCTTTTGGAAATTTCTTACAACACATTGTCCTTAAATTCGATACCTTACTCAAAGTCCACATTTTCATCTACTTTATCCGCAATAAAACCACCAACTCCACTATTATTAGTCCTTCAAATTTGATTGATTCATCTTTTAATTGGGCAATACGTCTCAAGGTGAAAAATCTTTCATTCTATACTTTTCTTTCCTATCCTCCATAAATCATGATCTTCTTATTTTGACTATTCAACATCCATCAAATACTTGTAGTTACATATCTCTTTTTCTTATTATCATTATTATCCCTATTATTATTATTATTATTCCTTAGTCAGCATCCTCCTTTTATCTACCTAGCACACTGTCTCCATTTGATTGGTTGCATATAATCACATCTATACTTTTTCAACAGTGATGATGAACTAAATACTTCTAGGAAATGTTAAATTTTCCTAATATCATTGAAATCCTTCATCGCCTATATTCTCAATAATATCATATTGTGTCTTAACAAGTTCATTAACATCTTGTCCATACCATGCTTTCCTCATAAGTTCATGTCATAATCCATCGATTATCACAGATTTGTCATCCCCATCAAATTATCATCAAAATCTTCTAATAACTCTGTCATAATCAGATCCTTTATTGATTATTATACTCATCTTCTGATCTGTTTTGTTATACTCAGGTTGTCATTGTAAGATATCAATCTATTTTTCATAAGATTCCAATTAAGTCATCCAAAATTGATCTAAGTCCTTCAGGATCCATACCTTTGTGATCTAGTATGAGTCACAGTTATCTCCTAGCATCATCTTGTATTCTCATCCCTCATTCTCATCATAATCTTATTCTCATATGCTAGTTTCCTTATGTGTACCACTGCACAGTCAATCCTTAACTCCTAAATATGTTAGACTAGAGTTTTGGATAGGATTTGAACCATCCAATACTTAAGTATTGGCTAGATCCATCTCCTTTGCACCTATTTATTTATGGTGGATTTCTTTGTGATTTGATATCATTCTTACTCTAGTCATCTTTATTCTTGTAGTTAGCCTACCATTTTCTTAATTATTTTCATTGTATATGACCCTTGGACATGCAGGCCTGGCTGTGAAAGGATAATCCTAAGCTCTAATGCCAACTATGACGACCTGGGTTTTCACATGCATTTTAAAATGCAATAACTAATTCCTAGGGCGGGATCGATCCCTATTTGAAAACATTTTCAGAAAATGATGCAATGCAATGAGAAATCTTTTATTTTGAATTCATTTTGAAAACCCCGAGTGTCATTTGCTTTCGAGATGAGTAAAGTAGGTTTGAAAATTTTGTAAATCATAAATGTCTTCCCAGGTCTATCTAGTCACAACTCATAGCCCAACTGTAAATAAGTACAGATACATGTTCAAAGGGTACAGATTTTACTTACATTCATATTTGTCTCTGTTTCATTTACTTGATCATGACACCAACATGTCCTGGTGTTTCTTGTAATCCTTTTTGGCCTTTTTTGGGCTAATATGTAAAAATAATATATTTCGGTGAGTATTCCTCATACTCAGTAGGTGATCTGATACTACTATTTTGAAAACACGGCATGCAATATGTATAAATTCAAGGAGCTTTCCATGTAAAACATTAGTAATTCCCTTTTGTGTAAATATGCATATTTGTGCATAAAAAGTAAGCTTATTGATGCAATTTCAACCATGAAAATCCATACACAAATCTAGTCTTCTAAATATGGCAAAAATCATAAAATAGAAATCAATAGACCCAAGTAATAAGATCACAGCAAACACATCAAATCCATGAGTTAAATATAATAATCATGAAACTCTTAAAATAATCATCATTCAACGCATGCTAGTATCATGCACATGGATCTTTCGGCGAACACATCACGCCAACTGGTCACGAGTACTCGTATACGACCATCTCAATGCTATATGCATATCGATAACACTGAAATCATAGGGTTACCTATGCTCCTTTGTAGGCTGCCTCATTCGGCAATCTGCCCACTTGGAACTCAAGGGTTTTGTCCCCGCTGTAGGCTGCCTCATTTGGCGATCTACCCATTTGGAATTCCATGTTTTGTTCCCACCGTAGGCTGCCTCATTTGGTGATATGTCCACTTGGAACTCAAGGGTTTTGTCCTCGCTGTAGGCTACCTCATTCAGTGATCTGCCCATTTGGAATTTCGTGTTTTGTTCCCATCGCAGGCTGCCTCATTCTGCAATCTGTCCGCTTGGAACTCAACGGTTGTTCCTACCATAGGTTGCCTCATTCGACGATATACCTACTTAGCATAGTGCCCACCAGGCTCAATAGCCCAAAAAGCATATATAGATGAATCCAAATCTCAATCATCTCAATCATGTAATTTATGCATTTATTTTCAACCATGCGCGTAGTGCATAAAATCAATTCATGCTAATATCGCATTCAAAGCCATAAAACATGAAGACAAGTCTGCATACTAGTATAAGAACTACATTATCTCAAAAGCATGCTTAACACGGTAATAAAGGCAAGTCAGAGTTTAAGATGCATTTATAAAAACATAGTAGTATCAGATTACCTACCTCGATGTTCCTTGAATCACGTTCATCATTATTCGACCCTGAGTCCTTTTGTGAACTTTTGAATATCAATTAATAACAAGGATTCAAGTATTATTTTTCATCCTTTATGGATCATTACTTAGACTTATAGTTAACTGCATAGATCTTCCTTTTAGGATCTATAGGTCCTTGCTTAGCACGCATCTAGGCTAGATCTTACATATAGATCTAATGTTTAATGGTTAGACCTTTTATTCAAGAGCTGATACATGTACTTTGGGATTAATCCTGAGCTATTAATCTCCTAACATCTTTAATGGATCAATTCATGAGATCTGATCCTAAATTTTATAGTTTCATTAGGTTTGCGTCGTCATTACGAACGCAACAGTTCTTTCAGATCATCAATTGTGAATCAACGGATGAACTAGAATTGTCTGCGTGCATGTATCAGTTTAACTAGGATTGCCTTCGCACATGTACGCACGCCTAAGGAGAGCGCTAGGGCGCACACCCTGGATGGTGTCACGCAGATGCATCTTTGGTACTGACGCGGTGCATCTCAGCTCTCGAGGTGCTTGTGCGTCCCAGTTGAACCTGGGACTGTGCTTGCATGATCGCACACTAGAAGCCCTGGGTGCCCGCATGCGACCCTAACCCGAGACCCATCCCGGCCGCGCATTATGCACTGCGTCCCTGGGACGCTTGGTTCGAATGTAGCCGGATGGAACCCGGCTTTCCCTGGCACATTCTTCGGCTAAAAAGACACTAGATCCAGCATGGATTTGGGCTGAAAGAGAGGAAAAACCACAGAGGGTACGGAGCTCACTTGGCAGCCAGTAATGGCGCCCTTTTCCTAGTGGTGTGGTTCCCTTTATGCCTGTCGTAATGTTACGACCCGGGTTTTCTCATGCATTTTTAAATGCAATACCTAACTTCGTAAGGCGGGATGCATCCCTATTTGAAAACCATTTTATAAAAAACCATGCAATGCAGTGGAAAATCCTTGGTTTTAAACCCATTTTTGAAAACTCCGAGTATCATTTGCCTTCACAATAACCAAAGTAGTTTTTGAAAAGCTTCAAAAATCATAAGTGTTTTTCCCCAGATCTATCCAGTCACAGCACACAGCCCAACTGTAATTAAATACAAGTACATGTCCAAAGGGTTGAGAATTTACTTACATATATAATTGTTTCCTTTTTGATTCACTTGCTCGTAACACTAACATAGATGTCCTCTACTCGTGGATGGAATTATCCTGAAAAATGTTAAGGATAGGGTGAGTATATACTATACTCAGTAGGAGCCTATCACTACTAGTTTTATAATGCATGAGATATTTTAAAATCATATGCTCAATCAAAACATATGCATGTCTGAATACTCAAGTGCAACATCGATATTAAAATCCATTGTTAAACTGAAATACTAACGACTTAAAGGATTCACATAATCCAAAATCGAAAGTATCATATACATATATATCATAACATTATGATATGCATAAGATGCTTCATTGAATCCAACTCATGGATCTCTAGTATGGTATGGTCGACCAACCTTATATCATGCCATATGCAATGCAAATAAGTCCATAAACCATAGAGTCCAACTATGCCGACGACCTCCTCGCCGTGTGGTCCCCGGGTACCTGAGGACACTCAGTCATAGCCTCCACGGGGCCTATGACACGTCGACCCAGTGCTGTGACACCAGTGGTAGCCCCCTGTACCACATGCAGTCGACGTAGGGACTTGCCTCTTTTTGGGCGTGGTACCCATCCACCTAATAGTGGTAGAGGCCGAGTGGCCAACCCAGACCCCTGGGCATAGCACCCACGGGCTTACTAGCCCAAATCACATAAGATCAAATAAGCCAAAACCTCTTTTCAAAACCTGTCCTCTTTGGGTCCCTCACAACTGCCTGGCCCTCGGCACTCTAGCGTCTTTTGGCAACCCTCAAAGACATGCAATCTTTGCAAGAACTTAATGCTCATAGATCATGCAATGTGTGCAATAGTTTGTAAAACATATCTATGCATAAGGTATATACAAAACATGTTTATGCATAAAGAATTTGTCACATGCATGCTAAACAAGTCGTATACTTAAATCATGTATTTGCAAAACAATCATAGTTCTTTTAAAAGAATCTAGTAGCGATAGAGCACCTACCTGACTAGGTCGCGCTAACCCATTTGTCCTCGTACACTCCTGAACATGGTTTGGGGACTCAAGGTTAGTTTAGCCCATATTTTATGGGTTTTAGGGTATTTGGTCTTATTACTTAGGCATTAGGGGTCCATCCCTATGCCTATGGGTGTCCCAAGGTCCTAATTGGGCCTTGGTATCCTCAGTTTTCCAAAGGTCTAGCGGCCATACGTCACCATCCTATTCTAAGGGTCATGACCATATTTGATTGGGCCTTGATCAGGGATTTTATAGTTTGGATGTGTCCGTATCGTCAACATGGACACAACGCCTTTTGCGGTGCCTCAATCGGAGCTCTAGATCTCAAGTTATAAGTGTTTTAGTGTCACACGTACATAAGGGCTTTAAGGGTGAAAAGATGGAATGCTAGGGCGCTGCGCGTCAGTGGCATGCGCCCGCCATTTCTAAAGAAAATGGAAGTCCCGGCTTGCTAGCGCACTGTGCAACTATGACGTGTGCCTTAGCGGGTGCGTCTGCAGACGTGACTGGTTTTCCCGCTGTCTCTCTCTTTTGCGGGCGCGTCTAGGTTTTTCAAACAGAAGTCGACGTGTTACATTCTGACTGGAACGTTCCATTGTCTAGGGGACCGGGGCGTCCTCAGGACACCCTGGTTCGAAATGTCCGTGGGTCCTTGGTGAGTCTCCAGGGCTCCATTTTGCATGGTTTTTCATGCAAAAACCTAGGGAAATTGATCTTGGAACTATGGTGCAGATGGGTTTTGAGGGATCTTGGGCATACCTGGCTCGTTGCTGGGTTTTTCTCCTTGTTTTCCCTCTAGCTCACTGCTCCTCAACGGCTTTTCTTCAACATTTTGGGCTGCCATTAGAGGCGCCCAAGAGCTCTATTTATAGAGCTATGAGAGGGTTCTGGAGGGGGCTCTCACCGCCTTTGAATGGCGGTGGAGAAACCTCCAGAATGGCGGTGATTTCACCTCCAATCACCACCGTTCTAGAACCCTCTAGGAGGTGGAAGATGAAGGGTGCCCATATCAAAATGGGCCCCTGTGTTTTGCAGGTAAATCCGTTTTTGTAAAATTTACAGTTTTGCCCCTGATCTTCAAAGGGCCATAACTTCCTCATCTTAACTCCGTTTTGGGTGATTTTGGTCTTGTTGGATTCCTTTTTCTGAGATGCATCTAATGGTGTCATTTGTAGGACCAAGTTTCTGGGGTCAGTCGAGGCGACTAGTGAAATGACCAAAATGCCCTTATCTTCAAAACTGAACTTTTCA
Source organism: Warburgia ugandensis (assembly GCA_035236585.1). Lineage (NCBI taxonomy): Eukaryota > Viridiplantae > Streptophyta > Magnoliopsida > Canellales > Canellaceae > Warburgia > Warburgia ugandensis. The sequence continues at coordinate 38,216,964 of CP141134.1, read as the reverse complement.
TGGGATTTTAATATTACAAAAATTGGGGTCATTACACGTAAAACCCATATCATCAGGAAATCACAGTGGCCAGAGGAGGGAAAAGGAGAAGAAGGAGATAGGAGAAGATGAAGGAAAGAGGGTCAGTGTCAGAAAGGGGTTTTCCGACAAATGTCGGTTTGCTCACACCTGCCAGAACCCTAATTGGAAATGGCAGGAGAAGGAGGGAGAGGGATGCTTGGACAGTGGGGAAAGAGGGCTTTTATAGATAGCAAAGGCGATGCCACCATTTTTTCAGTGCCGCCTTGCAAAGGCAGTGCTGTGCAGGTCGGTGGCTGGAGGTAGGGGACGACCTGGGGGGTGCCGTTAGTAAAACACCCCCCTGTGTTTTCGGGTCTTAGTTGTCTTACAGTCAAATTACAAATATGCGCTCCATCTTTCAACTCTTATAACTTCTTCATACGAACTCCATTTTCAGTGTTCTTTGAGGCGTTGGATTCCATTTCAAGTGTAGAATCTAATGATACTATTTTTTGTCACAAATTCCTTGATTTAATATTTTAATTAAAATTAAAAATCAAACCACATATTAATGTTATTAAATATCATATTAATCTCCACAATTGTCCAAAATAAATAAGCTATAACTAACTAGCACATGGAGACCAATGTTATTGATCTTGGTTATAAAAGTGATATCCTAATATTAAAAAATTGGAGTCATTACAATAACATAAGGTAACAAAAGGCAAGATGAAAAACTAGATTCAAGATGACTTCCCTTAGCTATCACATCAAGGGATAACCAATGTTGAATCTTAGTTTCTATGGCAAGGAACAACAAAAGAAAGTAACTAGCATGAAAGGATAAAGAAACTAAGTTAAACAAGAGAAGAAGTGAGATGACCAACCTTGAAAAGATAAAAACCAGATGTGGAGCACTTGAAGGGATGTGTCACACCTTAGGAAGAGAGTAGCAACACCCAAAGAATTGAGATCTAAAGCAAAAAATAGAAGAATGGGAAGATAGGAAGAGGGCATCTTCTTCTAATGGAGGAGACATATTTTTCCTAAGTGAGAAATGTCCTCCTTTTTATTAAGTTTGTGCTCATTTAATAATTATTTTCCTATTTTTTCTTGGGTACCCTAATACTAATGTGTGGTGGGGATGAAAATACCTCAATTTGGATGGCTAGGATAGTGGTCACCCTAGGGTTTCAAAAGAGGAAACAAGGATAAGAGGTGGCTTCCCTCTGTGAGGTGGAGTAGGTGGGAGATCCCACCTTTTTAAGAAGAGGCATCTCCCCCTTCAAAAAACATTAGAAGCACCTACAAAATAGGAAAGTTGGTAAGGCAATGAGATAGGAAAGGGATGGAGAGGGTGAGGGTGAGGTGGAAAATTATGATCGGTTGGTTAGTTTTCTATGAGGTGGAGAGTGGTTGGGTGGTTAGAATGGAGTCTTCACCAAGTGATACAGTTTTAGAAAGTTGCAACTCTAGAATAGAATTGAAATTCATAGTGCATCTTAGGGTTGATTTGAAAGTGAGGAAAAAATGGAGAAAAGTGATAAAAACATTGAAAATAGAAGGCTCTCATCCTATTTGTCCACATGCCATCTTATCATAATAAGATTTCTCTTGATTATCTTCAAATATCCCTTAAATCTCATGTATAATGCTCTAGAATTACATATATTTTGTAGATAATTTGTGCTAATTTTCATATGTCATGCATGAAAATATTCGATCCTTCTTTATAAACATTCTAACTTATAGCCAAGATTGATTCTAGTTTATACACTATTTCAAGTAATGAAAAACAAATTAACATGATCCAATTGGTGGACACCTAATACATAAGCTACTATCCAATATTTTAGTATTTGTTTAATTTAATTTTTCTTTAAATTTAGTTTCATTATTTTAGTTCCAAAAGAAAAACTATTTAGTATGGTAGAAAATTAATTCCATCCTTGAGTTTCAATACCCTTAATATTTGCCTAAATACAACTAATCTTGGATACTTATAAGGATAAGGTTTGAAAAATAATCATCATTTATGCTTAGTTGATGAATATAATCTATGTATTAATTTATGCCTATATTTTCTATTTGTTGGAAGTTAGAATCAGTTCAGTTCATAATGTGATGTTTCAATTTTTGCTTTGAAATTGTTAATTTATGTCTTTTTAGTACATGATTATTTTTGGCCGTTGGAATTTTTTGGTTGGAGATCTAGGTATGTAGATTAAGAGATTCATTGGATGATCAGGTAGAGAGCCAAGATTGAGTAAAGATAATTTAAAGATTTAAACAACCATAGTTTCCATTTTTTAAAATCTTCTAAATTGGGATGTTTCCTAATTTGGAAAATTTTCTTGATTTCACTACTATTTTCCAAATTGGTGATTTTCCTAATTAGAAAGTTTCTTAAATGAGCAAGTTTCCTATTATTTCTCTTAGTTATTCACTTATTATCCAAAAGGGAGACTCTTTCCCTTTCCAAATAGGAAAGTTTGACCAAGTTTTGAACTAGTAAAAGACATCATAATTCCGGTCTATTTTTGTTAACAATTTGGAATGCTTGTTCATGGACATTTTTGACCTTTCAACTCATTTTTCCACCAATTGAAAAAGTTGAACCCTCTCTATAAGCAAAAAATGCCATACCTTAAGGAGGTTGATTCTTGCTACTCCTTAGATCAGAGAAGAGAAGAAAACCTACCCAAGAAGAAGAAGAACACCGATGGAATGTTAAAGTAGTTACATGCCCATCATGCACACATGGAAAAGCTTTAAAAAATATTCATCATTAATGGTTATTTGATAAATATCATTTTTGTATTAATTTATAGCTTAACATTTTTTTTACATTTTCTAGATTAAAATAGTTTATTTAGATAGAAATTAGAAATAGTTCATTCGAAAATGATAATTTTGTTTTGTGGCTTTAAAAATGACTAATTTGTATGATTTTATTGTAGGATTAATATTAGTTATTAGATTTTTTTGATGGAGATTTAGCCATGGAGATCAAGAGATTCGCTAGATGCTTATGTATATTTTATAGATTAAGGATAGAGAATTTGAAGATAAAAAATATCCAAACGTCATGTTATTTGATACTTAAAAAATTGGGACATTTTGTAATTAGGAAAAGTAACCTTCTCTCACCACTACTTTGCTAATTGGGGACTTTTTTAATTAAAAAATATTGTCAATGAGTAAGTTTTCAATTGTTTCTATTAGTTATTCACTTATTAGCCAAAAGGGAAACTCTTTCCTTTTCCAAATAGGAAAGTTTAACCAAGCTTTGACCCATTAAAAAATTCTCTATTTGGAAAGCTTGTTTATTGAATGTATTTAGAATAAAATGAAAATAGTATGGTGGATAAAAGAAAGTGAAAAAGTGAATTAAGTGACTTAACAATGTTTTTGGGACTTGTAACTTAACAAGAGGGATTTTTTATTTTTTTCTTCAGTCAAGTTTTTCGTGAACTAAGGAAGCTATGCTCTCTTTAAAAGCTGAAAAAAAGGCCCATCTTAAGGAAATTGATTCTTAATAGTCCTTAGACTAAAGAAGAGATGAAAAATGCCCAAGAGGAGAAGAAGAAGAAGACCAATGGAGAGTTGATCAATGTTTCTTATGGATCGATCCTTATGTGTATTTGATCTTGAAGCTTCGGCATTTGAAGAAATAAAAATGAGTATTCATGTTTATCATTATTTATAGAGTTTTTATTTAAAACATTGATGTATGAACAATTTACTTGATTATAGTAATTTTAGTTCAATTGAGATGTTCATGGAATGATTTTTCTTAATGAAGGGATGCTTTATTGGATTGATTATGCCAGTATTAGACAAGACATGCCTATAGTTTGTAGATTATTTGTACTAATTTTGATAAGTGAAGCATTGAATATTTTTTTCCTTTTTCAGTGACGTTCTAGCTCATAACTAAGAGCTATTGTAGTTCATACACGATTTCAACCAATGAGAAATACATTAACATTATGCAACTAGTGGATTCCAAATTCATAAAAAACTTTTTATGTTCTAGTATTCTTTTAGTTTTGCTTTAGTTTTAGTTTTATTAGGTTTTATGCAATAAAGGAAAACTCCTTAGGTTTGATAACCCTTAGTGTCTGCCTAAATACAATATATCTGGCATGCATGAAATGATAAGCTTTGAAAAATAATCATCATTATGTTTCTAAGATAAATATTATTAATGTATTAATTTATACCTCTATTTTCTATCCTAGATTAGGGCTTCAATTAGTTTATTTTGTTAAAAATTTGAATTAGTTCATTTAGGAATGAGATATTTGAATTTTGCCTTTAAAATTGATAAATTGTGTGTTTTTATTACTTAATTAATCTTAGTTGTTGAATTTTTTGGATGCACATCTACTCATGGAGATCAACGGATTCATTGGATGATCATGTATAAAATGGAGATTGAGCAAAGAGAGTTTGAAGATCAAAATTGACTACACTTATTGTTTTTTAAAACATTTAAAATTGGGATGTTTGCTAATTTGAAAAGGCTTCCTTCTCTCACTCCTATTTTCCTAATTGAATTTCCAATTAAAATTATCATAAAATGATGAATTTTCATATTATTTCTCTTGGTTGTTTCATACTATTTTAAAGGGAGACACTTTCATATTATTTCGCTTAGTTGTTCACATACTATTTTGAAGGGAAACCCTTTCCCTTTCCAAATAGGAAATTTTGATTTATATTTGATTGAGGTTTGAACTAGTAAAAGACATCGTAATTTGGGACTATTTTTGCTAACAATTTGAAACCTTGTTTATGGACAATTTTGGAAGAAAAAAAATATTTTGAAAGAGAAAAGGAAATGAAACAAAGAAGAAGAGAGTTAGGAATGCTTCTCAAGAAAGTGACATCAAACAAGGTGAGTTTTATACCTCTCAACTAAGTTTTTCACCAATTAAAGAAATGGCATACCCTAAGTAGGTTGATTCTTGCTACTCCATAGACTAGAGAAGAGACGAAAACCCGCTTGAGGAGAAGAAGAAGACCAATGGAGAGGTAAAATAGTTTTATGCCCATCATGCATGCATGGAAAACTTTGAAAAATATTCATCATTTATGTTTATTTGATAAATATTAATTAAGTATTAATTTATAGCTCTATTTTTTATTTTTTGTTCTAGATTAATGTAGTTTACCTAGTTAGAAATTAGAAATAGTTCATTAAAAATCATATTTTTGTTTTGTGGCTCTAAAAATTACTTATTTGTGTGTTTTTATTGCTGGATTAAATTTAGATATTGGATTTGTTGGATGGAGATTTAGCCATAGAGATCAAGAGATTCATTAGATGATTATGTATATTATGTAGATTAAGCATCGAGAATTTGAAGATAAAAAATGTCCAAACTTCCTAACTAAAAAGTATCTTAAATGAGCAAGTTTTCAAATGTTTCCAATAGTTAATCACTTACTAACCTAAACAGAAACACTTTCATTTCCAAAATGGAAAAGGTTTTACCAAGCTTTGGTCCATTAAAAAATTTCTCTATTTGGGAATTTTTTTCTGCACAATGTGGAATGCTTGTCTATTGGACATCATAAGAATAAAATGAAAAGAGTTTGGAAGATAAAAGATAATGAAACAAAGAATTAAGTGATATGGGAATGTTTCTTAGGCAAGTAACTTAACAAGAGGGATTTTTTTTTTCAACCTTATTTTTCATCAAATAAGGAAGCTAACATCTCTTCATATGCTTAAAAATACCCCATCTTAAGGAAGTTCATTATTGATACTCCATAGACCAAAGAAGAGAATAAAAATGTCCAAGAAGGAAAGAAAAGAAGACAAGTGTAGAGTTCATCAATTGTTGCTTATGGATTATCCTTCATGCATATTTAATCTTAAAGCTTGGGGATTGGAAGAATAAAAAATGAGTATTCATGTTATCATTCAATTATAGAGTTTTTATTTAAACCATTGATGTATGAACAATTTCATCATGAGTGGTTCTCTACATAACATTTTTAATGTTATATTTACTTTGATTCTAGTACTTTTTGGTTTAGATGAGATGTTAATGAAATGATTTTTCTTTATGAAGGAATGCTTTCTTAGATTGATTATGCTAGTAGATAATACATGCATATGGTTTGTAGATGATTTGTACCAATTTTGATAGGCAATGCCAGAAATATTTTGTTCCATCTTTGAAGATGTTTTAGCTTATAACCAAAAGCCATATGTTGTTCATACATGATTTCAACCACTGAGGAATACATTAAAATTATTTGACTAGTGGATTCTAAATTCCTAAACTACTATGCTATATTATAGTATTCTTTTAGTTTACTTTTTCTTTAGTATTAGTTTTTTATTTTTACATAATAGATCAAGAGTGCTTAGGTTTGATAACCCTTAACATTTGCCCAGATACAATTGGTCCAGTATGCATGGAAGGATAAGCTTTGAGAAATGATCAACATTATGTTTATGGTAAATATCATTAATTATTAATGTGTACCTCTATTGTCTATTATCTATTCCAAATTAGGGCTTAAATTATTTTATTTTTTTAGAAATTTGATTTAGTTCATTTAGAAATGAGATATTGGAGCTTTTCCTTTAATGTGTGTTTTAATTGCTATACTTATCCTAATTGTTGAATTTGTTGGGTGGAGATCTACTCATGGAGATCAAGGGATTCATTGGATGATCATATATATGGGAGATTGTGCAAAGGGTGTTTGAAGATCAAAATGACTACACTTTTCATTTTGTGAACTTTCAGAATTGGGACATTTCCTAATTTGAAAACCTTCCTTCTCTCACTGCTACTTTCCTAATTGACTTCTTCAATTAAAATTATGCTAATTGCTAAGGTTTCATATTATTTCTCTTAGTTATTCACAAACTATTTTAAAGGGAAACATTTTCTTTTCCAAATAGGAAAGTTTGACAAAGGTTTGACCTAGAAAAAAATGTTCTAACTATTTTGATGTAAAAAGCTTGTTTACTGAAATTTTTAGAAGAAAACATAAATGAAACAAAGAAGAAGAGAGAAAGATTTCTTCTTGGGCAAATTAACTACATAAGTGCTAGTTTTTTTGCTTTTCAACCAAGCATCACCAATTGAAAAATCTAACCTCTCTCTACAAGCTAAAAAAATGGCCTACCTCAAGAAAGATGATTCTTTCTACTCCTTAGGCAAGAAAGAAGAGAAAGATGCCCTTGAGGACAAGAAGAAGATAGATGGAGAAACATTGCTTATAGATCATACATCATGTGCACTAATATTGAAGCTTAGGCATAGTCATTCAATTTTAGAGTTTTTATTTATAAAATTGATGTGCTAATAATTTCATCATGCAAAATTCTTTGAAGAATGTTTTTAATGTTATATTTCACTTCAATTCTAATACTGATAGTACAATAAGAATTCATGGAATGGAATTATGTGTGAATGAAAACTTTCTAGGATGGGCTATGTTCAGATTATATGAGGCATGCCTATAGTTTGTAGATGATTCATGCAAGTCAAGATATGTCAAGTTAGTACAGTATCCATTTCTTCTTTGGAGATGTTTTAGATTGTAGCTAAGACCAATTCTAGTTCTTACATTTTTTCAAGTAATGACAAATACATTAATATGATTCAATTGGTGGATCTCTAATTTATAAACTACTCTCTGATATCTTATTTTCAATGTTGTTTTAGATTTAGTTTTGTTAAGTTTTAATTCCAATAGCAAAAGTCCATAGTTTGGTAGAAATTTTATTCCACCCAAATGGTTCCACAACCCTTAATACTCACCTACATACAATTGATCATATATAACATGCAAGGATAAGATTTTAAAAATAAATATAATTTAAGTTTATCCAATGGATATGATTTATGTACTAATTTATTCCTCTATTTTCCTTTTAATAGCTAGGATGAGGAGTTATAGTAGTTTATTTTGGTAGCATTGGATTAGTTCATTTTGAAATGAGATATTTGACTTTTGGATTTAAAATTTACTGAATTGTGTGTTTTTAAGGTAGGACTAATTATAGTCATTAGAATTGTCAGTGGGGCATCTAGCCATGGAGATCAAGATATTGATTGGCCAATCATGTAGATAGTGGAGATTGAGCAAAGTTAATTTTAAGATGAAAAATCCTAAACTTTTTAGTTTTCAAATTTTTTTGAATTGGGACATTTCTAATTTGAAAAAGTTTCCTTCTCTCACTACTACTTTCCTAAATAGAGACTTTCGTAGCTAGAGTGTATACTAAATGAACAAGTTTCCCATTATTTCTCTTAGTTATTCACTTATTATCATAAGGAGAAACACTTTTCCTTTCCAAACATGAAAGTTTGAACCTTTTAAAGCATTCTAATTTTGGACTATTTTGCATACAATGTGAAGAGCCTATTTTATGGAACATATTCAGAAGGAAAAGGAATGAGTTTAGAAGTGGAAAGGAACAAAATAGAGAAGAAGAGAGATAAGAATGCTTCTTGGGCAAGTAACTTTAGACATGGAGGTGAAGAGATTCATTGGATGATCATTTAATATGGTGGAGATTGAACGAAGAGAATTTGAGGATCAAAATCCTTGCACTTTTCATCTTTTTAGACATTCAAATTGGGATGTTTCCTAAGTTAGGAAAGCTTCCTTCTCTCCCTACTACTTTTTAAAATAAAATTTATTCTAAATGTGCCACCTTCATATCTTTTCTCTTGGTTATTCATTTATTATCCTACAAGGAAACACTTTCCATTCCAAATAGGAAAGTTTAGCCTAGTAAAAATTATTTTAATTTGGGACTAGCTTTTTCAAACAATTTAGAAGGAATTTTTATGGCATGTGTTTAGAAGAAATTTGAAAGATTTTGAAATATAAAAGGAAATGAAATAAATAAGAAGAATGATATGAAGGCTTTTGGGCAAGTGTTGCAACCCCAATCCCAAGGCTGCAGTTTAGTGTAATTAAACTTAGTGAATGGCTCAAATGAAGCCTATGTGACTTTTTTTATTATATCATAGAAGAAGTATTGAAAGAGTTAGATGCTCTTGTCTTATGCAAGTCATGGTTTAGATAATAGAATTTTAAATCATCATTATCATCAAGACCTTATCCCAATTAGGGGTTGGCCACATGAACCTTACTCCTCCATTCCACTCTATTAAATACCATGGCTTCATTTAGTCCTAACATTTTTAAATCTTTCCTCACCACTTCTATCCACATTCTTTTGGGCCTTTCACTTGCCCTTTTAGAACCTTCTACTTGTATTGCCTCACTTCTTCTAACTGGTGTTGTTGTTGGTCTCCTTTGAACATGTCCAAACCATCTAAGTATAGTCTCCCTCATCTTGTTACCTATTGGTGTTATCCCTAAATTTTCTTGAATATTTTCATTTCTAATTCTATCCTTTCTTGTCTTACCACTCATCCATCTCAACATTCTCATTTCCGTGACTCTCATCCTATGAGTATGATGTTCTTTAATTGCCCAACACTCCGATTCATAGAGCATGACTGGCCTTATTGCCATCCTATAGAATTTTCCTTTTAGTTTGAGTGGGACCCATCAATCACACAAAACTCCAGATGCACATCTCCATTTGTTCCAACCCGCTTGGATTCTCTGGGTAACCTCCATCTCAATCTCTCCACTCTCATGAATTATTGATCCTAAGTACCGAAAGTGGTCTTTAACGGGGACTTCTTGGTTATCAATCTTGACTGGTGTTCTACACCTACTCTCCTTGCTAAAATTACATTCCACATATTCTGTCTTAGTTTGGCTAATTTTAAATCCTTTAGATTCGAATGCTTCTCTCCATAAATCTAGCTTTATGTTTGCACCCTCCCTTGTCTCATCAAGTAAGACTATATCATCTGCAAATAGCATGCACTAGGGATCTCCTCGTGCATATGTTTTGTTAACTCATCCATAACCAATGTGAAAAGGTATGGACACAATGCCGATCCTTGGTGCAATCCTATAGTGACAGGAAAATCACCAGTCACGTTACTAGTGGTCTTAACATTTGTTACCACTTCCTCATACATATCTTTAATTATGTCTATATATCCCTGAGAAACCCCTTTACCATCCAACACCCTCTATATTAACTCTCTAGGGACTCTATTATAAGCTTTCTCTAAGTCAATAAAGATCATGTGGAGGTCTTTCCTCCTCTCCCTATATTTCTCTACTAATTGTCTTAGTAAGAAAATAGCTTCCATGGTAGACCTCCCAGACCTGAAACCAAACTGATTCTTTGATACACTTGTTTCTTGTCGTAGCCTCTTCTCAATCACTCTTCCAAAAAGTTTCATAGTGTGGCTTATAAGTTTGATCCCTCGGTAATTAGTACAGCTCTGTATGTCTCGTTTATTCTTATAGATTAGTACAATAGAGCTTTTCCTCTACTCATTCGTCGTTTTCTTTGATTTTATAATCTCGTTAAACAACCTAGTCAACCAAACTACCCCAATATCTCCCATATGCTTCCAAACCTCTATTGGTATACCATCAAGCCCCATGGCCTTTCCTGATTTCATCCTTTTCAAGGCATCTTTTACTTTAGGTATTCTAATCCTACGTTCATATCTATAATATCCAATGTTATTTAGATTTATAGTATTTTCAATCCCTATATTCTCAGAGCCATTGTCATTTAACAATTTTTGAAAGTATGTTTCCCACCTTTGTTTGATTTCATCATCTTTGACTAATGCCCTTTGATCATCACTTCTAAAACACCTAACATGATCTAAGTCTTTACCCTTCTGTTCTCTTACTTTTGCACGTTTAAACACATCTTTCTCACCTTCTCTTGCTCCTAGTCTATTGTAGAGCTCATCATATGCTTTAAGTTTAGCCTCACTTACTATTCTCTTAGCAACCTTTTTAGGATTCTTATATTGTTCATAGTTTTCATTATTTCTAATCTTTTTCCATTCTTTAAAATGCACCCATTTTTCTTTAATAACTTTTTGCACTATTTCACTCCACCACCATGTTTCCTTTGCTAATAGCTTTTTACTTTTAGATACTCCTCAGACATCTTTTGCCACTTTCTTAATGGACTCAGCCATATTAGTCCACATGGTATTTACTTCTGTTTCATAGTTCCAATTTCCTTCTACCATGAACTTATTTTTGAATGACGTTATTTTCTCTCTTTTTAAGTTCCATCACTTAGTTTTTGGATGTGTATCAAGTTCAGTTCTTTTTCTCCATCTTTTGATATGGATATCCATAACCATTAACCTATGATGTGAGGTTAACCTCTCATCGGGTATCACCTTACAATCCTTACATATAGATCATTCATTATTTTTAAGTAGAAAAAAGTCTATTTGGCTTTTATGAAGTCCACTGTTAAAGGTTATTAAGTGTTCATCCCTCTTCTTAAAGAGTGTATTTGCAATGGACATGTTATATGACAAAGCAAAATTGAGAATATTCTCCCCCATCTCATTTCGTTCACCTATACCATACCCTCCTTGTATGTAATGTCCCCAATTTTTGTAATATTAAAATCCCATGAAAAGTTCAATTTTAAAGAAAAGGAAATTTTAGTCATTTCACTAGTCTCCTTGACTAAACCCAGGAATTTGGTCCTAATAAAAGTTCCATTAGATGCGTCTCGGGAAAAGGAATCCAACGAGACCAAAATCACCCAAAACGGAGTTAAAATGAGCAAGTTATGGCCCTTTGAAGTTCAGGGACAAAATTGTAAATTTCACAAAAACGACTTAACCTGAAAAGCACAGGGGCCCGTTTTGATACGGGCACCCCATCATCTTCAACCTCCTAGAGGTTTCTGGAATGGCGCTATTTCAAGGAGAAACCACCGCCATTCTGGAGGTTTCTCCACCGCCATTCAAAGGCAGTTAGAACCCCTCCAGAACCCTCTTTAAAAGCCCTATAAATAGAGCTCTTGGGCGCCTCTAATGGCAGCCCAAAACCTTGGAGAAAACCCATCGTGGAGCAGTGACCTAGAGGAGAAAATGAGGAGAAAAACCTAGCAATGAGCCAGGCACGTCCGAGATCTCTCAAAACCCATCTGCCCCATAGTTCCAAGGTCAATTCCCCTAAGCTTTTGCATGAAAAACCATGCAAAACGGAGCCCAGGAGAGCCACCAAGGACCCTAGGACGTCCCCAGGGCCGCACTGGTTTGACAGGGTCAAACCAAGGTGACCTGAGGATGACCCAGGTCTCTAACGAGCAGGACGATCCAATAGGAATGTCCCACGTCGACCTGCGTCGACCTCCGTTTGAAAAACCAAACGGGCGCGTCCAGGGATGCGCCCGCAAAAGAGAGAAAAGGCGGAAAATTCTGCGCGTCTGCAGATGCACCCACTAAGGCGCATGCCGCAGACACGCAGTGCGCTAGTGTTGCGGGTTCTTTTCGTTCCTTAAGGAAGCCAGGGCGCACGACGCAGTCGTGCAGTGCCCTAGCATTCCGTGCTTTTCGTTTTTAAGACTCTATGTACATACGACACTAAAATGCTTATAACATGAGATCTAGAGCTCCGATTGAGGTGCCGCAAAAGGAATTGTGTCCGTGTCGACGACGTGGACACATCTAAACTATAAAATCCCTAATCAAGGCCAAATCAAAGGTGGGCATGACCCTTACAATAGGATAGTGGTGCGTGGCCACTAGACCTTTGGAAAATTGATAATACCAAGGCCCAATTAGGACCTTAGGACACCCATAGGCATAGGGATGGACCCCTAATGCCTAGGTAATAAGACCCAACTACTCTAAAACCCATAAAAGATGGGTCAAACTAACCTTGAGTCCCCAAACCATGTTCAGGAGCGTACGAGGACAAGAGGGTTAAAGCGACCTAGCCAGGTAGGTGCTCTATCACTATTAGATTCTTTTAAAAGAACCATTATTATTTTGAGAACATATGTTTTAAATATATGACTTGATTTGCATGACTTAATTCAGCATGCATGATAAATGCTTTGTACATAGCCATGTTTTGAAATGATTGCATATACATTATGCACATATATGTGTTGCAAACAAGTGCATACATTGCATGATTTAAGTACTTGCAAAGATTGCATGTCCTTGAGGGTTGGCCAAAGACGCTGGAGTGCCGAGGGCCAGGCAGTTGTGAGGGACCCAAAGAGGACAAGTTTTAACAAGAGGTTTTGGCTTATCTAATCTTATGTGATTTGGGCAAGTAAGCCCGTGGGTGCTATGCTGAGGGGTCTGGGTTGGCCACCTGGCCTCTACCACTAATAGGTGGATGGGTACCACGCCCAAAAAGAGGCAAGTCCCTACGTCGACTGCATGTGGTACAGGGGCTACCACTGGTGTCACGGCACTAGGTCGACGTGTCATAGGCCCCGTGGAGGCTATGACCGAGTGTCCTCAGGTACCCGGGGACCAGACGGCGAGGAGGTCGTGGGCATAGTGGACCCTATGGTTTGATGATTTATGTGCACTGCATGATATGAGGTTGGTCGACCATACCATACTAGAGATCCATGAGTTGGACTCCATGAAGCATCTATTGCATATCATGATGTTATCATATATATATGATACTTTCAATTTTGGATGATGTGATCTTTTAAGTCATGAGTATTTCAGTTTGATCATGGATTCTTATACTGATATTGAACTCGAGTATTCAAACATACACATGTTTTGAATGAGCATATGATTTTAAAATATCTCATGCATTTATAAAACTAGTAGTGATAGGCTCCTACTGAGTATATTATATACTCACCCAATCCTTAACATTTTTCAGACATCAGTAAGCACTTAAGGATAGGATACGTCCGTATATATCATGGTTCAGGACAGCTCCACTCACAAAAAGAGGACATCTATGTTAGTGCTACGAGCAAGTGAATCCAAAAGGAAACAAATATACATGTAAGTAAACTCTCAACTCTTTGGACATGTGTTTGTACTTAGTTACAGTTAGGCTGTGCGATGTGACTGGAAAGACCTGGGGAAAAACATTTATGATTTCTGAAGTTTTTCAAAAACTACCTTAGTTGTTGTGAAAGCAAATGACACTCGGGGTTTTCAAAATGAGTTTAAAAACAAAAGGTTTTTAGCTGCATTGCATGGTTTTTATAGAATGGTTTTCAAATAGGAATGCATCCCGCCTTAGGAAATTAGATATTGCATTTAAAAATGCATGAGAAAACCCGGGTCGTCACATTGTATTCTATCATATCCTTCCTTATCTTTTCCTACATGGCCATTTAAGTCTACTCCTATAAATATCCCCTCAGTGTTGGGAATTTCTTACATGACTCGCTCCATATCTTCCCAAAACTGTCTCTTGATTATATCTTATAACCCTACTTGTGGTGTATATGCACTTATAACATTAATAATCTGCTCTCTTAGAACAAGTTTTATTACTATAATTATATCACTTATTCTTTTAACATCCACAAATTTATCCTTTAATTCCTTATCCACTATTATTCCTATGCCATTTATGTTATTTTCCTTTCCTACGTACCATAATTTATACCCATCTATTTCTCTAGCTTTAGCCCCTTTCCACTTGGTTTCTTGGATATAAGTGATGTTGACTCTTCTACATTTCATCATGTCTACTAACTCCAAACTCTTACCTGTCAGTGTCCCTATATTCCATGTGGCAATACGAATCGTATGCTTTGGAGATATCCTATTTACTATCGCCTTTCTTGACCTCCATGGTATGAACCCATGTCCACTTTTCACTACACCTGGGTTCTAATGCAGCGTGTCGCTTCTGAGGGGACACTCTAGCAGCCCTTGCCCATTTTTCACTACACCCAAGATCCGATGTAGTGCGTTGCTTCTGGGAGAATGCCCTAGCAACCCTTACCTATTTTTCACCACACCTGGGATCATATGCAACGCATCGCTTATGGGGACCGCCCTAGCTTAAGGGAATGTCTGTATTCGATTCATGTCATAGTTTGGGTTGCCGTAGTTTTAAAAAGCTGAAGATGATTTTCATGTCTTCCTTACAAACTAATATACAAGTGCATATTCATTTGCAAGCAGAAAAGAAATAACGAAACCATCTTCAGCTTCACCCTTGCTAGCTGGCTACCTGACGCAGGGGTTGCCATATTTTAAGAAGCTGGAGATGATTTTCATTTCTTCCTCACAAGCTAATATACAAATGCATATTCATTTGTAAGAAAGAAATAACAAAATCATCTTCAACTTCTCCCTTGGTGGCTGGCACCTGACGCAAGACCTTCCTCCTTTTTCATTCGGGCTTGGGACCAGCATTGGCAGAGTTAGATAATAGAATTTTAAATACTTAATTTTATCAAAATTTTGATAAAGTCACCTCTATTTTTTGGACTTACGCATTTAACGCATGCGATGCAATTCACCTAATAAATAGTATAATAGTTTAAAATGTTTATAAGAGATAGTCTCCACACAATTCACCATAGTAAATTTATAAAACCTCCTACTTGCTAACTTGAATTTCTAAGTAAATCCCATGCACACATCATTAACATAAAAATGTATAGAATTTTAGAAACATATGCATAGGGTTACTCATTAGATCATATAGTACAACTTATGTTCAATACCACGCATACATATATAGCACATAATATGATAACATCAACCACTAAGGCTTCATTCATTTCTATCAAAAGCCATCCCTTTGTCATCTTGAATGGTACCTAAAAAATAATAATATGAACTATGAAGCCGAGTAAGGAAAAAGAAGAAAACCCATGCATATCCTACCACATCAATGTCACATCCTCAATAAACCATGTTAGGGGTAATACTCAACCCTTTCGGCAAGTCTACTTGCAATGTTGAGTCCAGTGGTTCAGTTTCCAAGGTTAAGTCATAAACAATTGAAGAAGAAATAAAAGAATGTGCTACACCAATGCCAAATAGAACTCTAACCAAAGTATGAAATAGTAAGAATGTACCTTTTATGATATTATGTCTGGTTGGGTGTCTGATTGTATCAACACATATACTCTTCCATGTGTCCACAGCTCGAAGGTGGGTTGTGCACCTTTGACTAGCCCATCTGACCTCTATGCTAGTGGGCATCCTTGGACACATGACCCATTACAACTCTACACACTGCACTTTGATGCTCCCAGTCTAAGGCAATCCCTCCTAAAATAGCCTTATTTATCACAATTAAAACAAATTAGCTATTCCAAAAGGTAGAGAATGTGCTTAAGCACTCTATGCCTGAGGAGGATATCCCTTCCTCCTCTTGTCCTTGCTACTATGTAAATGAGTCTTCCCAAGTCCAATCCTCATCTACTCCAATACCCTTTGTAGATGGTGCCATCTATCCAATAGCTTACTAGGCAGGATCACATGCACGCAACGTAGATCCTCTAGAACTAGGACCATTGCTTCTAGTCTCAACCATACATGTGCCTTTCCAAGTTATCGAACAATTAGAGTTAGTCAACCTATTAAACAAGTTGGTAGTCATCAAGTGTTAAAATATGTACTTCCTAAGACAACAAGTGCATATATTTCCTCTATCAAAGGAAATTATAAGCTAGGAAAATAAGGTCTTCACCAAGTGACCTACCACCTTACTCTGATAGCAAACCATCGTGACCTCAATCCCAAGGACATAGTTTAGTGTAATTAAACATAGTGATTAGCTCAATTGAAACCTATGTGGCCTTTTTTTTATATCATAATGGAAGTATTAAAAGAGTTAGATGCTCTCATCCTATGCAAGTCATGCTTTAGATAGTATATTTTTAAATAGTTAATTATACTAAAATTTTAGCAAACTCTCCTTTATTTTTTTAGACTTGGGCAATTAATGCATGCGATGCAATTCACCTGATAAACAATATAACAGTTTTGAATGTTTATAAGAAACTCAATCTCCACAAAATTCACCACAAGAAATTTATTAAAACTTCAACTTGCTAACTTGAAGTTCTAACTAAATCCCACACACACATCATCAACAATAAAATGTACAGAGTGTTATAAACATATGTATAAGGTTACTCATTAGATCATATAGTACAACTTATGTTCACTACCATGCATAGATATATAGGACATAATAGGATAACATCAGCTACTCAAGCTTCACTCATTTCCATCAAAAGCCTTCCGTTTGTGGGATTGACTACTACCTGAGAAATAATAATATGAGTTGCAAAGCTGAGTAAGGAGAAATAACTAAACCTATGCATATCCTACCATTCTTGTTGAGCTTAGCTAAACTGCACATTCATATCCATGCATGGAACATTCATTTCCATTTTTAACTGATAATCAACAAAGTATGTAGCATGTATTATCAGATAAAACATGTTAGTATCAGAACAAAAATACTGTTTATTCCAAATTCAAACTGTAAAGTGATAATCATTGCATGCAAATAGACCATGCAAGAGTGTATTTCATTTCGTTACTCCTTGAGTAATAATAAGAAAATATTACATCATCACATTAATCAACTAGTCATCTCTTTAAGGTTTACCATCTTGGGAGGCCCACTTTGAGTATCATACATGACGATGTCAAGTGCCTTTAAGATTTACCATCTTGGGTAGCTCCACCATAGATGCAATCAACTAGGAAGCCCTTTCCCTTAGGGATTACCATCTTGGGAGACTTAAGTCTCCAAGCTCATCCCTTAGGATTTACCTCCTTGGGTGGCTCCACCATAAACCCAAAGGAGTAGGCAGACCTTTCCCTCATGGTTTACTATCTTGGGAGGCTCAATACCTAATAACTCATCCCTTAGGGTTTACCATCTTTGGAAGATCAATAATTGACAATCCATTCCTCGAGATTTACCATCTTAGGTGCCTTCACTATAATTACAATCAAACAGGCAGCCCTTTACCTTAGGGTTTACCATATTGGAAGGTGTCATCATAGCCTATCTGTTGGCTCTCAGGGCTTACTATCTTGGGATTGACACATTTTATCACAATTAATATCATCGTAATGGTTAAGCATGATTAATCAAAATAACACATGACAATTTCAAAAAGTAATTGCAATTCATTTTATCTATTCAATCAATATGATAATCTATATGTTATACACATTAACAAAAATTTAAGGATAAAGAATGGTTTAGAATTCTTACCTAAAGTACAACTCATAGATCAATTATGAATACCATTCAAATCTTATTCAAAACATGGATTTAATAATACAAGTTCTAAGGAAAATTCATAATTCTATGCAAATTACTCAAATTACTTCAAGATCTCTACTCGTAACGCCATTAATCTAACCTCTAATACCTAGATTAATGATCAGGACACCAATTGGTCACTATCTACTTAGATCAGCACCAATGGCCACTAATCAATGGTTTATATTGAAGCACATACCTCTAAAAGTTTCAATTCACATTATTAAAGGTAATGTCTAAAAATTTCACGATTTTAATCATAATCCATAGTCTGATCACCTTTCATAACATTCCATCATCATTGATCAAATTTTGGATAGTTAGATCGGACCTTGCATTAACTAGTCTATTATTGGTCTATCATTTTTATCACAATTCATTACTGATATATAATTAGAGCCATAAATTGCATTGATCTACCTCCCAATTGTGTTTTTAGTGGTCGGATGCAAAGATCAAGGTTTCACTATGCACTACCAATTATTCTAGTAAAAATTTCTTTGATCAAATAGTCTTCGATATAAGATTCGTTATTACAAATGAAAAGATTAAGCATGAATTATTGAAATCCTAAAAAGTTTCCATTTTGAATCTTGCTGGAAAAAGCCACCATGACCGAAGGAGATAACCAGATTTTGATCATTGTCAGCAATGTACACGATATGAAAACTTTACCAAATTGCACAAATTTGTTTGGAATTTCATGAATTAAATTTTTGTCTAGTTTTTGTCTCCAAGTTCTACCAGAATCTTAGGTTTTTTGTCCAATTTTATCTAGCTTTTAAAGTTGCCAAATTTACTATTTTTCTCCTACTATAGTGTTGTTTCATGTCTGATATGGATGAAATTAGAGGGTTTTACTCATAATACTTGAGGAATAAAATGAATAATTTCAATCATTGATTAGACACCATTCGATTAACTGTGTATTTTAATAGTCATCTTCATCGTTTCTGTCACCCAAAAATGGTGATGATGATGGTAGTAGTGGTCATGGGAGGAATTGGGAGGGAAAGGATGGGGAAACAAAAGAATGAAAGAGAGGAGAGGAGTGGAGTGGATGGCCTATCTATGTTGGTTTTGTCTGTGCGTATCATCCACCAGTTAATCTCGCATGGTTTGGCCAGTCGTCTATTCCACCCTTGCTAGCATGGTGAATTGTAGAGCAAAAACAAGAGGGAGAGAGATGAAGGGGGATGACTTGAGGAGGAAGATGTTTGGGGAAATAGCAAGGAATGCTAGTGTCGACTTCCTTATCAGTCCTGGAAGAAAAAGATAAGAGCGGGATTATTGTTTAGTACTGAAAAGGGAGGATAGGAGAGCTGCTGCGCACTAGTGTGGGTGGAGGAAGGATATGTCACATTGGTTCTTTCCAGAGAAGAGGATAGGCTGAGTTTTTCTTTTCAATCGGTTGGGTGGGGGGGAACAAGAAAATGGGGGAAAGCTGTCAGGTGATGGCCTTTCCCCTATTTTTCATCCCTGACACATGGAAGCATAGCTCCACGTGGTGAGTCTAACCCTTGCACATTGTGTGATGACCCGGGCTTTTGTAACAAGTTTTGTAATGTATTTTGAAAGGCAGGGCCCTTAAGAGTGTAAATTTTTTCACAAAACAAAGCAGTAGAAATTCTTTTCTTTTAAACTTGTTTTGTAAAATCCAAGTCATCACTTCATACATAACATAAGTAGAATTTTTTTTGAACAAGATAAAATTCCATTGAAGGAATAGACTTTCATTGAATTCCAAAATCCATCCAATGGTTCACAGTGCAGCCAAATCTATTATAATACTTGTTCAAATTACATAATCTAAGACTCAAGCTCACCATACAATAAAACTCTCAACAAAGCAAAATACATG
The DNA here is from genome assembly GCA_035236585.1 of Warburgia ugandensis. Taxonomy (NCBI): domain Eukaryota; kingdom Viridiplantae; phylum Streptophyta; class Magnoliopsida; order Canellales; family Canellaceae; genus Warburgia; species Warburgia ugandensis. Next base: position 38,196,941 of record CP141134.1, on the reverse strand, counting down.
TCCTCAAGGGTATACCTTGAAGATTATTTTCTTCAAGTCTTCTATCGTCTTCAGCTCCTAACTCTCCTTCCCTATATCTGAGATATTGCAACAAGTACAATATCTCAACAAGCTATGCTTGGTAGGGGATTTAAGAAGCATAATAATTGACAATGTAATTCCAATACTTCATAATCCCATTATCCCTGAACATATTCATGTCTCTACTATTTACTTTGTAAGTTATGTACATCCATATACGTACATACTATACATGGGTAAATCAGTTAAATTTATGAAAGTAGTCAAATATCATTCCCAACTAAGCTGATCAATTCTCTTTATTAGGAGAATTTAGTATTTCAGCTAATCTTACACTGGAAATTTCCATTCTTGGGAAATATTGGTAATATACAATTACCTAACATTTCATTATGCTAAAATATAAGGCACTACACTATGCCTATTCTCATATGCATCATAGTACAAAATGATAAAAAAGGTTGCCATGCTGCAGTCTGATCCGTACTAGTGCGCTCGGATAACTGCCCTGTTCACCACTGATACCACGGTGGAAAATATTATGTCACTGCCCGTATGGGGGGGCAGGACTTTCATAGTGGTGGCCTTCCCATAATTGCCACCACTCGACTTTTAGCCTCTCATTGGGCAAGGTATCATCATATCATCAAATTTCAAGGAGCGGGTGGCCAAACCCTTATAACTCCTCTAGCAATAGCATCCCCCTAGGCTTATACCTATTAAAGCAAACTCACAAGCCTCCAAGCTTGTATGTAAAATAGATTTCATATATATCAAGCCATCTGTCTGTTTACTTAGGGCTGAAATATTTTCCAGTTCCTTATTCACTTATAGTCTAGTCCTTAACCATCTTATATGTGTTTGGTTGGATCATAAGGTTTTCAAGGGATTTAATACAAGTATTAACATTACTCTTGTCAGCATAAGGTCATGAGTTAAATCATGTATATCCCATGTAAATGCATTCATCAAATCCTCCTACCTTTAAGGAGTGATCTCTTTTCCCAAATCTTCCATGATCCTGACTGATGTATGTAATCTGTACATCCATACATATTGTCAATATATAAATTTTGAACAATCCTATTGATCATTAGATCTGATGTTTAGAATGATCTTTAGATCATTCATATCTAAGTATTTTTCTATCTCTAAGTCTTAGTGTGTCCATCTCCTTGATCTTGATCTTTCATAGATCCATTGATTGACAATCTACACATGTTGATAAAGATCAAGGTCTTAGATCTTCTATCATCTAGTTCTTCTTTGATCTAAGTTCAGTTATTGGATCATCCCTAAGGAGGATGATCTTGGTTTTCTTCCTTGAATCATCTTTGATCAAGGGTTTGAATTATTTAATCTAATCAATTAGAACAAGCATACTAATAAACATGCATACTAAGTTCAATGTAATATTCTTATTCTTATTGTTATTGATCATCCAAGATCTAATGGATCTTGTTTGATCATTCTTATCTTACTGACAGTTTTTATTAGGGTTAGGCAATTTACTAACCTTTTATGCTCTTACTATTATTATTCAACCAGTTAATGTTTTGCTGGTTGAAGGTAACTTATTTAAGCCTAAGTCTAGACTGCTCCTCTTATTTCCAATTGGCTAAGGCTTACTAGATGAATGGGTGAACACAAAGTGGTTAGGCGTTTAGACCTCACAAACGTCAACAGAAAGTAGGAGAAGAGCGAGGCTCTATTAGATAACCCCCTTAACCACTATGTTCAACATTCACTAGAATGACCATAGCTCAACCTTTCATAAGATTCCTATAAGCATGTTAACCCTAAATACTCTTTCTAATAGATTTTAATTAAGTCCATGAATAATGTCATTCATGGGGTTTATTATTCTCCTAGTTTGGGCCAAGGATTTGATAATCCTTATATTGTCCTACTAACTATAGCCCTTACTAATTAAGTCCAAAGTACTCCATTCTTATTTGTGTCATGAAAATCTACTTTCTCATTAGAGTACATTTTGGTGATTTATACTCATTATATCTCAACAACTACTTAACATTTGAATCTACTAATAAAATTTGACAACAATTAAATCATAAACTTTAAAGCATGGTTCCAATATAATTTTATCAAACATTGATACTCACATGCGCCTTATGAATGTAGCATAACCTAATGGAATAAAACTATACTTAAACTAGCATGATCGTAAGTTACAATGGCATGAAATCATACTAAGTTGGTCCTAAGTTACACTTGCATATAATCACACTATCATGCCACTAGGATAATTAAATCTAGCAACCTATGATAACAATTTAATCACATGTCATGCTAAAGTCTAAAAGTTACACTATCATGCTTTATAACACAAATCATATTTAAGATGCTATTATCAATTAATATAAAATGAAACTAATTACATTAACATCTTTAGAAACCTTCACTTATGATCCAACCATTAGATCTTAGATCTTTTCCTTTTTATTAAGGGTTTTAATTATATTTAGGGGGTTTTCTTTATTAAGGTCCAAAGGTCATATTGTTTTGTTTTTGTCATAATCCATCCATGATCTCCTTAGATTTCATCATATCAACATCCATCCCATCCATTTCAAGGATCTGATCACACTTGATCTTATTGATCAAGTGGGTCCCTTTGAAATTTTTAGGGTTTTTCTACTATAGTGGCTATATCCCTTAATATCTCTTAGATCTGTCCAAATAAATCATTTAGATAACTTTATTTCAATTTTATATCATTATTAAAATATATTTCTAAGATCTGATCATCTTAGATCTTAAAGATCTAGGTAATTAGAAACTTGTTTCTTTAATACAGAAAGTTTTATTACATAATTTCTAGATTTCATCATTTCATCAGAAAATAGAGGTTTCAACCTTTCCATAGCTTCTTTCCTATCACAATTTGGAGTTCAGATGGCTCCAAAATTAGATATGGAACTTCACAATCCTTCCTAGGGCCTAGATTTGATCTGGGCCCAAAGGAATGGACAGCCTTGATCTTTCAGGCGGAATCGAGCCAGGCGGAACACTCCCGCTTGTCGGGCATGTCCATCACGACAAGATGTGGAAGTGTCAACATGGAACATCCATAGACGTGTGTGGGATGACTTCGCACGTGCTCTGCGTGCGCGGGCGCTCGTGTGTCTCACACGTCGTCCGTCCAATCAGGAGATTAAACAGTCCTTTTGGACCATCCAATGAATCCCTTCTCAATTGAGGGACCAAACCTTCATGAAATTTAGTGAAAATTGTAACCTAGGGGTTTTGGACCCTTCTGGATCGATTGGTAGGGTTCGATTTTGTATCTGAGCCCTCTATCATCCTAAATTGAAGGTGCTGTTGTTACTTTATTTTTACCTTTTGTTATCACCAAAATAAATTACAGTAAAATAAAATTTTCGTTAAACATTAGCAAACATGTATAGAAAGTATTCCCACCTACCTGATTGGAGAAAAAGTGTTGTTTATATGTCCAATTTAAAAGAAATACCCTGTTGATGAAGATATGGCCCAAGATCCACCTTTCTTGCAAATTCCCGTTGTTTGAACCGTTGGATCTTGAAATTGCTTCAGGGGTTTTGTAACTAAGGTATGGTGGGAAGTTTTGGATGGTATAATTGATGATATTCAACCTAGAACAGAGTGCCTAATTGATTTTAGGTCTCTTATTCCAATCTAAAAAGAAAAAGAAATTGAAAAGAGAGAGATCTCTTGGGATTTTCTTTTGGGTTTTTGGGGAGGGATCTAGGTCTAATTTTTTAGGGAGAGTGAAAATTTTTTTTTGGGAATTTTAGAAGTATTTTTGGAGGATTTTTGGGGTTGTATTTATAGGCATTTTGGTCTTCTTTCATGTTGATATGCATTAATGATGGTTAATTTTTTATTATTAAATAAGCATTGGATTCTCCCATTCTCCACCTACTTTCCGAAGACCAGCAGTATGGTTTGACCCATGATTTCACGTGGGCTGGCCATAGGATTCGTTTTTGGGTCCCTTGTGGGCCCCACATGGTGTAAAAAGACCATTTTGCCCTTTATATATATAAAAAATTAGGATTTATTCCCATGATCTCAAAATTGAGCGTACTTAGTGGTGTTGGATTCGTATTTCTTAGTACATTCTAAATTTTGATGTCTCAGATTTTGATTTTTGGGTAAAATTACTATTTTACCCTTTTGTCCAAGAAATGAAGAAAATTAAGGATTTTTCATCCGAAATTAGAATTTGTTGTGCTTACAGCCATTTTGAAGGGTTTGCTATATTTAATTTCAATTGTACATGTCTTATTCTTTTATTATACTTTTATAAGAAGTATATTCTAAATAATTCTAATATTTTAGCCCAAAATTTCTGAAACTCAAACTTTATTTATTTTCTCAATCAATTACAAAAATTGGGGTTATTACACATTGAGCCACTCCATGTGACTCACTAGGTCATGATAGTTAAGGGGGGGGGGGGGGTCCATTATCAATTTGGACCACCTTCACTTCAATTATAAAATTTTTGGATTTTTGGGTCCTAGTCTCCATTTCACAGGTTCTTATTGTTTTTGGAAATTTCTAATTGAACACAATCTAATAATCAGCATTTCATCATCTAATTTCAATGTTTTAAATTAATTTTTAATTTCTTTTATAATTACTTATTTTTGTAAAATTTTCAATTTAAAGCAAAATTGCTCAAAATTTGTAATGAATCTAGATTTGAATTTCAAGTCATTTAATTTCTTACAAGATATACAATTTAATAAGTTTCAAGTATTCAAAATTTACTTGACTCTACTTTCATTTATGGCTTAAAACAAGCAGGACCCACCTACTCAATCCCACCTTGGTTGTCTTGTTTCACAAAATTTGATAAGATTAATAAGTTAAATCATCATTAACCTAATTTTAATACACAAGTGTGACAGCAAGTAACTTCACAAGAAGCAAATTTTTTGCTTTTAAACAAAGTTTTACCAATTAATGAAGCTAACTCCTTTCAGTAAATAAAAATGCCCCATCTTAAAGAGGTTGATTCTTGCTGCTTCTTAGATAAGAGAAGACAACAAAAATGAACTTGTAGAGAAGAAGAAGACCAATGGAGAGTTCATCAATTGTTGCTCATGGATCATCCATCACATGCAACTATTCTTGATGCTTATGTATTGTAAGAAACCAAAGATGACTATTCATGTTTCGTATTCAATTTTAGTGTTTCTATTTAGAATACTGATGTATGAGTGACTATATGATTAGAGGTCTTTGAGAGTAGAAGTTTGAACAAGATGTGCATGGAATAGTTTTTAAATGTGAATGAATGCTTTCTTGGATGAGTTATGCTAGGTTTAGAAGAGACATGTTTGTATTTTGTAGATCATTCATGCTACCTTCAATAGGCCTTGCTTTGATCTCCTTTTGAGACATTCTATCTTATTGTCAAGAATGATTCTAGTTCATAGATGATTTCAAGTAATGGAAAATACTTTAACATGATATATTTGGTGGATTCTAGATTCTTGATCTTCTCTCTAATATCTTAGTATATGTTTCATTTACTTTTGGTTTACTATTAACATTGCTAAGTTTTAGGTCCAAAAGAAAAACTCCTTAGTTTGGTAGGAAATTATTCGATCGTTGAGATTCTACAACCCTTAATATCTACCAAATACAATTGATCTTGTATGAATGCAAGAAAAGCTTCGAAAAATAAATATCATTTACATTGGTCTAATAATATATATTAATTTATACCTCTATTTTCTAGTTCATATTAGAATTTACAGTAGTTTATTTTGTTAGAAATTAGAATTAATTCATTTAGGAATGAGATATTTGAGTTTTAGCTTGAAAATGGTTATTTTTTGTATTTTGCTGTTGAATTATTTTTAGCCATTGGATTTATTGGATGGAGGTCTCTCATAGAAATCAAGAGATTCATTGGATGATAATGTAGATGGTGGATATTGAGCAAAGAGAATTTTAAAGTCAAAATGCGTATACTTTCTATTTTTTGAAACTTTCTATATTAGGACATTTCCTAATTTGGAAAAGTTTCCTTCTCATACTTAAGTAGTTTAGTTTGCTAGCAATTATAATTAGTTCATTTAAGAATGTGATATTTGAGTTTTGGCTTCAAAATTGCTAATTTGTGTGTTTTTATATTAGAAATAATTTTAACCATTGAATTTTTCTGATAGAGATCTAGCATTAAAGATTAAAAGAGTCATTTGATCATCTTGTAGATGGTGAAAATTGAGCAAATAAAATTTCAGGATTCAAACACCTACCCTTAGCATTCCTCAAAACTTTCTGAGTCAGGACATTTCTTAATTTAGAAATGTTTCATTCTTTCACTACAACTTTCCCAATTAGAAGGTATACTAAATGAACAAGTTTCAAATTATTTCTCCTTGTTATCAATAATGATCCTCAAGGGAAACCTTTTCCAAACAAGATAGTTTAACAAACATTTGACCAAGGTTTCACTTTGTCAAAAACACATTAATTTGAGACTTTTAGCATACAATTTGGAAACCTTGTTTATGGGAATTTTTAGAAGAAAATTGAAAGAGTTTGGAAAACAAAAGAAAATGAAATGAAGAAGATGAGAGATAAGGAATGCTTCCTAGGTAAGTAACTTCACAAAAGTGTTTTTGGTTTTCAACCAATTATTTGACCAATTAAGGAAGCTATACTCTCTCTATAAACTAAAAAATGCCATAGCTTAAGGAGATTGATTCTTACTACTCTTTAGTCTAGGGAAGAGGATAAAAATACCAAGATGAGGTGAAGAGGATTGATTGAGAGTCTGTCAAGAGTTGCCTAACAATCGTCCATCATACGCAGTTATTTTTGAAACTTAGCAATTAGAATAAACCAAGGATGAGTGATCATGTCTCTCATTCAATTTATATTTTTTATTTAAAGATTTATTCATGAATGATTTAATGATGAGTTGTTCTTTAAAGAATATTTCTAATTTTATGTGTCACCTTGATTCTAAAGCTTGTAGTTTAGATGTGATGTTTATTGAATGGTGTATGCTTATGAATGGATAATTTCTTGGATGTGTCCTACTAAGATTAAATAACTCATGCCCATAGTTTATAGATATGATTTAGGCCAATTTGGGTAGGCCATGCCATTAGTGTATTCATTTCTTCTTTGGAGAAATTCTAGCTTGTAGACAAGAGCAATTCTAGTTCATACATGTTTCAAGTGAAGAGATACACATGAAACATCATTTATATTTTATTTTTGAATATCATTTATGCATTTATTTATACCTTTATTTTTTATTTTCTAGTACCAATAATGAGTCAAAGTATTTTAATTTGTTAGAAATTAGATTTAGTTCAGTCAAGAATGAGGTCGTTGAGTTTTGGCTCTAAATATCTAATTTACATACTTTATTATAGGATTAATCTTAACCATTGGATTTATGTGATGGATACTTAACCATGGATATTAATAGAGTCATTGGATGGTCATGTATATTGTGGAGATGGGACATAGAATTTTAAGATTAAAATTCCTACACTTTTCATTTTTGAAGGTAAGTTTTTTTGAAATTATTTTAGAAGGAAAACAGTATAGTTTGGAATATAAAAGGAAAGGTAATAAGGTAGAAGAGAGATAGAAATGCTTCTTGGGTAAGTTACTTCATAAGTGGAGACTTTTTATGTTTTCAAGTAACTTTTTCAGCAATAAGGAAGCTAACCTCTCTCTATAAGTTAAAAAATTCCCAACCTTAAGGGGTTGTTTCTTCTCCATAGGTCCAATAAGAGAATAAAAATGCCCTGAAGGAGAAGAAATAGACTGATGGGGACTTAACTTTTGCTTGTGATTGTCTATCATGCATGGCTAATGTTGAAGCTTAGGGATGACTAGATGCCAAAGATGAGTGTTCATGTTTCTCATTTAACTTTTCAATCCTTGTTTAGAAAATTAATGTCTAAATGATTTTACTAAGAGTAGTTCCCTGAAGAATGTTTTGATGTTATAATTTAGTGTGATTCTAATAGTTTTAGTTCAGATGAGATGTCCATGGAATGGTTTTTATGTGTGAATGAATGCTTTCTTTGATGAGTTATGCTAGGATTGGAAGAGTGATTGTAATGACTCCAATTTTGTTATATTGAAATTTCAAGTTTAGCAATGAAAAGTTCAGTTTTAAAGAAAAGGGCATTTTGTTCATTTCACTAGTTTCCTTAACTAAACCCAGAATATTTGTCCTAAAAGTGGTTCCATTAGATGCATCTCAGAAAAAGGAATCCAACGAGACCAAAATAACCCAAAACGGAGTTAAAATGAGCAAGATATGGCCCTTTGAAGTTCAGGGGCAAAACTGTAAATTTTACAATAAAGACTTAACCTGAAAAACACAGGTGTCCGTTTTGATACAGGCACCCTTCATCTTCAACCTCCTAGAGGTTTCTGGAATGGTGGTGTTTCAAGAAGAAACCACCGCCATTCTGGAGGTTTCTCCACCGCCATTCAAAGGCAGTTAGAACCCATCCAGAACCCTCTTTAAAAGCCCTATAAATAGAGCTCTTGGGTGCCTCTAATGGCAGCCCAAAACCTTGGAGAAAACCAGGCACGAAGCAGTGACCTAGAGGGGAAAACGAGGAGAAAAACCCAGCAACGAGCCAGGTACATCAGAGATCGCTCAAAACCGATCTCCCCCATAGTTCCAAGGTCAATTCCCCTAAATTTTTGCATAAAAAACCATGCAAAACGGAGCCTGGGAGAGCCACCAAGCACCCTGGAACGTCCCCAGGGCCACACTGGTTCGACAGGGTCTAACCAGGGTGTCTTGAGGACGCCCCGTTCCCCCAGTCGACGCAGACGTTCCAGACGGAACGTGACGCGTCGAATGCGTCGGAAGAAAACCAATGGGCGCGTCCCCGGACGCGCCCGCTAAAGAGCCAGACGAGCGGAGTGTACCGCGCGTCTGTAAAAGCGCCCGCTGAGGCGCACACCACAGACGCACAGCATGCTAGCATGCTTCGACTTTTTGTTTTGTTAAAGAAGCCAGGGAGCATGACGCTGACGCGCAGCGCCCTAGCATTCCGTATTTTAATACTTAAGGGTCTTGTGTACATACAACACTAAAACGCTTATAACTTGAGATCTAAAGCTTCGATTGAGGCGTCGCAAAAGGTGTTGTGTCCGTGTCAACGACGCGGACACATCCAAACCATAAAATTCCTGATCAAGGCCCAATCAAAGGAGGTAATGACCCTTAGAATAGGATGGTGGCGTGTGGCCACTAGAACTTTGGAAAACTGAGGATACCAAGGCCCAATTAGGACCTTAGGACACCCATAGGCATAGGGATGGACCCCTAATTCCTAAGTAATAAGACCCAACTGCTCTAAACCCATAAAAGATAGGTTAAACTAACCTTGAGTCCCCAAACCATGTTCAGGAGCGTACGAGGACAAAAAAGGTTAACGCGATCTAACCAGGTAGGTGCTCTATCACTATTAGATTCTTTTAAAAGATCTATTATTATTTTGAGAACATATGTTATAAGTATATGACTTGTTTAGCATGACTTGATTCAGCATGCATATGATAAACGTTTTGTACATAGACATGTTTCGTAAAAGATTGCATATACATTATGCACACATATGTTTTGTAAACAAGTGCATACATTGCATGATTTAAGTACTTGCAAAGATTGCATGTCCTTGAGGGTTGCCAAAAGATGCTGGAGTGCCGAGGGCCAGGCAGTTGTGAGGGACCCAAAGAGGACTGGTTTTGAACAGAGGTTTTTGGCTTATTCGATTGTACATGATTTGGGCTTGTAAGTTTGTGGGTGCTATGCCGAGGGGTGTGGGTTGGCCACCCAGCCTCTACCACTATTAGGTGGATGGGTACCACGCCCAAAAAAGGGCATGTCCCTGCTTCGACTGCATGTGGTACAGGAGGCTACCACTGGTGTCACGGCACTGGGTTGAAGTGTCATATGCCCCGTGGAGGTATATGATCCTGTGTCCCTAGGTACCCAGGGACCACATGGTGGTGAGGTCGTGGGCATAGTGAGACCCTATGGTTTCATGGATTTATGTGCATTCATATAGCATGATATGAGGTTGGTCAACCATACCATACTAGAGATCCATGAGTTGGACTCCATGAAGCATCTTATGCATATCATGATGTTATGATATATACGTATATAATACTTTCGATTTTGGATTATGTGAGCTTTTAAGTCATGAGTATTTCAGTTTGATTATGGATTCTTATACTGATATTGAACTTGAGTATTCAAACATACGCATGTTTTGAATGAGCATATGATTTTAAAACATCTCATGCATTTATAAAACTAATAGTAATAGGCTCCAACTGAGTATATTATATACTCACCCAATCCTCAACATTTTTCAGATACAAAATAAATACTTAAGGGCAAGGAACGTTTGTACTAGGAGACACAGACTAAGTACAAGTAAGTAAACCCCTATCTTATCTTTCAATGTTACTTGATTGTAGTTACTCTCTAATAGCTGGGGCTGTGACTAACACTTTCTTGGGAATAATATTGATTTAAACTTTGCCATGGCTAAACAAATTGAGAATGTGTTTGAACACTCGGGGTTTTTATGAAAGGTTGTTTTCCAAATGAGAAAGATTTTCATGCATCTCATATTTATAAAACAAGTGATCTCACCTTTTTATCAAAATTGCATCATATAAAAACCCGGGTCGTGACAGTGATGCCAGATGGTTTGTGCTTATTTAGATAGTACATGCCATGAAGCTTGCAGCAAGGAACAATTCTAGTTCAGACATGATTTCAAGTAATGTGAAATGTATTAAAATGTGATTAATTAATTTTTAATTCTTGAAATACTATCACATATATTAGTTTCCATTTAATTTAATTTTTATTTCAAAAGCAAAACACCTTTGTTTAGTAAAAATGTCATTCCATCCTCAAGATTTGATAACCCTTAATATTTGTCCAAATACAATTGATCTGGTATATATGTAAGGATATGGTTTGAAAAATAAACATAATTTATGTTTTTCTTATGAATATCATTTATGTATTTTTTTATGCCTCTATCTTCTAGTCTAAATTAGGAATAAAAGTAGTTTACCATGGTAGAAATTAAAATGTTTGAGTTTTAGCTTTAACATGGCCAATATGTTTGTTTTATTTCAAGATTAATCTAACCATTAAATTTCTTGGATGGATCTCTACCCAAGGAGACATAAGAGATTCATTGTATGATTATGTAGTTGCTGAAGCTATGACAAGGAGAATTTCAAGATCAAAATGCCTTCACCTTTTTTCTTTATTTAAACTATCCAAATTAGGACATTTTCCAATTCAAAAAAATTTCATTCTTTCATCACTACTTCCCTAATTGGAGGCATTCCTAATTGAAAATTATCCTAAATAATCAAGTTTTCAATTGTTTCTCTTAGTTATTCACTTACTATACAATTTAATTATAGTCAAATAGGAAAGTTTGATCAAGGTATGGCCCAATAGAAATGTCCTAATTTGGCACTATTTTTTGTGAAGAATTTGGAAACATATTCATGGAGCAATTTTAGAAGAGGAAAGAGTTTGGAAAAGAAAAATAGAGCAAATAAACAAGAAGTGAGAAGGAATGCTACATAGGCAAGCAACTTTGAAAGAGAAGAGTTTAATTGTTTTTCAACCAACTTTTTCACTAGTTAAAGAACCTAACCAAACTCTATGGGCTAAAAAATTTCCCACCTTAAGGACCTTGACTCTTTCTACACCTTAGACTTTAGAAGAGAAGATAATAGGCGTAGAAGAGAAGAGGACAATAGGTAGAGTGTTCATCAACCATTATTCATGGATCATACATCATGCATGGCTAATCTTAAATATGAGGGATTGGAAGAAAACAAAGATGAGTGTGCATGTTCCTCATTTAATTTTAGAGTATTTATTTAGAAAATTGATGTATGAATGATCTTGCGAAGAGTGATATAGACATAATTAGTGCAATTAACACCTCTAGAAATGAAGGAATTACTACACAAGTTTTGTTCTTTGAATGTTCTTAGTTAGTTTTTGAATCTGAGTCTAATGTTTATGGGTATCATTTCCAGAAACCCTTACAAGACTAAAACTCTCAACTAAGGGCACCCAAGGGTATAAAAACCTTATGCATAGTAAATGCAAATGAAAGGACTTGTAAAAGTAGTTAGGATTATATGCTTTCATTTTTTTTTGTGTCTTTTGTATTTTTTCTCTAGGTCTAGCAAAATGTAAATCTAGAGTTATTCAATATACACATAATTATTACAATTACTATATACAAAAATTGCATTGCTAACCCTTGAATCACTTAATTCATCACCAATTGGGGTTTACTTTGCATTTTGCAAGATTAGGGTTAAATGGAGAAATTTATACATTTTTAGTGATTGAAAACACTAAAAGGAAGTTGCTCCATCAATCAAGGAAAGCTTAGACCTACATTCCAAAAGTAACATGGTAGTGTCTAAAGTTTTCGATATTAGTTGCAAATTGAAGAAGACTAATGCCGATCTAGCCTTGAATAGTTAAGAACTCTCTAAAAAATCTCTTGGAATATGGAAATTAATGCATGAATGGTTATGGATATGAGGTATCATCAACATGGATGGTTCAGTGGTTTAGATCATTCAAAATCAATGTTTTCAAGCCATAATCAAAAGAAGCCTATTTTAGCCATGATTGGGCATCTTGCATTAAATCAACATAATTGCATGGGTGATGATGGTTTGGATGTTCTAGATCTACATCTTGCTAATTAAAGAAGTATCATCCCTAAGCATAGCAAATTGAAAACACCCCATTCTAAGGTTGACTTAGTCAATGGATCAAAGGTGGACTTGGTCAAAGATTTTTAACCTTTGATTTTAGAAACCTAGCTAGAGAGATCTAAAGAGGACTAATGGAATAGTTTAAGCATGTGGGAAAAGATTAAAAAGAGGAGGAAGTATTTAACCAAAAGAACTAGATCGAGATCAATGGAAGCGAAAACAAAGATGTTTTTGGAAAGAAGAAGAAATCCACTTCACATAGGAGGCAAGATGTGTTTCACTTGGGCACAAGTTAATAATGTGTTATATTCTAAGATAGACTAAATGAGAATAGAAAGTTTTCAATAGGGATATATACAGCATGTTGGAAGGAGAAGATGTTATTTTCTTAAGGGAGTGCAATACATGTTTTGTAGTGAAGAATAGGCATGTTATACATTAGGAAGGATTGCACTCAAGCGAGTAAAGAAAAGAGAGAATGTTATATAGAAAGGAATGAGGAGACATATTTCTATTTTAAAACGGATTCCTATTAGAGAAAGACGGACATTTTTAGTTTTCTAATAGAGAGGAGACATCAAGGGATTATATAAAGTGAGCATATTTGTGAGGGATAACCGTTTTTTCTTCTAAAGGGGAGACAGTTCTTGATAAGGGTTGGCACAATTTACATTTGGAGATTTCTTGGGTTGTCTAACATGGAGCTTCTCTTCCCTTTTATGAGTGACAAATCAGAGAGAGGGAGAGAGAGAGAGAGAGAGAGAGAGAGAGAGCTTGGTTTTGGTTTGGAGAAGATCCTAGGGTGTAAAAGACTTGGTGCATGACACGTTGAGGTGCTTTTGGGAATCCATCTTCAATCAAATATGGAGACGTTTTGTTGTTGTTTCATTTTATTTTAGTCATGTCATTGTAATGATCTAATAATTGATTTCAATAAAATTTATTCTTCCTTTGTTCGTCTTTGAGTTTTGCTTGTGTTGATTTTAAATTTCATCCATTTTATTCTAGCTTTTAAATACAAATTTACATTCATGTTCTAGCACTTTTTTATTTGTTTTTTTGAATCTTACTTTAGGAGTTATTTTGTTATAGGTTTAACCTATGATTAAGCAAAATTTATAACCTTCCTAGGATGGCTTTTCACCAATCCTAGGCATAACTAGAAACCATGCTTAACTAAGCAAAGTTTAGACACCCTTTTATAATATTTCCTTTCATAGTGCTATGTTCAATTTAGTTTCTTTTTTTCATACGTTTTTATCTTATTATTTAGGACATTTTCTTAAAGATAGAATATGAACATTTTTTCTATCATCATGAGTAGCTAATTTTTCTGTCTAGGGTGAGGATGAAACCATGTTAAATCAATAATTCCAGTCATGTATGAGTTATCATTAGATTTGAATGATTGAATAATCAATTCTTTTGGTTTGCCTTATAGTTTTACATGCATACTTAGTAATCTTTTCATGGGAACTATGATGTGATTTCCATAGTTTAGGGACTGATTATGATATGTTACTTAGCTTGAAGTTTGAATGATAATTATGGATTCATGGTTTGTGATCTTAAAAAGTACAATCTATGATTTGTATGCATACCAATTAAGGTAGGTAAATTAATTGAAATGAGAAAATGGTTAAATTAGTTCTTTCATGCACACATCTTTCATGTTATTATTTCATCATTGTTATGTTAACATGTGACAATTAAATCAATGATACTTGTATATGAATGCTCATAATCATTAACATGGTGGATTTCAAATTCCTAGATTTTATTATTTGGTGAATTTATCTATTTTTAAGAGGTTCATAGTTAATTTGATCATTTAATTTACTTCACATTGTTTGGGTAGGTTAAGATAATTTAATTAAGATTTTGATTACTATTTCTTAAAGGGGAGCCTTGGCGCAATGATAGAGTTGTCATCGTGTGACCTTAAGGTCACATGTTTGAGGCGTGGAAATAGCCTCTTGGAATGCATGGTAAGGTGGTGTACTATTGACCCATTGTGGTTTGCTCCATCCCTAGCCCTACGTACACAGAAGCTTCATGCACTGGGCTGCTCTTTTTATTTTGTTTACCATCTCTAAGTTTCAAATTGAATCATCATGGAATTGACTTGTATTTGCATATATATATATTTGAGTAGACTTGTGTACTTGCAATATTCTCACAACCCAAGTTTTGAAATTCAAGGATCCCTTAGTAATAGTTTTTTTAAAACCATTTTTTTGAACCATATATTCATAATATGTTCAAAAACCACACTTCCAACACTCAAGTGTCATTTTCAAAACTCCACATGCGAGTAAAATAGAACAAAACATAAGCACCATCAGGACCCACTAGTCACAAACAAACAAAGTAATTTCAATCCATAGAATCCATATAATAATTGTTTAATATCTATCATTTTACTACTGACAAAGTTTAATTCCAATTAGAGTAAATGGCTAGAAACAATGTTATTCTCCCTCATACTATGTATCAAAAGTCCCTAAACTCCTCCTATTCCCATGTTCAATCTATTGTCTAGAAGTTTCACCTTAAATTGGTTGTGGGGTGAGTACAATCACTCAATGCATCCAGTTAATCATTCGCTATTAAAACTCTATAGTTTACAAAACAAAAAATCCCATAGTTTTCAAATTAGTTTGAAATATCCTATAAACTATAGATTTAAAATGATATATGAAATTTTGTCATATCATATCATATTGTATTGTGTCATATCACTAAGTGGTAGTGTCCTACCAGATGCTTAAATAAGTCGATGTCCCACTATATGAGACCACGAATACTTTACAATCTCCACCAAGCCTCATGAGGGAGCTAAATATGTGACAGAAGTAGTCACCCCATGACATGTACTCCTATCTATAGGCCTCTTAGGGTTGGTATTTTTTTTGTAGGCCAATGGCCAATCTATGCAACAACACTAAAATTTGTAAATACTATTTTGGGAGTTATTATGTGAAATTAGAATTTTGGAATATAATTGAAATTTTTTACCCAAAGAAAATATTTTTTTTTATAAAAATGGAATTTGGAGTGGAAACATGAATATTTGGAATGCACTAAAAAAATGAAGTCCAATGCCATAAAGAACACTAAAATCAGAGTTTAGATGAATTTCACCCCAAAATTTTACTATACCATGATCAGGTTATGAGTTTTCAAGAGGTATATCTTTTAATAGGATAATAATTTGGAACTAAAACTAACACCATTAGATATTACTCAGAAAATGAAATCCAACGATCCAAAGAATACTGAAAATAGAGTTCGGATGAAGAAGTTATGGGATTTCAAAGTCATGGGCAATATGGTAATTAAAAGAAAAAAAAGGCATAACTCAACAGAGGAGGCCAAATTGATATTGGCACCCCCGCTCACATAGGAAAACCGATGTAATGTCAGGTTTGTTTCTTTCCAAAACCTGACACCAACAACCCCCAAACCCCAGCTCTCCCTTATTTTCGGCGATTACTGAACGGGCATCTAGGCACGACCAGCCCTTGGTAGGCCAACGTGCTGAGCCCTCATTGGGTTTTTCATCCGTGGTAGTTTTCCCTCTAGATCTCCTCTTCTCGAAGCATATCCATAGTGGATTTTTGTTTTTCGACGACCAAGAAGAAACCAAGATCAGATTTCTTAGTCAAGCCAGGATTCCCTTCTACAATTTTTTCGGCGACGAGCAAAACCCCATCTTTGTCGAGTCTGTGTTTTTCGGCGACCAACAAGAAACCTATATCGGGTTTCTCTGTCACACTTGCATGTTAGATCCACCTGAAAAACCCCATTTCCCCTCTATTTTCTAGTGGATCTGTACTAGATGGTGATTGAAAGTCACTAAATCTCTGAAAACCCAATTTTCGGTGTGTCTAACCCCTTTGCCCCAATCTGTTTCCTTATTGTGGTTGGGCAGTGATCCAATAGATGACTAGCAGCCACCACCGTTACCTTATATGCTCCTCGGACATTAGCATGGCCAAGCCTGAGGAGGCCGGCGTGCTCAGGCTTCATCAGCCACCTGGGCTTTCCCCTTTTCCTCGTCTTCCCTAGGCACCAGCACGACCAAGTTTTCAAGTCGGCCGGTGTGCTCTATTCCCTCTGACTAGATAGGGTCGTGGCCAAGAATTGGAAGCCACCTGACCACCACCATCCCTGCCATTGACCCTTGCATTTTCTTGTCACTAGCACGACCCAATTTTTAGGCATGCCTAAATCCTTCCCCATCTCCTCTGTGTTCCAAAACCTCGATCCAATTCTTGGGGCATGGCCTCACCATGAATGGCTGGCATGCTTAGACCCCGACTGGTCCTAAGGAGAAGCTCTCTGAATGGAACAAAACCCATCTTCTCAAATATCAATCCGTGAAGATCCAACCATTGAAATTATCAGACCTGTGATCAGAGGCCAGGTCATCTGATCAATGATAATCTAGCTTCACTTTTCTTATCCAAATTGTGACACCCTGGGTTTTTCACAAAAATTTTTTGCATTTATTTTCGAAAGGTGGCATGCCTCTAATTTTAAAACTCAAAAATAGTGGAAGAGAGTTTTCTTTAAAATTCATTTTTCTAAAAACTCGGATGTCACCTCAACTGCCATACTATATGTAATATATATTTTATAGAAGCTAGACATACCTTTTATGAAACAACAGGACCCATCCAGTGATTCACATACACAACCCTATAATCATTATATTAAATGTCCAAGCAGCATAATCCAAATAACTATCTACACACTTTAACAAAATATATACCTGAGCATCGAAGTATGGCTATTGAACTCCTCTTGCTTGTGTTTGTCTTCTCCTATCTGTTTGTATCTGAGATATTGTAAACATAAAATATTTACAATATCTCAGCTAGCTATGCTTGGTAGGGGACAGTTAAAAAAACATGTTACTTACATATGAATTAAGAATTTTACATCAATTAAAATATTCAATTTCATCATGATGCTTATATGGGATGAAGTTTACAACTTATTTCATAATTCAATAATTTCATTAATAATTCAATTATCTGCAAGTCATTGATAAAATAGCTATTTATAATATTTCTTCATTATATGAATATAATAATCACATTTTAGAGATTACACTTTACATGATATATTTAAAATATATAATTCACTAGTATTTTAAATATTTATCATTATCATTTTCCATATGATACCATAGTCCAATTATATGAACCATACTCTAAATAATATATCTACCCATTCACTTCCCCATACAAAAACGTTTATAAAACTACGCCCTCAAAATATATACATATAGGACAATATCATATATATTGAAATTGTAAAAAGTCATACAAAGTTATGAACATAGTCCATAGGTTTTCTAACTTCCTTTCTCAGACTATACTAGGTCTCATACATATACCCCTTACCATACGACTTCATAAAACTGCAGCCGCTGTTGGTAACATCATCCAAGGCATCTCATCATGCCATCATCATATAAGGCATCACATCATGCCATGGCATTATACTATGCCTATCATATGTGCATAATAATGCAAAATAATTACGACTACTATGCCACAGTCTCAATCCGTACAGCGTGCCCAAATAACTGCATAATAATCTATTGATACCAACTGTGGAAATAACAAAATCCATGTCTGCATTGGGGGGGACCATGGCTGTCACAGTGATGGCCTTCCCATGATTGCCCCACTCAATGTTTAGCCTCTAATTGGGCTTGCTATCCATCATATAAATTTCAGGAAGCAGGTGGCCAAACCCTCATAACTTCCCTAGCATAGCATCCCCAGTCGTAGCGCTATGTAAAACAAAATCGCAAGCCACCATGCATGTATGTAAAATAATAATATACAGGTGTCTTGCCTATCCATAACATATATATGAATATCTCATTTTCACTAGCTTTAATCGCCCCCTTTGCTACGATCGATCCTATGCACTTCAATCTATACAATGCATAAAAATTATTTTCTTAATACATTCACATTCACATACATATTTATATTTAATTATGATCATAATTTTAAGAGTCCAATGCAATCCAAGACCTAGATCATCATTATCGGATATTTACATGGACAATCAAGACTCAAGTGAGTCGATCAGTGCTTCTGTGGATGTCTGTCCTTAGTTTAGGGCTGAGATCTACGGTTGGATTTGTGTGGAAATCTAAATTGTGTTTTCCATCAAATTGCATGGTTGGATTTAACTAATTTAAGGGTCTACCTTGGTTAGATAGACCACTTCTAGCTTTGGATTGACGATCAAGGTTCATCTGTGAGGTCTGATCGTCGACTTGACGTCAACAAGTCATTGTTTGAATAGTGATAGATCGGACGGCTGAGGTTTCTTGATAGGTTTTCATCCAAATTACACCATTCCAGTCTCCTCCTAGCTAGTTTAGGGTCATAGGATTCATCTGTGGTGTTTGATTGTTGATCAAACATTGCAAAATTACTGTGTGAATAGTACTTAATCAGATGGTTGTGATTGTCCGATCGGTTTGCAGTTAATTTATATCTAAATTAATCAATTCCTCCTATATTATTGAAAATTTAGGGCTGTTTAATTCATCTATGGTGTCTGATTAGCAATCAGACATCAAATTTTTACTATATGAACAGTACTCGTTGGACTGTCCGATCGGTCTTATAATTTAGATCGACAATCTGAGTCAATTTTAGGGTTTTTCAACCATGTATCTACCTTTCTATAAACTTAGATTAAGAAATGGATGGTTGGATCATCCTTAAAATTAGATCTAGGATAGAAATTCATGGATCTAACCAACTTCACCAAATTAAGAACTGAGTTTTGTAGATCTTACCTAAAGGAGGCGTGACCATGTTTTTCCCCTTCCTAGGCATGCTAGATTAGCTCCAATCTATTGTGAAATGCTCCATCCCTAGTCGGGTGCATTGTTCATGCCCCAATCCATGGTTGTTACTCCTCTGATCATGGCAGAACCAAAGGGGAAATGGTGGTCGGTAGCTGTAAATGCTGGCATGCCTAAAAATTTGGCCATACTAGTGACTTGGGAACTTTAGGGGAAGACAACCCAGAGAAAATGCTGGTCATCAATGGAATCTGAGCACGTCAGCCTTCACAAGCTTGGCTGTGCCCTGCGATGGAGAACTCAAGGGAAAGCTGAAGGGGAAACTACTTAGAAGATAGGGAGGTGGTCGTTCCCCAACAAGAACCTCATTTGGGTTTTTATTAGCCCAGAAAAAGGGGATCCGACAAGCAAACCAAAATATCCAGCCTCCTAAACTGTCAAGCCACACCGGGGAAAGGGAGGGGCCCTTACATGCCGACTACCCAACAGCCAGGCCATGTTGGTGTTGGGAAAAATAGGGGGAGGGCAGATGGTAGTGCGACCGGAAGGGAAACCCATTCCAGGTTGGAAAGGGGAAACCCAATCTGGGTTCCCTATCAATGCCAAAAAAGAGTGGGGCTGTGTGTCAGAGGAAACCTCGTCCAGGGTTCTCATCGCCAGGAAATAAATTCTACTCGGGGAGTAGGCTACGCACGCTAGTGAACAAGAGGTCCGGGGAGGGTAGATGGGAGATCAGGGGTTTTTAGCTTGTCGGCCACCCTTGGCATGCTGAACCGATGACGCAGAAGGAAATGGGACACATGAAGTCCTGATCAAGCTGGAAAATCAGAGATCTACGTAAAAATGGGTTGCTGGCCATGGGGAAAGAGATTGAAGGGAGGGAGAGGGGTTTTCTTCGTTGTCGGTGAGTCAACTCCAACTATCGCGTCAAGGATGGCTGGTCGAGGAGAGAGAGAGAGAGAGAGAGAGAGAGAGAGAGAGAGAGAGAGAGAGAGAGAGAGAGAGAGAGAGAGAGAGAGAGAGAGAGGGTAGACCAAACTCGACATTTCATCAGGTTTCCAAGGTGATGGGGGGGTGCCAATATCAATTTGGCCTCCTTCCATTAAGTTATATTTCTTTTATCTTTTAATTATTATATTTCTCTTGACTTCAAAGGCCTACAACTTCTTCATACGGACTCTGTTTTCAGCGTTTTTTAGCTCATTGGATTCCATTTTCTGAGTACTATATAATGGTTTTTGTTTTAGTTCGAAATTATATGTTTATGGAAAGATATATCCCTTGAAAACTCATTACTTGATCATTGAATAATGAAATTTTGGGGAGAAATTCATCCAAATCCAATTTCACTATTCTTGATGTCGTTGAACTAAACTTTTCAAGTAAATTCCAAACATTCATGTTTCCACTCAAAGTTCCATTTCTATATAAAATTATTTTCTTTGGGTCAAAATCCAATAATATTCCAAAAATTCCAATTTGACATAATAATGCCCAGAATAGTTACAAAATTTGGGGTTGTTACACAAATAGTCTATCATGACCCTTAGGACATGCAAATCACAAATCCTATAAGATATTACGATAAGAAGCCTGCTAGAGATGATCTCACTAACCTTGAGCCACAACTGTGATCAATTGAGAAATTTGGGTATGGATAGGATCAAATTCTATGGTCCATAACATAAAAGTTGTTTAAAAATGATTATTCCCTTAGGATTATTAATTGGTTACATGATTTGGCAAATCAGGTGAAGAACAAGGACTAGATCAATATGGATTTGTTAGACTTTTCAAGCGTTGTCAATCAGCTAGTGGGAAATGGATGAACTCGCTACATGAGGTAGCTGGAGAATTAGGAAAGCATGTCTTAATAGTAAGATGCATGTTTTAAACATGATCTTATTCTTATGATAGATATTATGTCATATAAATTCTGCATTTCATATGATATATGATGATGGAAATTATTTATTTGTGAATGATGAAAAATTGTGATTTGAAATGCTACATGAATGACATGCCTATAATTGAAGCCCACTGAATGATATTAAAGGATACACACGATCTGTTCTTAAAATATCATAGGTATTATTGTGATAAAAAGGAATTTATGATACATGGGTACCATTACATCATATGTGATGTATGAGTCTAGGATTTTAAAGTACATCCATGGTGGACGATTACATAATAAGTGAGGATGTTATGATTATGATGAGATATTCATATATATTATGGATAGGCAAGATGCTTATATATTATTATTTTTACCTAAAAGTTTGTTTTAGACAGGCACAGGACTGGGGATTCTATGCTAGGAGAGTTATGAGGGTTTGGCCACCCGCTCTTCTAAATTGTGATGATATGGATACCAAGCCTGAAGGGAGGCTAAAAGTCGGGTGGGGCAATCATGGGAAGGCCACCAATGTGAGAGCCATGGTCCTTTCCCATTGGGACATGGACTTTGTTATTTTTACCTCGGTATCAGTGGATTATTATGCCATTATCAAGGTGTGCTGTACTAATTTATGCAGCATAGTAGTCCTTGTATTTGATGCACTATGGTGTGTATATGATAGCATGATGGAATACATATATCATGGCATGATGAGATGCTTTATATGATGGTGGCATGATGAGATACCTTTTATGACGTTACCAACAACGGCAAGAGTTTTATAAACCTTGTATGGTAAGGGGTATGTGTATGAGGCCTAGTATAGTTTGGGAAAGTAGGTTATAAAACCTCGAGACTATGTTCATAGCTTTGTATGATTTTTAATGATTTTAATATATATGATATAGTCCTATATGTATATACTGGAAGGCATAGTTTCATAAAAGTTTTCGTATGGGGAAGTGAATGGGTAGATATATTATGCATAGTATGGTTCATAGAATTGGAGTATGGTATCATATGGAAAATGATAATGATAAATATTTAAAATACCAGTGAATTATATATATTAAATATATCACATAAAGTGTAATCTCTAAAATGTGATTATTATATTCATATGAAGAAGAAAAATTATAAACAGCTATTTTATCAATGACTTGCAGATAAATGAATT
Organism: Warburgia ugandensis; assembly: GCA_035236585.1. NCBI lineage: Eukaryota > Viridiplantae > Streptophyta > Magnoliopsida > Canellales > Canellaceae > Warburgia > Warburgia ugandensis. Next base: position 38,174,195 of record CP141134.1, on the reverse strand, counting down.
ATTAATGAAATTATTGAATTATGAACTATGTTGTAAACTTCATCCCATATAAGCATCATGATGAAATTGAATATTTTAATTGATATAAAGTGCTTAATTCATATGTAATTAACATATTTTCTTAACACTCCCCTACCAAGCATAGCTTGCTAAGATATTGTAAATATTTTATGTTTACAATATCTCAGATATAGACAGAAAGGAGAAGACATACACAAGCAAGAGGAGCTAGGCAGCCATACCTCTATGCTCAGGTATATATTTTGTTAAAGTTTTTGTAATGTCTAATTAGTTATTTGGATTATGCTGCTTGGATATTTAGTATAATGATTATAGGGGTTGTGTATGTGAACCACTGGATGGGTCCTGTTGTTTCACAAAGTGCATGTCTATCTTTTATAAAAACTATATTATGTATAGTATAGGAGTTGAGGTGACATTCGGGTTTTTGGAAAAATTAATTTCAAAGAACATACTTTTCACTATTTTTTAATTTCTAAAAATATTGGTGCACCACCTTTCCAAAATAAATGCAAATTTTTTTTGGAAAAAACCCATGGTGCCACAATCTGATCCTCCTATCATAGAGTTATCAGGGTATTATAACCTTTTTGTAATGACAACATTAGTTGTCTATTTGTATCCTTTACAAGAGTCCTCTATTTGTATGGACTAAAAGAGTCATCTTTTTGTGTCAACTACAAGAGTTGTATGTAACCAATGGACATGTTCATAGCATTGATATGCTATCAAAATATCAAACTATACTATTGCGCCATCGGTGCACTGCCTAAAATGAAAATTTCTATTGTTTATGTTCCAAAATGTAAAAGCAATTAAATACAATTTTTACACACATGTGTATTTCTGTACTCTAAATCTGTGCTTATTCAATCATTTTGCATATGGGAAAATATCATTTTTAGTAAACATTTCATTTTGCTCATAGAAATTCATATGGAATCATGGCTTTGCACCCAACTATGAATCATGTGAATCATTTACAAAACTATAACTTTATTGTGCATTACATATTCCTCATTTCAAATAGAATAAATTGTGAAGAAAAATATTTTAGTCGTAATACATGTAGATGATGGATGTCAATTGAAAACTTTGCACACACGCACACATACGTCCATGGGTTAGAAGTTTCAAAAAACTAGAGTTAACAACCCCATCAAAACTTTGTGTCTATACATCATTGTGTACATTGTGATATGACCTGGGTTTCCAAATGACTTTCTAATGCAACCAGCAAAATAATTTTCCATAAAATTCATTTTTTTAGGACCGCAAGTGTCATGTATGCCTATTAAAACACATTTTAGAAATTTAGAAATTTTAAGAGTTTATATTTTAGTAGTTTAAGTCATGATTTTTTTTTTTTAGGAATTATCCAGTCACAACTCATAATCTAATTATATATATATATATATTCAGATATGCATTTTCGTAAAGATAAATTAAAAGTCATATACTTACATTATTAATACGGTCTCCCGTTATTGTTATCTCATCCAAGGTTCCTTCTAGCTCTATTTGTTATTCTTTTAAGTTGAGTTCTTTATATATGAGATACTATAAACAACACAATATCTCAACAAGCTTGTACTTGTGTTGGTGTATTTACATTCAAATGTGATTATTTGGATAAAACCATATCCAAAAGGGGTTCTAGATCATCAGTTCTAATTAACAAGATGTATAAATAACATCATAATCATGTGTAATACATTTATCATAACAAAATTGCAAACATGATAAAATGTATCCATGTACAATATTAGCAGAGGTAAAATCATAATACATCCATGCGAAGGAAAAATCAAACTATCAAAATGCAAAAATTGACAATAAAGTCATAAAATATTGAAATATTCTTGATTCAATAATAGGCAAATCCATGCCACATCAATATTAGAGTATATAAACTCACCAATAGGTAATTCAATGCCAAATCAATATAAGAGCATATAAGCTCACATTAGGAAAATTCATGCCAAATCCATATCAAAGCATATAAGCTCCCCATAGGAAAATCCATGACAAAAAACAAATCAAGAATCAAATCATGCATGTAAAAACATCCCTTAATTCATCCTAGCCCAATCACTATTTTACCATGACCACCCTTGTTAGTTATCCATAAGGATAAATCATGAATCAAACTTAAATTAGATGCAATAAGACCTATCACATATAGAAATGTAAATCATATGTTAAATCATAGTTATACATCAAATCAAAATAATAATAAAAACCAAAACAATAAAATGCTGATAAAAATTGCAAGACTTAGAATTTTAAACTAAGGATTTAATGATGAAATGGACTATTGATTTCTACCAAAAAATCCTAAGAGTCTCCTATGTTTTCTAGACTTTGTGCATTTTACACATGCGACTTGATTCACCTAATAAACCATAGTTCCATTTTTAATAAAATTAGAGACTTTGTCTTTCTATCCTTGCAAATCATAAATATCAATTTAGTAATCGTGAGCTATATAAATGATCCAATGTCGTAATCCAGAGGAGTATTCATCATCTAATTCATCCATAAAGCATAGTACATTTGAAGTTTGCCACCATATAGTTTATCAATTCATCAAAATCCATGTATAATATGTATTAGTTAAATACACATTTGTCTGAAATCAATAATTTGGTTATAATCCAAATATACAAAAAAACTTAATGATGTTAGAACAACTTACCTCATGTGGAGAATTTATTAATTCAACTAACTTTTCTTTACCTTCAGATATCCAAATCAAACTCTTATTATACATCAAAGTGCGTGCATAGTGCATAAAAAAATCTGGATCAAATATCAACATAGATTGTATGTCAAACATCCAAATCAGAGATTAGAAGTTCATATCATAGATTTTCAAACTAATTTCTAAATCAAATGGTCAAATGATGCTTGATTCATCATCTAACTTATAGTTCATACAAATTTGAGAATTAAGGTATCTAATTAGTGGACCAACGTTCTCAGCCACAGATTGGGTTCAAAGAACATTGATGTGTCTTAATAATTACTACTAGTGTACGACTCTATTGGAGTATTGAAAAGGCAAATATGACTCGATCCTATGAGGACTCTTTGGTAAATTAAATTAATTAAAATTTAAGTCATCTTACTTTAACCTAGTTAAACATTCAAGGAAAAAAGAGATTCTAATCTAAAGCAACTAAACTAATCAATTAAATGAAATCAAAGCAAATAAATAAAGAAAATTAAGGAAACCATCTAAGGAAATAAACTAACTAAAACCACGAAGACAACTTTTTCATTAATCTAATTTTGGTTACAATGGAAAGTAAAGACATGAATAAAAGAAAAACAAAGTAAATAAGAAAATTCCTCGAAGTGGTTGTTATAGGATTCCTTTGGTATGTCACTCAGCAATTATCATCTTCTTCTTTTCTGGGCTAAAACTTTGCTTTACTATCTTCTTGGTGTGTCACTCAACAAGTGCCCATACACATACATTCAGCCCAAAGTGCACCATTATACAACCAAGCTTTCACTCATTAACCCAACATGCCACAAACCCATATTATTCTCAACCATGCTTTAGGAATTGGAATTAACCTTGCCTGTCATATAAAGGCACAAAGCATGGAAGGTTTAGGGTAGGATGGAGGGTGGTGCTAAGGTTAATTTGTGCAAGGTTTACAAGGGAGGTGGTTCTTGTGTGTAAGGTTAAGAGCAGAATGGTGCCTGTAGTGCAAGAGAAGAGAGGCATGGTCGAGTAATGGAGATGGTGGTAGGATGGATGCGTGGAAGATATGGGATGGATGAAGGAAAAGAAGAGGATGAAAGAATGGGTGAAGAAGAAGAAGATGGGAGAAAGAAAGAAAGAAAGAAAGAAGGTAAAGTATGCATGGAAGAGCTTCCTTACCTCTTCTTCAATGGATTAAACTTGATGTTGTCAAAGCTTTTAACTTTCAATTCAAGAGAAATTTAAGAAATAAGGGTTTTTCTACTACTTCACTTTTTATTTATAGAGTTTAAGGAATGGAAGCCCTAGGGATGGATGGTTAGGATCTTAGGAAGAAGGGAAGAAGGGTTTAAATGGAGAAGATGAGAGGAAGATAAGAAGAATGGAAGCAAAGTATGCAGGAGGTGTGGAATTTATTGTGGGGGTGAATTTGACTTGAAACACACTAAGGGATTAGTGGCAAAGAAAGTGGATATGGGTGCTTAGGAAAGTAGATTTGGCATGGTAAGAGAGAAAATTGCTTAGGAGGGAAAGAAGAGAGGAAGATTAGGAAAAATTCTAGGAAGTTAGGTGGGATTTGGTTGGTTTAACAAGTGGATTGGGGGTGAGGGGCATTGTGATTTCCATGGGCATGTATGTTGAGTTTCTAATTTTGAAATGAATGTGATCCCTTGGATGTTAAAGAAGGGTGAAGATCTTAGGTATTTGATTTGACTTCAACAAGGGCTAAGTGGCTAGAGCTTTTACCTTTTCAATGCTTTATTCTAGGCCCTTAGGTTATCATTGTCCTAAATTGAATGGCCAAGAATTGGTTGGAGTAATCTTATCCAAAAACATCTTTTGTTAAGGCTTCTTTGCACTCCACTATTGGATTGAACTGCAATAGAGTGGATGGCCTAGATTCCTTAACGATTTCCTTATTCACTCTAAAATTTTCCATAATTTTCTTCCAAAAATAGCATTTTATAATGTGGTATGTCTTTTTCCTTAAAATTAGGGGTGAATCACTTTGGAAGGAGGTGCTTATTCCTATGGAAAACTCTCCATAAATAGTCTTTTAATTTGGTCTTCCTTACAATCTAGCTTCTTTCTAGCCCATCCTTGGTTGAATGTGTCTTCATTGGGTAGTTAAGTGATGCATCTATATGGGTACATGTTGACCTTTAAGTGGTTGAAAGGTAAGATAGTTTTCAACCATAGATCTCTCTCTCTCTCTCTCTCTCTCTCTCTCTCTCTCTCTCTCTCTCTCTCTCTCTCTCTCTCTCTCTCTCTCTCTCTCTCTCTCTTTTCTTCTCCATGTTTTAACCACCAATCCCGTAATAACCCCAACGTTTGTAAATTGATTGAGAAAAATCAATAAAGTTTGAGTTTCAGATATTTCAGGCTGAAATATTAGGGTTACTTAAAATATACTTTTTATAAAAGTATAATCAAATCATAAGATATGTAAAATTGAAATTAAACTTAGCAAACCCTTTAAAATGATTGTAAGCACGACAAAATTTGAATTCAGATGAGAAATCCTTAAGTTTTTCATTTCTTGGACAAAAGGGGTAAAATAGTAATTTTACCCAAAAATCAAAATATGAAACATCAAACTTTTATGCATAAGTACACTCAAATCCGAGATCATGGGAATAAAATCCAAAATTTTATGCATAAATGGAAAAACGGTCTTTTTCCACCATGTGGGGCCCACATGGGGACCACCACGTTCCCAACAACCAATTTTATCAGCAGCCCATGTGAAACATGGGTCAACAAATATCAACTGGTCTTGGGGAAGAAAAATTAGGCATGGGAGCATTGAAGACTTTCGTGCCATTTTATAATAAAAAAATATAATATTATAATCATGGAAAAAGACCCAAAATGCCTATAAATACAACCCCAAAAATCCTCATAAAATCCCCACGAAATTCTCTTCAATCTTCTTGAAAAATTAGATCTAGATCCCTCCCCAAAATGCCAAAATTTCCAAGAGTTAGATCTCTTTTCAACTTGTTTTTCTTTTTAGATTGGAACAAGAGACCTAAAATCAATTAGGCACTCTGTTCCAGATCTAATTTGATCAATTCCACCATCCAAAACTTCCCAACATATCTATTCTACAAAAATCCTAAAGAAATTTCAAGATCTAATGGTTCAAACAACGGACATTTGCAAGAAAGGTGGATTTTAGGCCATATCTTCATCAACAAGGTATTTTTTTAAATTGGGCATAAAACTGAGGTTTTCTCTCCAATCAAGTAAGTGGAAATCCTTTTCATAGATGTTTAGTATTGTTTTATGTAATTTTTATTTTACTGTAATTTATTTTGGTAATAAAAAGGTAAAAATAAAGTAAAAAACAGAACCCTTAATTATGGATGCTGGAGTGATCAGATGAAAAATTTGACTGTACCAATCGATCCAGAAGGGTCCAAAACCCTAGGGTAGAAGTTTCATCAAAATCAGAGACATTTTGGGCCCTCAATTGAAAGAGGATTGATTGGATGATCTAGAATGGACTGTCCGATCTCCAGATCAAATGGCGCCCAAGACGCACACGTGACGCACCGTCGGAACGGCGCGTGCGCTACGCGTGGAGTGTCGTCCTAAGCGAGACGATGGCGCATCCGTCAAATCCATGAGCAGACGTGCCCAGCGACAACCAGGTTTGCGGGCGCGCGGACGACGGGCATTCCGCTCTTCCCGTCCGCGTCTGTGGACTCCCCGTAGTAGCACGTCGACATTTACCCCCAGAGGACGCGCCCAATGACTCACCTGGTTATTCCGTCTGGTCGTTCCGCCCGACTAATCTGGGCCGTCCATTCCTTAGGCCTAGATCAAATCCAGGCCCTAGGAAGGACTGTGAACTTCCAGATTCAATTCAGGAGTCATCTGAACTCCAAATTGAGATCGGAAAGAAGCTATGGAAAGCTTGAAACCTATATTTTCTTATGGAATGATAAAATAGATATATTATTCAGTAAAAAATTTCGGTATTAAAGAAATAAGTTTCCAATTACATAGATTTTCAAGATCTAAGATGATCAGATCTTAGAAACATGTTTTAATAATGATATTCTACTTAAATAAAGTGAGATCTATGTTTAAATTAGATAAATATGAGATATATTAAGGGATCTACCCTTTATGGTAGAAAAACCCTAAAAATACAAAGGGACCCACTTGATCAATGAGATCAAGTGTGATGAGATCCTTAGGATGGAAAGAATAAATGTTTATATGATGAAATCCAAGGAAATCATGGATGGATTGTGATAAAAATAGATCAATATGATCTTTTGACCTTAATAGAGAAAATTCCCTAAACACAACTAAAATCCTTAATCAAAGGAAAATATCTAAGATCAAATAGTTGGATCATAACTAAAGGTTTCTAAAAATGTAAATGTAATTAGTTTCATTTTATATTATTATGTTATAAAGCATGCTAGTATAACATTTAGAGTTTAGCATGATATGTGTTTCATTGTTATCATAAGATGCTAGATTTAATTTAAGTACCTTGCCTCATTTTCATTGAATGTTAAATTATGTAGTTTTATGCTTTGAATTTATAATTCATTTATGGTTAAATGTTATTAGTAGATCTACTTGTTATGAGATAAAGAGCATAAAACATCAAAAATGTAATCTAATGAGAAAGTAGAGTTTCATGACACAAATAAGAATGAAGTACTTTGGACTTAATTAGTAAGGGCTATAGTTAGTAGGACAATATAAGGATTATCAAATCCTTGGCCCAAACTAGGAGAAGAATAATAAACCCCATGAATGACATTATAAATATTCATGGACTTAATTAAAATCCATTAGAAAGAGTACTTATGGTAAACATGCTTATAGGAACCTTATGAAAGGTTGAGCTATGGTCATTCTAGTGAATGATGAACATAGTGGTTAAGGGGGTTATCTAATAGAGCCTCGCTCTTCCCCTACCTTTTGTTGATGTTTGTGAGGTCTAAACGCCTCCTTACATGAGGATTGAAGTAACCACTTTGTGTTCACCCATTCAGCTAGTAAGCCTTAACCAATTGGAAATAAGAGGAGCAGTCTAGATTTAGGCTTGAATAAGCTACCTTCAACCAGCACAATAACTGGTTGAATAATAATAATAAGAGCATAAAAGGTTAGTAAATTACCTAACCCTAATAAAAACGGTAAGTAAGATAAGGATGATCAAACAAGATCCATTAGATCTTGGATGATCAAGAACAATAAGAATAAGAACACTATATTGTACTTAGTATGCATGTTTATTAGTATACTTGTTATAGTTCATTAGATTAGATAATCCAAACCCTTGATCAAAGATGATTCAAGGAAGAAAACCAAGATCATCCTCCATAGGGATGATCCAAGAACTGAACTTAGATGAAAGAAGAACTAGATGATAGAAGATCTAGGACCTTGATCTTTATCAACATGTGTAGATTGTCAATCAATGGATCTATGAAAGATCAAGATCAAGGAGATGAACATAGAGGATGATCCAAGAACTGAACTTAGATGAAAGAAGAACTAGATGATAGAAGATCTGGGACCTTGATCTTTATCAACATGTGTAGATTGTCAATCAATGGATCTATGAAAGATCAAGATCAAGGAAATGGACATACAAAGACTTAGAGATAGAAAAATACTTAGATATGAATTATCTAAAGATCATTCTAAACATCAGATCTAGTGATCAATAGGATTTTTCATATTTTATATATTGACAATATGTATGGATGTACAGATTTCATACATCAGTCAGGATCATAGAAGATTGGGGAAAAGAGATCAATCCTTAAAGGTAGGAGGATTTGATGAATGCATTTACATGAGATATACATGATTGTACTCATGATCTTATGTTGACAAGAGTAATGATAATACTTGTACTGAATCTCTTGAAAACCTTATGATCCAACCAAACACATATAAGATGGTTAAGGACTAAACTATAAGTGAATAGGGAACTAGAAAATATTTCAGCCCTAAGTAAACAGACATATGGTATGAAATATATGAAATCTATTTTACATACAAGCTTGGAGGCTTATGAGTTTGTTTTAATAGGCATGAGCCTAGGGGATGCTATTGCTAGAGGAGTTATGAGGGTTTGGCCACCCGCTCCTTGAAATTTGATGATATGATGATACCTTGCCCAATGAGAGGCTAAAAGTCGGGTGGTGGCAATTATGGGAAGGCCACCACTATGAAAGTCTTGTCCCCCCATACGGGCAGTGACATAATATTTTCCACTGTGGTATCAGTGGTGAACAGGGCAGTTATCCTAGCGCGCTAGTATGGATCAGACTGCAGCATAGCAACCTTTCTGATTATTTTGCACTATGATGCATATGAGAATAGGCATAGTGAAATGCCTTATGTTATAGCATAATGAAATGCTAGGTAATTGTATATTACCAATATTTTCCAAGAAGGGAAATTCCCAATATAAGATTAGCTGTAATACTAAATTCTCAAAATGAAGAGAATTGATCAGCTTAGTTGGGAATGATATTTGACTATTTTCACGAATTTAATTGGTTTACCCAAGAATGGGTATGTATGTATATAGATATACATAACTTACAAAGTAAAGAGTATGTTTAAGGATAATGGGATTATGATGTATTGAAATTACATTGTCAATGTTATGTTTATTGAATCCCCTACCAAGCATTGCTTGCTGAGATATTGTACTTGTTGCAATATCTCAGATCTAGGGAAGGAGAGTTAGGAGCTGAAGACTATAAAAGACTTGAAGAGAATAATCTTCAAGGTATACCCTTGAAGACATGTATTTTCTTTGTTGAGAGTTTTATTGTATGGTGAGCTTGAGTTTTGGATTATGTAATTTGGACAAGTATTGTACTAGATTTGGTCAGATCTTGTGAGCCACTGGATAGATCCTGGAGTTTAATAAAAGTATATTCCTTCAATGGAATTTTATTTTGTACACAAATTGTACTTATGTTATGTATGAAGTGGTGACTTGGGTTTTCAAAGCAAGTTTAAAGAAAAGAATTTTCGCTGCTTTGTTTTGCGAAAAAATTTTACACTCTTAAGGGCCCTGCCTTTCAAAATACTTTACAAATCATGTTTCAAAAACCCGGGTCATCACAAATCCTCTTTATTTATTCATGTATTTCACTTAGAATTAAAAGGGATTAACCACCTTTGCATGGAAATTTTGCACTCCGCCTTAGGCGGTCCACCCTTTTGGTTGAGTAGGAGAGAGAAAATAAGGAAAAAGTCTTCTATATACCCTAGTCTTCTAACTTTTTTCATTTCAAAAGTTTGTAAGTGATCTCATTGTATACAATTTGGCCTTCCTTTAGAAGCTTCCTTAGGTGGCAATATACATATATGCTTGCATGGGAAGTTCTGTCACCTTACTCTGACTTTGATTTTTACATCCAATGTTCATTCTGAACTCCTAACCTCATGATTGGCATGAGTGGGTCCACAATGTAGCTTGGTAGGTGAAATTGCTCTTTTAGGAGTAAAATTATCAATTTTTTACATTTCTTATTTATACCTTGGACCTACAAAATGTAGAACTAACCCTAATTAGTGATAATTAAGTTTTTTTTACAGCTAAAACCTGCTAAATATAGAGGTATGTATATAATATTTTTATATATTTAAAATACTCAATATGTTGATTCGACCTCAGATCATACGGATCTGAACACTAATGTGTTCAAATTAATGGATCAATAGTTCAATCTTTTTTTTTTACCACAGATTGTACAAATGAACCTTGTCACCATTGATCTAGTTGAATCTCATTAAATCTAGTCGAATGTGGCTTTGAATAGTCAAAAGATATTTGATCAAGAGTCCTAATTATAGATGATAACTAATTAAAAAATATATGCTATCAAGTTTGTAGATATATGGTCCGTTCTCATTTTCAAAGGTTGTATTAGATGATCTAGCATTGATCATAATAAATCAATGTCAGATCTAAATTTTAAATGGTCAGATCATGAAAAGAGGAATTCAAAAATACAATTTTTTTTATTAGATAGTCGGTTCTAGATTGTTACTATTGTCGGTGAAGGTTATCAGAAAGCACTCGTTGTTGTAGATTGTAAATAGTGAATTTTTTTTTTTCTAATGAAATTTTTTTAAGAGAATTATAGATCTAAACCTTACCTTCATTTCCAATGTTTTTGGAAGCATTTTGGTTCATTTTGGCCCCAAAACCATTAGCATTGCCAAAAAATTGCAATGTCACCAAAAAACATTTTCCATGTAATCATCATGAAATCTCATCATTTTTCATTGTGGAAGGTATATGTTAGTTTGGTTTTTTTCAAAGTATCTTCTAGATTTCATTTCACTATTTTCTTTTTTCTTTTTTTTGTATGAATTCATGGTCAAAATCTATTAGTTTTCATTGGATTCTTCTTAACATTGCCAAAAAACCATGATATTATTTTTTATCACTAGCTAAATGTGAGAGGAAGAGAGGGAGAGAAAGAAAGGGCACATTACAGGGTTTGTGTCAATCATTATGGTCTCAATTCTATGGTTTGCAGAGACAAACAAAAATAGAAGGAAAGAGAGAGAGAGAGAGAGAGAAAATTAGTTACGGGGCTAGTTTTCTCATCTTATGTGTTTCAAATGGGGCATCGTTACCAATTTTGGCCTCCCTATTCAAAATATTAGATATTTCTAATCCAATGTTTGACTTAAATTTTCTTAGTGTATTTGGAAAGTTCTCTTTGGCATGTTCCAAGTTTTCAAATTTTGGTAATCAATTTGATGTTTTTATGAGTTCACTACCCCAAAACTTGAAAAAAAATAAAATCCTAATACACCCTTCATTTCAGTTAAATTTTACCAAAAAACTATATGAAATAGAATTAAAAATTAGGGTATTACATTCTTCCTCAATTAGAAGAATTTCATCCTTGAAATTCTTTTCATGTCATTCCTGAAACAAATCTAGATATGTCTTCTTCATCTTATAATATATTTCAGTTTTAGTTTGGCTCTTCAACTAAATGATCTAACTAGAGGACTTTAATCAACGAAATTTATTTGTTTCTCATCTTCTCTTTTTACTTTGAATTCATACCTCCTTTGATAGGGTAATTTTTAGAAATATATATATATATATTTATATTACATATAATGTCCCAATTTTTAGTAGTTTTAGCCATTGATTTAATTCAAAATTCACTAATTAGGGTTTATTTTGCATTTCATAGGACTAGGGTAAAACTGAGAAAAAATGCATATTTTGGGCAACAAGTCCACCATCCAAGCTTCATCGTGACCCACATGTCACCAACAAAGAAGTCCAGAAGGTCAAAATACTGTTTGGTGTCCTTAGCAAGGTTAGAGTAGTTAGAAACCGTAAGTGAATGTTTAACCTTATCCATCCAAAAGAGGGTTTTCTTATCAAATGTGATAGGCACAGACTTCCCATGCATGCATGAAAGCATTCCACCACATTGGGAACCTTTTAAGTGAAGGTGAAATCATATACAATGGAGTACAAGTATGGTTTATATGTTGATGTGAATTACTCAGACAGCAAGGCTTATTTGAAGGAAGTCTCAATGGCTCATTTAGTCACTTGAGTCCAGAAAGAGCCACAATAGGAGTTGCATGAAATTTCCATGGAAGTGGATGCACCACTCTCCATTCCACATGTTGTACATGAGAAAAATGAGAAGAAATAAAAGGTTAAAAGAATGGAGAAGAGAGAAATAATTTACAAAAAATCTACAACTAACATTCATCTAGACTTATGATGTATTCAATGGCCAAGATTTACCCTTGCTTATGACAATCCTAAAGCACCAAATGAGAATTCACTTAAATAAGGGTGGACCAATGAGAAGCTAGAATGAAAAGATGATTAGAATTGAATGCCATTGGTGGAGGTTTTTCTGGTGGGCTGCCCACCTTAATTTTACAAGGAGAACCTATTTCTCCAATTGAGAAGATGCGTTCCACCCTTTGACTCTTATTGGTTGAAGATAATTTGGTTGTCTGGGAGAAAATGAAGGAGAGAGAAATTTGAATAAGACGACCTCAAAGGAATCATATTCATTCAATCTAGGGTGTACTTAATCCAATATATAAGAAATTAGCTACAAAACATGGTCTTTTGGACAAAGAAACTTCTAAGCAATCTTAGGCACTTAATATGGGTTTATGATTATCCCATGGTGAGAAATGAAGAAGAGAAAACCTTGAAGCCCTAGTCACAATCTCAAATTTCCAAGCTTTAGAATTCAATGTGTTTTACATAAGCAATATGGGAGAGCATCATTTTCCAAAGTGGATTCCTCATGATTTTGAGATAAACATAAAGGAAACTTCATAAGGAATGAATGATTCTCATCCACCCATCTCCACCATTTAAAGGATAAGTTCAATCATCCATCCATAAAGCCTATCTAATCCTTCTCAACTCCATTGATCCTCCCTTATCTCTTTCCATTCTCCTTTATCTCCTTCATTCTTTCTTCTTATCCTTTCACATCTCATTCATTTTTTTTCTACCCTATCTTTCCTTTCCATCTTCATTAAGATCCTTGATAAATGTTCAATTTTGTATATAGGTGCTGTTATTTTAAATAAAACTCTCAAGCGCATGAATCGTTTGCAATATAGTACGCTAATGAGGTTGACCCCATGAGCAGTGAACTATTGTGATGATAGTGGTACCTACTTTAAGCTATCTAACCTAGCCAAAACTCAAGTAATTTTTGTCCTAAATTAAAAATTAAAATTAAACCATGAAATTAGAAACTAAGCAAAAACAAGAAACATTCTAAATGGAAATCTTATGCAAAATATGCACTTTCTAAAATTAAAACTTTCCTAAATTAAAAACTTCTAATTTTATGACTTTCCTAATTAAAAACTTTTTTAAAATGTAATTTATCAACTTTCCTAAACTAAATTTCTTAAACATGAAATTAACAACTAATTTAATGGAAACATGCTTTAATAAGCTACTTTCCTAATCATGCCAAACTTAGAAAAGTAAGCAACCAAATCAACTATTTTAACAAGTATGCCAAATGTGTTTACTATAAAACTGAGATACAAAATAATCGAATCTAACTACAACCAGACTAGAAAATAAATGAAAGCAATTACAAACAACAATTGGTGTGCATGATTCATTGGATACATGTAACCATGGATTGGTATGCATGATTCATTGGATAAGTGTGGATTTAATAAACTACTTTGGAAACCTAAGCATGCAGTCTATTTCTAACATTATGTAAGCTATCTAACAATCTAATTGGTGAAAAGTAAAGTGAACATGATTGTATAGTTCTGGAAATTAACATACACCATTCATGCAAAGAAATTCTAGCAGTAAGGTAATTGAAACATGCAATGAGTATAACATGTAAAAGATGAAATTAATCACTTCTAATGCATTCAAACGTCTAAGAAAAAAGTTAATTAACTGCTAGAAACAAACATGAATTGAAATTTCCAACTAACTTCATTGAATCACATCCAAAAATTCACCAACATAACACTTCATAAATGTAGTCAAAATCTAAAACTTAAATGCTATTACCATGATGTTCACTTAATCTCAATCAATCCTTAATTACAAACTAAATTCTTCTTCAATTGTTCTAACATTCACTCATAAACAAGTATGCTTGAAATCAAAGGAAAATCCTATGGAAAATTAAGGCAACAACCAATGGAACTTAAGCTGGAAAATCAATAGAATTGAAAGAGCATAAAGATGCAATGAAAGATAAAGAACAAAACTAGATTGAAGGTCAATTCGTTTCTTGTCACTCCAATTGGAAAACCAGCCTTGAATCATAGTTTAAAAGAAATGGATGCTAAAGGGAAAACAAGCCAAACTAACATGAAAAGAAGTAAATTTCACCAAATGCTAACCAACCTTTAAAGATGAATCAGAACCTCATAAATCTTAGGTTAAACACTTGAGGAAGAAGTATAAACCTTAGAAGTTTGTGGAGGCACCCAAAGACTTCACAAAACAAGCAAAAGGGGAAAAGATAGCCTAAAGGAAATGGGTGTCCCCATCCAATGGAGGAGACGTCTTATCGTATGTTGAAAAAAGGTGCCTTTTGCTTGAGTTTTGGGCTAATTTGTAAGACTTATCCTATTTTTCCTAAGGAAACCTAGTACCAAGGTGTGGTGAAGATTAAAAAGTATCAAATTGAATGGTTTTGATGGGGGAAAAATGGTAAACATTAAATAGGAATGTGGGGAAGTTGGCTAGCTTCCTTAAGAAGGGGGTAGGTGGGAGATGACACCTTTCTAGGATGGGGCACCTCCCCCCTTCCAAAACCATTGACTGTTTAATATTTTGGGAAATTGTGTGGAAATTGGTTAGGAAAGAGGTGACACCTCGAGTTTTTTGTGAAAACCTTTTGCGTTTATTTTCAAAAGATGGCCTGCCTCTAAATTTTAAAAAATAAAAACAGCACAAGAGTTTCTTTGAAATTCATTTTCCCAAAAACCTAGATGTCACCTTTAAGCTCACATTATACATATATATATATAGTTTTCTAGAAGATAGAAATTCATTTCTTAAAACAGGACCCATCCTGTGGTTCACTTGTACAACCCATATAACATTCTATTAAATGTCCAATATCACAATTCAAATGACTAACTACACAATACAAAAGCTTTAATAAAATGTATACCTGAGTGCAGAAGTATGGTTGTTGGATTCCTCTTATTGTGTACATCTTCTTCTATCCATCTTTATCTGAGGTATTGTAAACATAAAACATTTACAATATCTCAAGAAACTATGCTTGGTAGGGGAGTTTAAGAAGCATGTTGAATCTTAATATACATTAATTATTTCATAGTAATTAGAATATTCATTTTCATAGCAATTATATTGAATTGGATTTACTGTATGTTTCATATTTCAATAATCCATTTATAAACCAAATATCTACATGTTTCATAATCATTAGCAATCCATTGATAAATCAATTATTAACATGTTTCATAAATATAAGTAATCCATTGATTTATCAAACATCTTTAATTTCTATTCATTATCTAAATAAACTAATCCAATTCCATGAACCATACGCTACATAATAGTTGTAACCATTCATATACCCATATGAAACTTATATGAAACTCTGCCCTCAATCATATACATATAGCATATGTACACATATATGGAAATTGTTAAAAGGCATACAAAATTATGAATATAATCAATAAGTCTCCTAATCTACATTCCCAGACTATACTGGGTTTCAAAATCATACCCCTCATCATGTGGGGTTCATAATCATCTAGCCTCTGTTGGTATATCAATATATTCCTCATGCCCCTCACTATATGGGGTCCACAATCCTCCAGCCACTGTTGGGAAAACAATATAAGGCATATCATCATGACACAATATAAGGCATATCATCATGACACAATATAAGGCATCTCGTAATGCCATCATATAAGCACCATAGTGCATCAAATATGAGGACTACTATGCATGCAATCAGAATCCGTACAGCGTGCCTGAATAACTGCTCAATAATCCACCTACACCATCCTTGGTGGAAATCACAATATCCATGTCCATATTGAAGGACCATGGCTATCACAGTGGCGCCCTTCCCATAATTGCCCTACCCGACTCTTAGCAACACATAGTGCTTGGTATCCATAACATAATAAATTTAGGAGAGTGGGTGGCCAAACCCTCATAACTCTCCTAACATAGCATCCTCAAGCATACGCCTATTTAAAACAAAACTCCCATGCCTCCATGCCCAGATGTAAAATAATCATAATAGTAGGAAATTTGCTTGTTCATATATTTCATAACAAGAATAACATCCTCACTTATTTGGTGATAATCCACCAAGGATGTATCCTATAAACCTAAACTCATACACCACCAATACTAACATGGTACCCATGTACCATAAACATAATTTCACAATTCGCATACATGATGTACAAGTCATAAGAATCAATTATAACATGCAATTCTGTTAATTAACATTATTTTCATCTTTTCAATTTAAAGCATGTCGAATATCATTCATACCATTTTAGTTTCATAACATCCATAATCAAAAATAAGATCATGTTTAGAATATGCATCTTATTATTTGGACATGCTGTCTTAAATTTTCAGCTTCCTCATGTGATGTGTTCCCCTGATTCCACTAGCTTTAATCACTCTCTTCTCCATGATCGACCACGCACTTTAATCTTGTTTAGGTAATTAAATTAAGTTACAATGCACACAACTGCTACAACAACAGAAAGAACAAAACATGTTTTAGGATAAGCAACTTGCCTTATCCCCTCTATTGTAAGCTTTAGTGCAATACCAATGGCTTTTATGCTAACAACCATTAGTGAACCCATCAAAAAACCAATGTCCAAGTAAATTTCTCCTTCCTCTAATTCCCTTTCTTCTTTGTCTCCACTTTATTTTCTTCAACCTCATCCTCATTGTCATCAATCGAAACATGACAAATCTCCCTCTTATTCTCATTCCTATTCTTTCCAACATTTGTAGTTGCAGCTGATCCCTTAGATATTTGGACAAATTCAAAATCCCTCCTACCTAAAATCCCTTCTAGAGGCTTGTTTTGTACAGCATGCGCCCTTGAAAGAGTGCATAGATTGGGCGTGTGATGCTAATACTGCAACCCCAACACAAATTCTCCACTTTAGGTCTTGAAACACTAGATTCTTATTTAAAATCATGCTGGATCAAAGGTAGATATAGCCTGGAATGACCAATCAAAATTTAGATCTAAATGAAATGTTAGATTAATCACAGATCTGGGTGGTGGTGATTGATCATGATCAAGGGTCGGATCTGTGTGAGTTTACACAGAGTGGACATAGAATGGGGTTCACTAGTGTAGGGTGGCCATTGGGAATGAGAACCAAGTGTGCGAACATTGATTACTAGTTCGACATAGATGGAGAAACTGAATGGGGAATAGAGAGATAGGGCTTTTGGATTTCGGTTTTGCAATGTGCATAAGTTTATGTATATATTCTATTGGGTCTGAAAATCAGGATTTACCTATCTTCAAAAATATTTTACTTGATCCAAGATTTAACTCGTTTCTACCCCAGATCCAAGTTTCATAGCTTAGAAAAAATTGATTTCAGCAACATCTAAATGAGTCATACATACATTCCCCTTCAATCCACTGTCATTTCTCCCCTAATCCAGATGGGATCAAAGGGCTTTTGATCACCCCCCTTTTGTAGAGTGAAATAGATGGCCAGATTAACCATCTGAGCTGCCATTGTTGTCGGTGTACCCCTCCTTTTCGACATTGAAAAATCCCAACACAATCCATTTTCTCATACTCACCAGCATGACTAGTTTCCCCAACGAGCTCCCTCTCCATCCTCTTTCTTCTTTCCCTCTCTTCCTTCTCTTCTTCTTCTTCTTCTTCTCCTTCCTCTTCCTTCTTCTTTTCTTTCTTCTTCTCTTTCTTTCCTTCTGTTCATTGGGTTTTCTCAGGTTTTGGGAATAGACTTAAGTCTGTTCCCAAAGTTTTCACTTAAGTGGGGGTGTCATTATCAAATGTGATCCCCCTTTTTGTTATTTTAATTTTTTTTTTTTTTAAAGTTTAATAATGATGTCCCAACTATTTTGAACACCATAATTCCATCAACAAAACGTTAACCCTTACTAATGATGTTTTTTAACTCCATTACCTATCAAATTCTAACTACTACAAGTGGGGGCCCACTTAGTGAAATTACAAAAATTCCCTTTTGTAAGAAAATTTTCATTTATTTGTCCTAACATCTATTTCAGCAAACTTAGTGTCATTGAAATCACATTGACGAGTAGAATCTTTTTTTTTCTTTTTTTTCTTTTTCTAAACTTTTAATTACCCAAATACCCTTAATTTGAAGTCACATAACTTCCTCATCCGGACTCCGTTTTCAGCATTCTTTGGGTCGGTGGATTTCATTTTTTGAGTAGAATCTAATTATGTATGTTGTAATAGCAAAATTTTGGGATTGTTACAATCTTCCTTAGAGAAATTTCATCCTCAAAATTTTTAGGGTTGTTATATTCTTCCCTCTGTAGAGAATTTTGTCTTCAAAATTCTTTTCATGAGATCTTTCCAACAACTCTAATAAATTCTTATCTCATTGTAAATTTAAAGTCATGTAATTACTTCAATAAAGCATCAATCCTCAAATTATAAAGGATTTTCAACTTAAACTAGATATTATGTCACTTAATAGCAGTAACTTTTCTATGTATAATAAGCAATAAGAATCACTTTTGTTGCGTACTTTGATACTCAGTCTTTACTTGAGAATCCCTCAAAATGATAAATTTCTGATGAATTTTTTCTTTCATTTCAACTTCCAAAATCATTTGATTGTAATGATTCTTAGAACACATAATCTTTATCTCTAACTCAACTTTTATATTTTCTTATCCATATAACTCTTTATACTAACTTCAAATAGTGAATATATATTTCTCACTTAAAGATGATCCTTTCTGCATATGTTTAACTAATTCTAACCTTATAAAATTGCTTATTTCCTAAAATTCAAATATCATATTTCCAACAAAATTTTGGCAAAGTCACCTCTGTTTTTCAGACTTATGTATTTAACACATGTGATTGTGATAACTTGATAAACCATTTAATCACAGTAATACATTTATGAACTCTATCTCATCACATTCCATATTCACATAGCAAAACTAAACATTCATCCTACATGTCATCATGATATCACAATTTTAGTAGAATGAGACTTACTCTTCAATCTCTGCAACTTGAATCACAATCTCATATTCTTCAATGGTATAGTGCAAACATCAATTGATTAATATTTAATCACACATGCATCAGCATCACCACCATAAACATAATGGAAGACTTTCACATCATTCCACAGTCTTCTGTCAAAATCTTCCTTGAATTGCATTCATTTAAATATATGAAAATTCACATTCCCAACTACAAATCAAAAATCCAATTACAATAATGAATCTTACTTTAATTCTATCATCATAGCCTTTGCTCACATAATTTTCCATCACCTCAACATATGTTCAAACAGATAACTTTTTCATTTCTCCAAACAATCATTTAATATAGAATGTTGATTCATATCATAACATTTCAATCATAATTGTGAATAGATTTTTCACACTCGTTCATCCAATTCAACATATGAATCCAAAATAAAGAGATAGACATTTAAATCAAGGAACATCTTTGACATTTTCATATTCCAATTCACTTTATTATATATATGGCCTTACATTTAGATAATCAGAAACAATAATCTTTAACTTAAGTATAAATACAAACATATAAGTATCAATACTGGAGATAACACATATGATTCAAATTATAATAATTGAACTTACACCCTTGGTTGTATTCAGATTCAAAAACAAAAATAACACATTTAGTGTCTCTCATTGCATATATAAAATTAATAGCATTAAATGAACAACTGAAATTGAACTAGCTGCGCAATCATATTTAGATACCTAAATAAAACCATTTAGGACAGCCTTGGTGCACGAAGCTCCCACCTTTGTGGCATCTAGGGAAAGGCAGACCACAAGGGTCTATAGTAGGCAGCTTTACCTTGCATTTTGCAAGAGACTGATTCCACGCCTTGAACCCGTGACCTTAAGGTCATACAACAACAA
Organism: Warburgia ugandensis; assembly: GCA_035236585.1. Classification (NCBI taxonomy): domain Eukaryota; kingdom Viridiplantae; phylum Streptophyta; class Magnoliopsida; order Canellales; family Canellaceae; genus Warburgia; species Warburgia ugandensis. The sequence continues at coordinate 38,153,763 of CP141134.1, read as the reverse complement.
CTTTTACCATTGAGCCAAGGCTCCCTTTCTTAACTAACACCATTGGTGTTCACAAAGATCAATATAGTATCATTTCACTTTGAATACTGATACTAAAAGGTTTCCATCATTACATACAAATACAATTGTTTAGTATGTTCTCCTCTGACATATGATTCAATCAAATTTCCTCACTTCATCTATCAAATAAGCTTATCTCACTTAACCTCAGATATATAACCAATTACTCTTCATCATAAAAGTCCAAATTTGTAGGGTCAATCAATAGCTAGTGGAATAAACTAAAAGTCCATCATATTAAATAATCGATGGAATGTCTCAATTTTAGACACAACTCAAATATCAATTCTGATCTTTCAAAGTAGATAGTTTGAGAATCTTTCTCAAAATAAAACAGAAATACAAATAACTTATTTTCTTAAAGTATGCTAACCTTCATAAGTAGTATCTGTTTCTCATGAATCAATATTTCTATCTTTTATATATCCCATAGATCATCCTTCCTATATTGGATATGAATTCATTACCAAAATCATCACTAATCAACAATCTAGTGATGTTAATTAGAACCATTATTTTCTTATTTAACTATTAATTTATTATAATATAATTTGTAATTAACATCACTAATCAACACTAATCAAAATGTGTTTCAAAATTGAAGGTTAGCATCCAAAATTGAAGGGTTTTGGTCCTTACTTTATTTTTATAACTTTTAATCTAAAACTAATTATAAATTTTTTTTTTACATAAAACAACATGAAATAAGTTTAAAAAGTGGTTCCACCTATGTGATTAGAAAAACAACGTAGTTTAAAATAAATACCCTTTGATGATAAGATAGCCCGATAGTCCCTTGTTTTGTGATTTCCCGTTGATTGCACCTTTGGATCTTGAAATTGATATAGGGGTTTTGTAGATAAGGTAGTCTAAGATTGCATGGATAGTAGAATTTGTCAGATTCAATTTAGAACAGAGTGCCTAATTGAATTTAGGTCTCTTGTTCCAAATAGAGAAAGGAGAGAGGAAGTACAAGAAGGGAAATATTTAGGAGTTTTGGAATTTTGGGAAGGAATCTAGAACTAGTTTTTCAAAGTAAAGAAGATGATTTTGTGGGAATTTTAATAAATATTTTTGGAGGATTTTTGGAGGGGTATTTATAGGTGTTTTGCATTTTTCATAATTACATGTAATAATTATATTTTAATTCTTTTAAATATTAAATTAACATTGGATCCTCCACTACCACCTCCTTCTCCCCTAGTAGCTCGTAGTGGTTTGACCACTAATTACATATCTTTTGGGTGTTGGATTCGTTTGTGGGCCCCACGAGGTGTGAAAGGACCATTTTGCCCTTTTATGGAGAAAAATCCATTTTATTCTCCTGAGCTTGGAATTGAGTGTACTTAGTGGAGTTGGAATCATATTTTTGAGTACACTCTAAATAATAATGTCTTTGATCTCAATTATGGGTAAACTTACCATTTTACCCTTTTATTCATAAAATAAAGAAAATTAGGGATTTTTTATTTTAACTCAGAATTGAACGTACTTAGTGTCATTTCGATTGATTTTTTGAGTACATTCATAATTTCTAAGTTTTAAATCATGTTTTAATCTCTAAAAAAAGAGAATTTCCAATAACCTAATATTCTAGCCCAAAATTTCTAAAAACTCAAACTTTATTGATTTTCTTAATCAATTTACAAAAATTGTGATTATTACAATCTTCCCCCCTTACAATAATTTTGTCCTTGAAATTTGTAATACAATAACTTAATCAAATAGACTAGGGTGTATCTTCCTCATTTCTACTTCTATTTCTCATGTGGCTTCGTTAACAAAGTGATGTTGCCACAAGACTCTAGCTGGCGGAATGGTTTTGGTTCGTAACTTCTGTTCCTTATGCTATAGGATTCATATCGCCTTCTTTTCAAAGGTTAGGTCTAGCTTTAGCTCTTCTAACACCCTTTGAAGTACATGCGTGTCATATTGTAGGTATTTTTGTAGCATAGATATGTGAAAGACATTGTATATTTTTGAGGGTTGGGGTGGTAAGGCTAGTTTGTAAGCCACTAGACCAACTCTTTCTAGGATTTCAAATGGAGTGATGAATATAGGATAAAGTTTTCCTTTGCTTCCAAACCTCATTACTTCTTTTACTAGTGATGCTTTCAAAAGTACATGCCCCACACATCAAATTCCAAGTTTCTACATCTTTTATCTACGTAACTCTTCTACCGACTGTGTGTTATTAACAACCTCTTTTGTATCAATCTAACCTTGTATTTACACTCTTCCACTAGTTCTGACTTTATTAGCTTTCTTTCTCCAACTTCACTCCAACAGGTTGGTGATTGACATGGCTGTCAATACAATGCTTCATATAGTCCCATACTAATACTTTCTTGAAAATTGTTGTTATACGCAAATTCTACTAATGGAAGATGTTCATCCCAATTCCCTTTCCAATCTAATGCACATGCTCTCAACATATCTTCTAAAGTCTGAATGGTCCATTCTGATTGACCATCTGTTTGGGGGTGAAATGTTGTACTAAATTTAAGTGAGGTTCCTAAGACTTGTTGTACACTCTTCCAACATCTTGAAGTAAATTTTCCATCCCTATTAGAGATGATTGATAGTGGAATCCCATGAAGACTTACTATTTCTTTGATGTATAACTTAGCTAAATTATCAACTGACTGGTTCTGCCTAATTGGAAGGAAATGTGCTGACTTTGTTAACCTATCCACAACCACTCAAATCATGTCATGACCTGCCCAAGTCCTTGGCAATCCTGCTACAAAATCCATAGTGACGTTGTCCCATTTCCATTCTAAAAGTTCTAATGTTTGTAACATTCCAGCTGGTCTTTGGTGTTCAGCTTTTATTTGTTGACAATTTAAACATTTAGCCACAAATTCTCGTATTTCTCTTTTCATGCCTTCTCACCAAAAGTTTCTTTTCAAATCCAGATACATCTTTGTACCCCCAGGGTGTATGGAAAATTTTGACTGATGGGCTTCATATAATAGTTCTTTTCTCAAGTTTGTATTTAAAGGAGCCACCAATCTCTCCTGAAAATGTATACCCCCATCTGTACCCTTACAAAATCCTTTCTTTTTACACAATTCCTGAGTTACTATATCTTTTCCTTGGGCTTTAAAGACTCTTTCTACAAAAGTTGATTTAATGGTGATGTTTGTAAGTACAGCTCTTGGCCGTCTGCTTAATGCATCAACTACTACGTTCACTTTTCCAGGATGGTATTGGATGGCAAAATCAAAGTCTTTGATATACTCCATCCATCTTGTTTGTCTCATGTTCAAATCAACTTGAGTGAACATGTATTTAAGAATTTTATGATATGTGAATACACTGAATTTTTCTCCATACAAATAATGTCTCCAAATTTTTAATGCAAAGACTACAGCTGCAAATTCTAGGTCATGTACTGGATAATGTATTTCATGTTTCTTCAATTGTCTAGATGCCTAAGCAGTTACTTTCCCATTTTGCATCCTAACCCTTTGCCTAAAGCATCACAATATATTTTATATCTCCCACTTTCAGATGACAAAGTCAATACTAGTGCTGTAGTTAACCTCTTCTTTAGCTCTTGGAAACTATTTTCACATTCTTTGGTCCATGTGAATTGTACCCCTTTTCTAGTCAATGAAATTAAAGGACTAGCTGTACGAGAAAATCCTTGAATGAATCTATGGTAATATCCTACTAGTCTAAGAACACGACATATTTCTATCACTGTTTTAGGTTTCTCCAAATTCATTACTGCTTCAACCTTGGTGGGGTCCACTTCTACTCCATTCTTGGAAATTACATGACCCAAGAAAATTGACCTTCTCTAACTAGAATTCCCACTTAACCAAATTTACCTAATAGTTTATGTATTCTGAGGGTATTTAATACAATTTGTAAGTGTTCTTGATGTTCCTTGATACTAGTAGAGTAAATCAGTATATCATCAATAAATACAATCACAAATTTATCCAAAAATTCCTTGAAGATTTTGTTCATCAAATCCATAAACACCACTGGTGCATTGGTTAGCCCAAAAGACATGACTAGAAACTCATAATGCCCATACTGAGTTCTAAATGCTGATTTGGGTATGTCTTCATCCTTAATACGCAATTGATGACATCTTGATCTAAGGTCAATTTTGGAAAAGACCTTAGCAGATTGGAGTTCATCAAAGAGATCATCAATGCGAGGTAAGGGATACGTATTTTTCATTGTGACACTGTTCAACATTCTATAATCAATGCACAATCTCGTAGACCTATGCTTCTTCTTCATAAATATTACTACTGCTCCCCATGGTGAACTACTTGGTCTAACAAACCCTTCGTCTAACAATTCCTATAACTGACCTTTCAAATTTGTTGGGGCCATCCTATAAGGTGCTTTAGAAATTGGAGTTGTACCAGGAATTACTTCAATGGTAAACTCAATTTCTCTATGTGGGGGTAATCCTGGTAGTTCTTTTGGAAAAACATCTTAGAATTCCTTGATTACTTCAATTTTTGTTATCTTGGGCTATTCAACATCTAAACAAATTATTGTTGCTATAAATGCCTGACACCTTTTGGACATATGTTTGACTGCCATCATAGCTAAGATAATAGACTTGTCTAAGTCATTGTGTTTCCTGTACAGTACTAGTACTTCCTCACCCAATATGCTAAATGTGATTTCTTCTTGTGACAGTCCATAACTACCCAATATTTTGCTAACCAGTCCATACCCAATATGATTTCAAAGTCCACCATGTTCAGTAAAATGAGGTCTATGTCCATTCTTTTGCATACTTCTACAGGTACATTATGCAAGTATTCTTGTAAGTTAACTGTTTTTCCCACTAGAGTTGTTACATCTAGATTAAATCCCAAGTTTTTCATTGACAGTTGCATACTAGATGCAAATACATAAGATATAAACGAATGTATAGATCCAGAATCAAATAGTACTTTGGCATAGTTGTCAGCTATACGGAATGTACCTTCAATCATTGCATTAGATGGTCCAGCTTGGCCGTCAGTGATGGTGAAGACCCTCCCTTTGTGTCGAGGAGCAATGTGACGACCCGGGTTTTTGTAACATGATTTGTAAAGTATTTTGAAAGGCAGGACCCTTAAGAGTGTAAAATTTTTTCGCAAAACAAAGTAGTAGAAATTCTTTTCTTTAGAACTTGTTTTGAAAACTCAAGTCACCACTGTATACATAACATAAGTACAATTTGTGTACAAAATAAAATTCCATTGAAGGAATATACTTTTATTAAACTCCAGGATCCATCCAGTGGTTCACAGTACAGCCAAATCTATTACAATACTTATCCAAATTACATAATCCAAAACTCAAACTCATCATACAATAAAACTCTCAACAAAGAAAAATACATTTCTTCAAGGGTATACCTTGAAGATTATTCTCTTCAAGTCTTCTATCGTCTTTAGCTCCTAACTCTCTTCAAGTCTTCTATCATCTTCATATCTAAGTATTTTTCTATCTCTAAGTCTTTGTGTGTCCATCTCCTTGATCTTGATCTTTCATAGATCCATTGATTTATAATCTACACATGTTGATAAAGATCAGGGTCCTAGATCTTCTATCATCTAGTTCTTCTTTGATCTAAGTTCAGTTATTGGATCATCCCTAAGGAGGATGATCTTGGTTTTCTTCCTTGAATCATCTTTGATCAAAGGTTTGGATTATCTAATCTAATGAACTATAACAAGCATACTAATAAACATGCATACTAAGTACAATATAATATTCTTATTCTTATTATTCTTGATCATCCAAGATCTAATGGATCTTGTTTGATCATCCTTATCTTACTTACTATTTTTATTAGGGTTAGGTAATTTACTAACCTTTTATGCTCTTATTATTATTATTCAACTAGTTAATGTGCTGGTTGAAGGTAACTTATTCAAGCCTAAATCTAGACTGCTCCTCTTATTTCCAATTGGCTAAGGCTTACTAGCTGAATGGGTGAACACAAAGTGATTACTTCAATCCTCATGTAAGGAGGCATTTAGACCTCACAAACGTCAATGGAAGGGGAAGAGCGAGGCTCTATTAGATAACCCCCTTAACCACTATGTTCATCATTCACTAGAATGACCACCGCTCAATCTCTCATAAGGTTCCTATAAGCATGTTTACCCTAAGTACTCTTTCTAATGGATTTTAATTAAGTCCATGAATATTTATAATGTCATTCATGGGGTTTATTATTCTTCTCCTAGTTTGGGCCAAGGATTTGATAATCCTTATATTGTCCTACTAACTATAGCCCTTACTAATTAAGTCCAAAGTACTTCATTCTTATTTGTGTCATGAAACTCTACTTTCTCATTAGATTACATTTTTGATGTTTTATGCTCTTTATCTCATAACAAGTAGATCTACTAATAACATTTAACCATAAATGAATTATAAATTCAAAGCATAAAACTACATAATTTAACACTTAATGAGAATGAGACAAGGTACTTAAAATTACTCTAACATGATTTTCAACTAATATACCTTAATAACTCAATTTAAACTAACATGGACTTAAGGTATAATCTCATACTATAGTATAAATTTATATGAAATTCTAGCATGGTCCTAAGTTAGAATGGCATGAAATCATACTAAAGTGTCCCTAAGATAATTAAATCTAGCACCTTATGATAACAATGAAATCACATATCATGCTAAAGTCTAAATGTTATACTAGCATGCTTTATAACATAATCATATTTTAAATGCTATTATATAAAATGAAACTAATTACATTAACATTTTTAGAAACCTTTACTTATGATCCAACCATTTGATCTTAGATCTTTTCCTTCAATTAAGGGTATTAGTTATAGTTAGAGGATTTTCTTTATTAAGGTCCAAAGATCATATTGATCCATTTTTGTCATAATCCATCTATGATTTCTTGGATTTCATTATATCAACATCCATTTTATCCATCCCAAGGATGTGATCACACTTGATCTCATTGATCAAGTAGGTCCCTTTGTATTTTTAGGGTTTTTCTACCATAATGGGTAGATCCCTTAAGATATCTCAGATATGTCCAAATAAACCATAGATATCACTTTATTTCAATAGTATATCATTAGTAAAACATATTTTCAAGATTTGATCATCTTAGATCTTGAAGATCTAGGTAATTGGAAACTTGTTTCTTTAATATAGAAAGTTTTACTGAATATTATGTCTATTTTATCATTTCATCAGAAAATATATGTTTCAAGCTTTCCATAGCTTCTTTACGATCTTAATTTGGAGTTTAGATGACTCCAGAATGTGATTTGAAAGATCACAGTCCTTCCTAGGGCCTGGATTTGATCTGGGCCCAAGGAACGGATGGCCCAGATTAGTTGGGCAGAACGAGCTGGGAGGAATGCGCTTGGTTCATTGGGCGCATCTGCTGCGATGAAATGTGGAAGCGCCCGCACGGGACATCCACGGAAGCGCGCCGGACATCATCGCATGTGCTTGCGCGGGCGTGTGTGTGGCTTTTCACACGTCGTCCATCCAATAGGGAGATCGGACAATCTTTTTGGACCATCTAATCAATCCCTTCTCAATTGAGGGACCAAACCTTCATGAAATTTAGTGAAAATTGTACCCTAGGGGTTTTGGACCCTTTTGGATCAATTGGTAAGGTCCAATTTTCTATCAGAGCCCTCTATCAGCTTGAATTGAAGGTGCTGTTATTACTTTATTTTTACTCTATTTTTTTCATCAAAATAAATTACAGTAAAATAAAATTTTCATTAAACATAAGTAAACATGTGTAGAAAGTATTCCCACCTACCTGATTGGAGAAAAAACCTTGGTTATATGCCCAATTTAAAAAGAATACCTTGTTGATGAAGATATGGCCTAAGATCCATCTTTCTTGCAAATTCCCACTGTTTGAACCGTTGGATCTTGAAATTGCTTTGGGGCTTTTGTAGATAAGATATGTTGGGAAGTTTTGGATGGTGAAATTGATGAAATTAGATCTAGAACAGAGTGCCTAATTGATTTTAGGTCTCTTGTTCCAATCTAAAAAGAAAAAGAAATTGAAAAGAGAGATATCTCTTGAAAATTTTGGGTTTTTGGGGAGGGATCTAGGTCTAATTTTTCAGGGAGAGTGAAGAAAATTTTGTGGGAATTTTATGAGAATTTTTGGAGGGTTTTTGGGGCTGTATTTATAGGCATTTTGGTCTTTTTTTTGATGATTATAATATTAAATTTTTTATTATTAAATGGCATGAAAGTCTCCCATGCTCCATTTTCCTTCCCCAAGACCAGCTGGTGTTTGTTGACCCATGTGAAGCTGTTGACCCATGACTTCACATGAGCTGCTCATAAGATTCGTTTTTGGGTCCCTTGTGGGCCCCACATGGTGTAAAAAGACCGTTTTGTCATTTATGTATAAAATTTTGGGTTTTATTCCCATGATCTAGGATTTGAGTGTACTTAGTGGCGTTGGATTCGTATTTCTCAGTACATTCTAAATTTTGATGGCTCATATTTTGATTTTTGGGTAAAATTACTATTTTACCCTTTTATCCAAGAAATGAAGAAACTTAAAGATTTTCCATCCGAATTCAAAATTTGTTGTGCTTACAGTCATTTTGAAGGGTTTGCTAAGTTTAATTTCAATTTTACATGTCTTATTATTTGATTATACTTTTATAAAAAGTATATTCTAAATAACCCTAATATTTCAGCCCGAAATATCTGAAACTCAAACTTTATTGATTTTCTCAATCAATTACAAAAATTGGGTTTATTACAGGCAATTTCTGGTTTTGCCTCCTTAACTATCAGTGGTTTGGGATAGTAGGTGGCGATGTGTCCATACTCCCCACAATTATGGCACTTGATCGAAAAGCGTTGTAGTTGCTATTGTCCAGGTCTAGGGAAGATATTGCCTTGGTGAAATTTTCTACATCTTGGACATGGTCGCTTATTTTTCCCTGGTGCATTGTTCCTCTGATTTCTCTAGGTCTTAAAATTGTTCTAAGGTCTTTTATTCTTCTAGAAGGGCTTTGGGTTATTATTTTCTCCTCCACTAAACTTGGTGGTTTGACTCTTCATGTATTCTTCTTCAAACTTGGCAATTTCCACACATTCTGCCAAGGTCGTGGGTTTAATACTAAGTACCTTTATTTTTAGCCTTCATTGCAGCCCTTCAATGAATCAATTCATTGTGTGTGTGTTTTAGTGTTACACACATGAGTCATAAATCTCCTTAATTGCGTGAACTTATTATCACACTCTGCTAGTGACATGTTCCCTTGTCTTAGTTCTAGAAACTCTATCAGCTTTCTTTCATGTACATGAGAAGGGAAATATTTGTAGTTAAAGACTTCCTTAAATTCCTCCCATGTAGTATCTTTAGAATTTGAGAAGAAGGTGTTGTTAGTTGATCTCTACCAAAATGTAGCTTCTTGTTTTAATAGATAGGTGGCAAATTTCATCTTCAACTTTAGAGGAGTACGTAAAGCACTAAAAGTCCTTTCTACTTCATACACTCATTCCTCAACCTTCTTAACTTCACCCTTTCCATTATACACCATAGCCATCTCTTGAAATCTCTCCATCATTTTGGCAACTTTTTCTGGTGTTGATGGAGACTTTCTAACTTCTTCACTTGGTACAAGGGAAGATAGCCTTTGTACTAGTGTGGGAGTAGCTGGTGATGGTGTTGGTGTATTCTGTCTCACTTTAGGCTGAGCCTAAGCCTGTGTACTTGGTATCTCTATAGGAGGTGATGAATTTTGGGTTTAAAGGTGAGGAAGAAGGTTCCTTAATACACTTGTTACCATCTCTTCCACATTATTCATGGTTAATCTCTCTGTATTGTCTTTTGGAGTATTTTGAGTTGTCTGCCTTGTGACTCTCTTTGGTGGCATCTACTCATAAACCAAAATTTATGTCAGTATTCTATACAACTATTTCTATCTTAATCTAAAATTGAATTATCATCTCTCCTTTGGACATATTTGTACTATACTGTGACTGGATGAATGGCTCTAATACCTAGTGTGACAACCCAGGTTTTTGTAACACATTTTGAAATACATTTTCAAAGGCAAGGCCCTTAATAGTAAAAATATTCGCAAAACAAAGCAGCAAAAATTCTTTTCTTTAGAACTTGTTTTGGAAAACCCAAGTAATCACTTCATACATAACATAAGTAGAATTTTTGTACAAGATAAAATTCCATTAAAGGAATACATTTCTATTAAATTCTAAAATCCATCTAGTGGTTCACAGTCGTTCTTAGGGTCCAAATTTGATCTGGGCCTAGTTGGAGCGGGCCAATTGGGCGGAAGGGTCTCTGCACTCCCGTCACCAAGACAGAAGCATGACGCGAACGCCCTAGGACTGGTGCTATTGCACGGTAGTCCCATTGGGACGATGTTGCACATGACACGCATGCACGGAGACACTACTGCAGGGTGCGTCTCAGTACGACGTTTAGTGACGCATCCTGCCATCCTGCTTTGATTTGGGAAATCGAACAGTCCATTTTGGAGTGTCCAATCAATCCCTTTACAGTTAAAGGCTCAAAACATAATAAAAATTCTTAAAATTTCTACCCTAGGGGTTTTGGACCCTTCTGGATTGATTGGATGGCTCAGATTTTCCATCTCAGCCCTCTATCATCCAAAATTGAAGGGTTCTGGTCCTTACTTTATTTTTATAAATTTTAACCTAAAACGAATTATAGAAAAATAAAAATTACATAAGACAACATGAAATAAGTTTAAGAAGTGGTTCCACCTACCTGATTAGAGAAATAATGTAGTTTTGAAGCCCAATTTGAAATAAATACCCTTTGACGATAAGATAGCCTGATAATCCCTTATTTTGTGAGTTCCTGTTGATTGCACCGTTGGATCTTGAAATTGATTTGGAGTTTTGTAGATAAGGTAGTTTGGGATTGTATGGATGGTGAGATTTGTGAGATTCAATGTAGAACATAGTGCATAATTGAATTTAGGTCTCTTGTTCCAAATAGAGAGAGGAGAGAGAAAGTGTAGAAGGGAGATTTTTGAGAGTTTTGGAATTTTGGGAAGGAATCTAGGTCTAGTTTTTAGGAGTAAGCTAGATGATTTTGTGGGAATTTTAATGAATATTTTTGGAGGATTTTTGGAGGGGTATTTATAGGTGTTTTGCAGATTTCATAATTACATGTAATAATTATGTTTTAATTCTTTTAAATATTAAATTAACATTGGATCCTCCAGTACCACCTCCTTCTCCACCAATAGCTAGTAGTGGTTTGACCACTCATTACATGTTTTCTGGGCATTGGATTCGTTTGTGGGTCGCTTGTGGATCCCATGGGGTGTGAAAGGACCATTTTACCCTTTTATGGAGAAAAATCCATTTTATTCTTCTGAACTCAGATTTGAGCTTACTTAGTGGCATTGGAATCATATTTCTGAGTAAATTCTAAATAATAATGTCTTAGATCTCAATTATGGGAAAAATTACCATTTTACCCTTTTATTCATAAAATAAAGAAAATTAGGGATTTTTCATTTTAACTCAGAATTGAATGTACTTAGTGTCATTAGGATTGGTTTTTCAAGTACATTCATAATTTTTAAGTTTTAAATCATGTTTTCATATTATAGAAGGAGAATTTTCTATAACCTAATATTCCAGCCTAATATTTCTGAAAACTCAAACTTTATTGATTTTCTCATTGAATTTACAAAAATTGGGGGTTATTACATTACTTCAGGTAGCACACAGATGAGAATGCAAACTATAATTTGATTCTTTATCACCCACACTCGTGATTAGATAGTTTTTACTTTAGGCAACATACATATGAGAATGCAAAGTATAATTTGATTGTTTATTACGCACACTTGTGATTAGATAGTTTTTACTTTAGGGAACACACATATGAGAATGCAAAGTGTAGGATAATTTAAATCTTCATCATGCAAACATACTTTTAAACTAAATGGTTTTTACTTTATTGTGCATACACATGAAAATGTAAAGAGTAAGGGAAACTGCAAAGAAAAGAGGGAAAGGAAAATTAGTAGTTTCTTATAAGAGAATTTAAAATTTTCATCATGCATACTTCCTATGATCAAGTAGTTTTTACTTTAAAGAGTAGACATATGAGAATGCCAAGTATAGGGGGAAATAAAGATAAGGAAATAGGGAAAAGAGAAAGAGTATGGTCAAAGAGATATGGTGATTAAGCGAGAAATGACTACAAGTCTGAGAAAAGTGAGGATAATGCAATAAGAAATATGAAGAGAAGTGTAAAATGGAGAGAAACAAGAAAGTGCTAGAATTTGAAAATGCATAGGATTTCTCCTGTGCAATAATTTTTTTATTGATTTAGTTTATTTTATTTATTAACCTTTAACTCTCCATTTTTCTTCTCAATCATACATCATTCATCATTTATAATAACAATAATTGTCAACCATACATGTCGTCCTCTAGAGATGTATTCATTCACGTTACAGCTGCTACAATGTAAAATTTTACCATATCTTGTCTTCTACATAAGAAGACTATTTTATCATAACAACATCATTTCATCTTTGTGACAATCCACATTGTCTCATAACTTTCAATTCAATTCAATCTTGCTATCATACCCAAGTCTATTATATCACATGAGGATATACTTATCATTCTCTCGATATGCCTTAATAAACATTTCTTGGAATAAGTCCTTGTGCTAGCTACTTATCCATCAACTGGAGTTATCATCTCAACTCCCTTTTTCAACTTTTCACCAATACATTCATATTTAACATAATTATACCTCATCATCAACATTATCAAGACCTTATCCCACTTAGGGGTTGGCCATAACATATTTCACATAATTATACATAACAAAAGAATACGCAGTTCCTCATTTCATTGTGGCATTAATGTGAATAACTTGTTTCTTAAAAATATATGAGAATATAAATGTATTTGATAATGCTTCATGATTAGCTTTGTATTGAAAATTTTCTCAATTTTAGAAGTTATCTCACCCTACTATTGTAATAAGTTTCTTTCTAATAACTTAAAATTTCAAATTAGGATATAATTCTTTCAAACATGAATCCATTATTTGTTTATATGAAACTTATTCTCATATTCTATCCTGATGGCATTTCTTACCGTAAACCAATAATTTCCTTTTTATCTCATTACTTATACATGAGAAAGAAAGTACTCATTATTTCCTTGTATTCTTTCCAAACAGTGCTATCTCTACACATTCGTTTGCCTTATTATTTCTAATATACCATTTCTAGTTTCAAGGTATGTGGTAGTTCTAGCTTCCATTTCAATGGAAGTTTGCAATTCTTCTAAGTTTCCTCCTCTTGTACCTATCATTCCTCAATTGTTCCTATTTCTTCTCTTTAATTTGCTATTCTTTAGTCATCTCTATTTCACCCTTTTTCTATACAAACCAATACCACATTCAATGCATTCCACATAAGCTTTTCTAGCCTATCTTTTTCCTCTTTTCAAACTTCCTACTCTAACACCTAGTATACGTGAACAATACATACTTATGTTGGGTATTCTGTCCTTGAACATTGATACTAGGCATAACTTCTATTTGAACCTAGGTAGGAGCATTTTGCACTACTATAAGTTATGGTATTTGGGTACCATATAGATAAAAAGGATGTTCCATAATACTAACTTAACTATTCCTACTACTTTGTTCACTATTCACAATAGTGGAATCACTAATTTCTTAAATCATCTTCCTAGTTGTCATACTAAGGACATCTCCTCATGGTTTACTATTCCTTTGTAGTCCAAGTATAGTAACTCATTCTCTCTAATATTTAACTAATTCCATCATAATACAACATCAACTCACTAGATCCTAACCTATATTTGAATTGTAATCTTTTTATTGGACATAAAGGGTCGCAAGTGACTGGATGAACCGCTTTGATACCAAACGTGACACCTTGGGTTTTTTATGAAAATTTTTTGCATTTATTTTCAAAAGATGGCACGCCTCTAAATTTTAAAATACAAAAACAGTGGAAGATTTTTCTTTGAAATTCATTTTCCCAAAAATCTACATGCCACCTTTATGCTCACACTATACATTTATATAGGTTTTTAGAAGATAGAAGTTCATTTCTTAAAACAAGACCCATCCAGTGGTTCACTGGTATAGCTCCTATAACATTATATTAAATGTCCAATATCACAATTCAAATGACTAACTGCACAATACAAAAGCTTTAATAAAATGTTTACCTGAGCATAGAAGTATGGTTGCTGGATTCCTCTTCTTGTGTACATCTTCTCCTGTCTATCTACAATAGAGATATTCTAAACATAAAACATTTACAATATCTCAGCAAGCTATGCTTGGTAGGAGAGTTTAAGAAGCATGCTAAATCTTAATATACATTAATTATTCTATAGTAATTAGAATATTCATTTTCATAGCAATTATATTGATTTGGATTTACTGTATGTTTCCCATTTCAATAATCCATTTATAAACCAAATATCTACATGTTTCATAATTATTAACAATCCATTGATAAATCAATTATTAACATGTTTTATAATTATCAATATCTACATGTTTCATAATTATAAGTAATACATTGATTTATCAAACATCTTTAATTATTATTTGTTATCTAAAAAAGCTAATCCAATTCCATGAACCATACTCTACATAACAGTTCTACCCATTCATATACCCATATGAAACTTATATGAAACTATGCCCTCAATCATATACATATAGCATATGTACACATATATGGAATTTGTTAAAAGGCATACAAAATTATGAATATAATCAATAAGTCTCCTAATCTACATTCCCAGACTATACTGGGCTTCAAAATCATACCCCTCATCATGTGGGGTTCATAATCATCTAGCCTCTACTTGTATATCAATATATTCCTCATGTCTCTCACTATACGGGGTCCACAATCCTCCAGCCACCGTTGGGAAAACAATATAAAGCATATCATTATGACATATCATATAAGAAATCTCGTAATGCCATCATATAAGCACCATAGTGCATCAAATATAAGGACTACTATGCATGCAATCTGAATCCGTACAGCGTGCCCGAATAACTGCTCAATAATCCACCTATACCATCCTCAGTGGAAATTACAATATCCATGTCCATATTGGAGGACCATGGCTATCACAGTGGCGCCCTTCCCATAATTGCCCCACCCGACTTTTAGCAACACATAGTGCTTAGTATCCATAACGTAATAAATTTCGGAGAGAAGGTGGCCAAACCCTCATAACTCTCTTAGTATAGTATCCCTAGGTATATGCTTGTCTAAAACAAAACTTTTAGGCCTCCATGCTCAGATGTAAAATAATTATAATAGTAGGCAATTTGCCTGTTCATATATTTCATAACAAGAATAACATCCTCACTTATTTGGTGATAATCCACCAAGGATGTATGCTATAAACCTAAACTCATACACCACCAATACAGACATGGTACCCATGTACCATAAACATAATTTTACAATTCACATACATTATGTACAAGTCAAAAGCATCAATTATAACATGCAATTCTTTTAATTAATATTATTTTCATCATTTCAATTTAAAGCATGTCGAATATCAATCATACCATTTTAGTTTCATGACATCCATAATCAGAAATAAGATCATGTTTAGAACATGCAACTTATTATTTAGACATGCTATCTTAAATTTCCACCTACCCGTGTGACGTGTTCACCAGATTCCACTAGCTTTAATCACCCTCATCTCCACGATTGATCACGCACTTCAATCTTATTCAGGTAATTAAATTAAGATAGAATGCACACAACTTCCACAGCAACAAAAAGAACAAAACATGTTTTAGGATAAGCATATTTCCTTATCCCCTCTATTGTAAGCTTTACTGCAATACCAATGACTTTTATGCTGACAATAATTAGTGAACCCACCAAAGAATAGATGTCCAAGTAAATTACTCCTTCCTCTAATTCCCTTTCTTCTGTCTTCACTTTAATTTTGTGACAACCCGGGTTTTTGAAACCATTTGGTAATTCATTTTTCAAAGGCAAGGGCGTCCCCTCAATAAAAAAATTTCGCAAAACAAAACAACAGAAATTCTTTTCTTTTAAGATTTGTTTTGAAAACCCAAGTCACCACTTCATACATAACATAAGTACAATTTATGTACAAAATAAAATTCCATTGAAGGAATATAATTTTATTAAACTTTTAGAATCCATCCAGTGGTTTAGAGTACAGCCCGGTATCAGTACAATACCTGTCCAAATTACATAATCCAAAACTCAAAGCTCACCATACAATGAAACTCTCATTACAATACAATACTCTCAAACAAAGAAAAATACATTTCTTTAAGGGTATACCTTGAAGATTATTCTCTTCAAGTCTTCTATCGTCTTCAGCTCCTAACTCTCCTTCCCTGTATCTGAGATATTACAACATTTACAATATCTCAGCAATCAATGCTTGGTAGGGGATTTAAGAAGCATAATAATTGACAATGTAATTCCAATACTTCATAACCTCATTATCCCTGAACATATTCATGTCTCTACTCTTTACGTTGTAATTTATGTACATCCATATACATACCTATTGTACATGGGTAAATTAGTTAAATTTATGAAAGTAGTCAAATATCATTCCCAGCTAAGCTGATCAATTCTCTCCATTATGAGAATTCAATATTTCAGCTAATCCTACACTATGAATTTCCCTTCTTGGGAAATATTGGTAATATACGATTACCTAACATTTCATTACACTAAAACATAAGGCATTTCACTATGCCTATTCTCATACGCATCATAGTGCAAAATAATCAAAAGGGCTACCATGCTGCAGTCTAATCCGTACTAGCACGCTCGGATAACTGCCCTGTCACCACTGATACCATGGTGGAAAATATTATATCACTACCCGTATGGGGAGACAGGACTTTCATAGTGGTGGCCTTCCCATAATTGCCCCACCCGACTTTTAGCCTCTCATAGGGCATTGTATCATCAAATTATCAAATCTCAAGGAGTGGGTGGCCAAACCCTCATAACTCCTCTAGCATAGCATCCCCCTAAGCTTATGCCCATTAAAACAAAATCACAAGCCTCCAAGCTTGTATGTAACATAGATTTCATAGACATCAGACAATCTGTCTGTTTACTTAGGGCTGAAATATCTTCTAGTTCCCTATTCACTTAGACTCTAGTCCTTAACCATTTTATATGTGTTTGGTTGGATCGTGAGAGTTTCAGGGGATTTAATACAAGTATTATCATTACTCTTGTCAACATAAGGTCATGGGTTCAATCATGTATATCCCATGTAAATGCATTCATCAAATCCTACTACATTCAAGTAGTGATCCCTTTTTCCTAGATCTTCCATCATCCTGACTGATGTATGTAATATGTACATCCATACAAAGTGTCAATATATATAAATTATGAATAATCCTATTGATCACTAGATCTAATGTTTAGAATGATCTTTAAATCATTCATATCTAAGTATTTTCTTTCTCTAAGTCTTTGTGTGTCCATCTCCGTGATCTTGATCTTTCATAGATCCTTTGATTGACAATCTCCACTTTTTGATAAAGATCAAGGTCCTAGATCTTCTATCATCTAGTTCTTCTTTGATCTAAGTTAAGTTATTCGATCATCCCTAAGGAGGATGATCTTGGTTTTCTTCCTTGAATCATCTTTGATCAAGGGTTTGGATTATCTAATCTAATAAACTAGATTTGATCTATAACATGTATACTAGCAAACATGCATACTAAGCACAATATAATATTCTTATCCTTATTGTTCTTGATCATTCAAGATCTAACGGATCTTGTTTGATCATCCTTATCTTACTTACAGTTTTTATTAGGGTTAGTTAATTTACTAACCTTTTATGCTATTTCTATTATTATTCAACCAGTTAATGCTTTGCTGGTTGAAGGTAACATATTTAAGCCTAAGTCTAGACTGCTCCTCTTATTTCCAATTGGCTAAGGCTTACTAGTTGAATGGTTGAACACAAAGTGGCTACTTCAATCCTCATGTAAGGAGGCATTTAGACCTCACAAACGTCAACAGAAGGTAGGGGAAGAGCGAGGCTCTATTAGAATGACCCCTTAACCACTATGTTCATCATCCACTAGAATGACCCTAGCTCAACCTTTCATAAGGTTCCTATGAGCATTTAATTCTAAGTACTCTTTCTATTTGATTTTAATTAAATCCATGAACTAAAATGTCATTTATGGAGTTTTATTATGCTCCTAATTTGGATCAAGGAATTTTTTCCTTATATTATCCTACTAACTATGGTCCTTACTATCATTAAGTCCTTGTCATACATTTCATATAAATACCCTTCCATTCTAATATTATTTAATTACAATTTCAATGAAATTTCCATTACTTAAGCATTAAAGCATAAACATAAAGCATAAAAAGCATAAATAAACAATTAAATAAATAACTCTACAAAGCAAGGAAAGACAATTATCAACATGTATAATAATTCAATGGAAGTCTAACATGATATATATATATATATATATACACACATCTGTCATGATCCAATGGTCTTAATTGATCCATATTCATTCTTCATCTTTTTAGGGTTTAGATCTTGATCCTCCATTTTCTTTTAGATCCAACATTTCTTATTGATTTAATTTTATTATTAAATCATTGATTTATCTCATATATTGATTTGATCTACCTGATCAAGGAGACCTTAAGTTACTTTATCCCATTTAAGGGCATAGATATTGACCTAGCCCAAATCCTCATCATCCATTCCATAAATTCATATGATCTTATCTCAAGATCATCATCAAAATATATCAATACAATCCAATAGTCCTGAATCATCTTGATCTAGGAGATACTCTTCACTTTTAGGGATTTTAGTACTTTCTAAGGCTAAATCTCTTAAGATATGCCTATTAAATTACATATAACCCACTTATTTATCTTATTACATTATTATATCATCATCCAACTAGTTTTTATTGTCCTGATCATCCTGGATCTTGTAGATCAAGGATGTTAGTATACTTACCCACTTAATTACAAAAAATTAATTAATTAAAATTACAATTTTATTGGTTCAGTACATTATAATTATCACAAGGAATCCATAAAAACTTTCTGATCTCAATTTGGATTCCAACTGAGATCAAAATTGAGGTTTTAAAGCTTTTAGCCCGTTTTAAGGGCTGAATTTCACTCTTACTGTTGTTCTTTAATTTATTAATCTATAGACACCAAATTTCTACTATGATCATGTTTCATGAGGTTTTGGGACCTCATGAACACATCCAATGGTTAATATTTTTAGTTTGGGGTCATATGGGTTATGATCCAAGATCAATGGCACGATTTTTACTAAATAGAACATGAAAATACAATTTAAAACCAAGATCTAACAAGTTCAGTGGATTCTAGAAGATATAAGGATTCCATATCAGGTTTCAAATTAAAATTAGAGCTATATCAAGCTCTTAATTGGAGATCTAAGTTTCCAATTAACAAAATGGACGGCCCAAATCAGATCTGGGTTATGGGTGCAGGGACGATCATCGGCCCGCGCCCATTACCGTCTTCTTCAAGTTATAGGGCAGAGGTGACCTGCTATGGGCGAGACGTCCAAATCTGGACCATCAGATCACCCATGGCTGGATCTCCTCCATTCGTTAAAATCAAATGCCCATATTTCATCTCCTAGGGATTTTAGGCCCTAGGAATCCATCCAACTGCTCGGAAGGTTCATCTGAGCCATCTGTGATGAGATCTCCACCACCCAAGTCGAATCCATCGTCTCTGATGGATCTACAGCTGGGGAGACTTCTTGATGGCCAGAAAACACCATGGAGGTGCTGAAATGGAAAGAGGGGATTGAGGGTACTTTCCAAGTGGAGACAAATTCACCAAAGAAGGAGCAAACCAGCAGGAGAAGACGAAGAAGAGGCTAGATGCTGGTAATGTATACAGTCATAAAATTTTCCGTTTTCGTTGTCAGATATGTTGAGCGACCATGAGGGTTTCGTAGATCTCATCATGAGTAAGATCTTTAACAGTGTAAGATCACATTTCACCAGCTAGATTGGCCTGAATGTCATGAAGAACATGCCAGAGACGGTGAGGCACAACTGCTTGATTATTGTTTTGAGATTTTCTGACATCTGATCATTGGATCATCATGAAATCTTGGGGTTTTGTAGATACCTTCATTCTAACCAAATCCAATGGTTAAGATTTTTTTTGGACAAGTATAGCTATATGGCTAATTGAAATACGGTTTCCTCGGTGGAAACCCATTTCATCGGGGACGAAGCATCCGTAGACGAGCCCTACAGCTCCACTTAGTTTGGAGAGCCGGGTGCGTATGTGGACATGCCCACAAAGATTAAGAGATAAGGAGAGAAGAAAAGAAAAATTGGGAAGATGGGGAACGTTTCTGGATCTGGGATTTTGGGACATGCTAGGGGACCTCGTGAGGCATATTAGGAAACTTTCTAGGATTTTTATGATCTCTTTATGGAGGTGTTTGTAATTTTCCATGATTACTTGAAATTATTACTTTGATTTCTTTTGATTATTTAATTGTCTTTGGATTCCCACTACCACCTTTTTCTCCAAGACCAGATGGCAGGGGTTTGACCCATGATTTCATGTGGGCTGGCCATAGGATTCCATTTTAGGTCCCTTGTGGGCCCCACATAGTGTGAAAAGACCATTTTGCTCTTTATGTATAAAAATTAGGATTTATTCCCATGATGTCGAAATTGAGCGTACTTAATGGCGTTGGATACGTATTTCTCAGCACATTCTAAATTTTGATGTCTCAAGTCTTGGTTATTTGTGAAATTACCATTTTTCCCTTTTATTCATTAGAACGAATAATAATACGAATTTTTCATCTGTATTCAGAAATTATCATGCTTACAGTCATTTTGAAGGGTTCATCGCATATGTTTTCAATTATACATGTCTTATACCTTGATTCCACTTCTATGAGAAGTGTATTTTTAGTAACCCTAATATTCCAGCCTGATTTTCATTGAAATTCTCAATTTCAATATTTATTTAATTTCCTTACCAAAAATTATGGGTGTTACAATCTACGCCCCTTACAAAAAATTTCATCCTCAAAATTTGCGTATCAACTCACTTAGGGGTCTTCACAACTCTTTCATAGCCTTACACATGTGGTCTTGCCACTTAAGGAAATCCTCTTTCCATTCATTCATTTATCCTATTACCTTCTTCTCAAAGGTATAAATCATATGGTTGATTGCTATTAAAATGCTCACACATGACTAACCTTACTTATGCATCATTCACTTAAGCTTGTTTTTGCTAGACTTTCCAAAAGGATTAATAACTCTTAACTGAGTTATCCTTTGGTTTCAAACCTTCTACTTGACTAAATTTCTACTCCTCACTTTCACCAATCTTTCTATACTTGAAAATTTTTCATTCTATCTTCTATTGCTCATCCTCATTCTTTTTCAACTTATAAAGTTTTGACATCGCTTTCCTACTATGTATAGTCCTTAGACTATCTACAATAACATCTTGATTGGATTCTATAACTTCAACTATTGTTCTTTATAACAATCTTCTAGTATTTGGAAGTAATTATTTCTTTCCTTGTTCTTCCATTATTTGGAAGTGATTACTTCATTTCTACTCTCTAATTCATATTTCTTTACTATTTCCTTTTATTGATAAATTTTCTTTTCAAATTCTGTCATTGAAGAATGGTAACCTTGTAATGATTCTTTCCTCATTCTCATCCCATTCATTGTTTTTGTAACACTCTTTGTGTGCCATTTTATTCAAAACACTTGACTTTCTACATTTTTCCTTCCAAGATAGTGTCATTTAAATCCGCATATATATTCCTGATCCTCATTTGTTATCTCTTTCTCATATTCAGAACATTCTTACAATCTATGATAATATTTATCTCTTTTCCTTTCATATATATATTTATATGTCATAGGCTTCAAAATTTCTAGATTCTACATTTCTTCATGCTTCTTTCAAGCATAGCTCATAACCTTTATCATATCATACTAACCCTTTATTTGCAATATTCTTGATAATTCCAATTAAAAGAGTCCATATTGACTTTGTAATCCCTTCTCAAGTCTTTACAACTCCATAATTTATCATCTATTCTTCAATTCTCAACAATCTATCAACTCATTTAGGATTTATGTAGCCAATGGCAAGATTTCACTAAAAGAATGTCCTTATGTTATAAAATCAGTAAGAGATATATTTCTCTAATTGTCATTGTCATTTCACATTTTGATCTCATATTCCACCTTTGTTGGGGTCAAATTCCATGCTATCCTTAAAATTTATATAATCCTAAACTTTGCTTTCTTCAATCAACAAGATAATTGACAAGTTTTGTAAGCGTCTAACATATATTCTATAAATGCTCTTGATTTCCTTAAATCCATTTCCATATATCATTATCACTTCATCTAATATATTTCATTCTCCTCAAATTTATAAACATCATTTATCCAACTCATAGAACTTAAAATTTGTTTTGATTCTATACTATGATGTTACATTTCCAATTCCCAATTAATAATAATAAATTTGAAAATGCTCATCCTTATAGAGAAAACTTAATTTCCTCAACATCATTTATGTTCAATGCATCCTTACATTGATTCTTCCCTTTTCTTTTCCCAAAGAAATTTGTTATTTTCCTATTGTAACTTTCTATAATCACTCCATATCATTAAAACTTGTTCTTTCAACTCATTCAAATAATTTGATGTTCTTTTCCTCAACTATTATAGATATTTTCTCATTCAATCTCATGTAAGATTGAAAATCTTCAAACTATCTTAAAATTTCTAACCACTTATTTGTCCAACAATTTGGATTCATAACTCATTCAGAATCATCTTTAAACTTAAATTTAACAGCCAATATTTGTCTTCATTTCTCATGTTTTATTTCACCTTTCCTCCAAAAATATATTTCCCCTTACTATATTTCTTTAATCTTTCACATCACCACTCTGTCATGCAAGGGGAATCAATATCTCTATATAGCTTTACATTTTCCATGATCAATAAGATGTACTCCTCTTCTATAATAGTCAATAACCTTATTTTCCACATCAATATTTCTTTTTGTTTTCATGTTCCATGACCATTTCACCATCTATGCCATATGTACTTCTCTTTACTATAGTCCCAAAATTATTTTCAATATCACCAAGGTTATTTATTATATCAATAATTCTCTAATCTTTGAAAATTCTTTTGTGCTAATTTCCACAATTGATTTATCATACCAATTTCATTTCTAACTTAGGGATTTCATATTTGTTGTACCATATATAGGGCTATAATTTCCTTTGTTAACCATATATCCTTCTGGTCTAATTGTCTTTCTTAATAAGTTTGGGATCATATTTTTGTCCTTTTAACATATCTAACTCTCTTCTTCATTTTTATTTTATTCTAATTTCAAAGATCAACCCTTCATGTTCTAAAATTTTATCATCTCTTTATTAAAAGCTTTGCCTTTACTAATTTTGGAGAGAAAATACTTACTTATCTCCTTATTCATCTCTATTTAAAACTATCCTTATTTACAAACTTTTGAAATATCTCACTTATCTCCTCAATTTCCTTTCAAGTAATATCATCTCTATTTTGAAGATTAATTTCATTTAACTAATTGCCATAATACTATATATGTAGCAATTATAACTCTTACACTTATATTTATTTATATATTTATTATAAATTTTGATTTTTATAATAATTCTGAAGTTTCCTCTTTAGCTCCTATTTCTCATAAATTTCTATTTCACCTTTTCTATAAGGTTAGAGTTTTTCTATCACAATTTCCAATTTATCACTTCTTTCTCTTTATCTCCATTCCTTCACTTAGTAATGGTCATATACATACTTCACTTAATAATGGTTATATCCATACTAGTATTGGTGTACTTTGTTTATACACATGTATGTTTACTCAGGACTTTAGGTTAGACCTGAACATCATACCTTACATTTATTGTAATATTTTCCTTATTGGTTTCTATATCTTACTATTCCCTCTATTGGAATTCTTACTAAGTAGTATTCTAGTCCTTTCACTAAGTAATACCTACTTATACTATACTATTCCTTCATTACACTAACTCTCAACTAATGAGTTTAACTCTTTCCATACTTATCCTTCACTAATGAGTTAACTCTTTCTTCACGAACGAGTCAGCTCTATCCATACTCCTCAACAAATGGGGCTACTCTTCCTATACTCATCCTTCACTAATGAGTCAACTCCTTTTATACTTATTCTTAACTAATGAGTTGATTCCATAACTCATTCTCATCGAATAATTTCCTATTTCTTATCCACTCACTATTTCTCATCCTCAAATGGATTGTCACCTTCATATTGGACATAAGGGTAGTATACTGTGACTAGATGAATGGCTTTGATATCAACTGTTATGACCCGGGTTTTTGAAATGCATTTTTTAATACACTTTTCAAAGGCAAGGGCGTCCCCTTAGTAAAAAAAATTTGCAAAACAAAACAACAAAAATTCTTTTCTCTTAAGACTTGTTTTGAAAACCCAAGTCACCACTTCATAAATAACATAAGTACAATTTATGTACAAAATAAAATTCCATTGAAGGAATATAATTTTATTAAACTTCTAGAATCCATCCAGTGGTTCAAAGTACAACCCAGTATCAGTACAATACCTATCCAAATTACATAATCCAAAACTCAAAGCTCACCATACAATGAAACTCTCATTACAATACAATACTCTCAAACAAAGCAAAATACATTTCTTCAAGGGTATACCTTGAAGATTATTCTCTTCAAGTCTTCTATCGTCTTAAGCTCCTAACTCTTCTTCCCTGTATATGAGATATTGCAACATTTACAATATCTCAGCAAGCAATGCTTGGTAGCGGATTCAAGAAGCATAATAATTGACAATGTAATTCCAATACTTCATAATCTAATTATCCTTAAACATATTCATGTCTCTACTCTTTACTTCGTAATTTATGTACATCCATATACATACATACTGTACATGGATAAATTAGTTAAATTTATGAAAGTAGTCAAATATCATTCCCAACCAAGCTGATCAATTCTCTCCATTATGAGAATTCATTATTTCAGCTAATCCTACACTGTGAATTTCCCTTCTTGGGAAATATTGGTAATATACGATTACCTAACATTTCATTACGCTAAGACATAGGGCATTTCACTATGCCTATTCTCATATGCATCATAGTCCAAAATAACCAAAAGGGCTACCATGCTGCAGTTTGATCAGTACTAGCGCGCTCGAATAATTGCCCTATTCACCACTGATACCAAGGTGGAAAATATTATGTCACTGCCCATATGGGGAGACAGGACTTTCACAGTAGTGGCCTTCCCATAATTGCCCCACCCGACTTTTAGCCTCTCAAAGGGCAAGGTATCATCAAATTTCAAGGAGTGGGTGGCCAAACCCTCATAACTCCTCTAGCATAGCATCCCCCTATGCTTACGCCTATTAAAACAAAATCACAAGCCTCCAAGCTTGTATGTAAAATAGATTTCATACATATCAGACAATCTATCTATTTATTTAGGGCTGAAATATCTTCTAGTTCCCTATTCACTTAGAGTCCAGTCCTTAACCATTTTATATGTGTTTGGTTGGATCATGAGAGTTTTAGGGGATTTAATATAAGTATTATAATTACTCTTGTCAACATAAGGACATGGGTTCAATCATGTATATCCCATGTAAATGCATTCATCAAATCCTCCTACCTTCAAGTAGTGATCCCTTTTTCCCAGATCTTTCATGGTCTTGACTGATGTATGTAATCTGTACATCATACATACTGTCAATATATATAAATTATGAACAATCCTATTGATAACTAGATCTAATGTTTAGAATGATCTTTAAATCATTCATATCTAAGTATTTTCTTTCTCTAAGTCTTTGTGTGTCCATCTCCTTGATCTTGATCTTTTATAGATCCTTTGATTGACAATCTCCAATTTTTGATAAAGATCAAGGTCCTAGATCTTCTATCATCTAGTTCTTCTTTGATCTAAGTTCAGTTATTGGATCATCCCTAAGGAGGATGATCTTGGTTTTCTTCCTTGAATCATCTTTGATCAATGGTTTGGATTATCTAATCTAATGAACTAGATTTGATCTATAACATGTATACTAGCAAACATGCATACTAAGCACAATATAATATTCTTATCCTTATTGTTCTTGATCATTCAAGATCTAACGGATCTTGTTTGATCATCCTTATCTTACTTACAGTTTTTATTAGGGTTAGTTAATTTACTAACCTTTTATGCTCTTACTATTATTATTCAACCAGTTAATGCTTTGCTGGTTGAAGGTAACATATTTAAGCCTTAGTCTAGACTGCTCCTCTTATTTCCAATTGGCTAAGGCTTACTAGTTGAATGGTTGAACACAAAGTGGCTACTTCAATCCTCATGTAAGGAGGCATTTAGACCTCACAAACGTCAACGGAAGGTAGGGGAAGAGCGAGGCTCTATTAGAATGACCCCTTAACCACTATGTTCATCATCCACTAGAATGACCCTAGCTCAACCTTTCATAAGGTTCCTATGAGCATTTAATTCTAAGTACTCTTTCTATTTGATTTTAATTAAATCCATGAACTAAAATGTCATTTATGGAGTTTTATTATGCTCCTAATTTGGATCAAGGAATTTTTTCCTTATATTATCCTACTAACTATGGTCCTTACTATCATTAAGTCCTTGTCATACATTTCATATAAATAACCTTCCATTCTAATATTATTTAATTACAATTTCAATGAAATTTCCATTACTTAAGCATTAAAGCATAAACATAAAGCATAAAAAGCATAAATAAACAATTAAATAAATAACTCTACAAAGTAAGGAAAGACAATTATCAACATGTTAAATAATTCAATGGAAGTCTAACATGATATATATATGCATCTATCATGATCCAATCGTCTTAATTGATCCATATTCATTTTTCCTCTTTTTAGGGTTTAGATCTTGATCCTCCATTTTCTTTTAGATCCAACTTTTCTTATTGATTTAATTTCATTATTAAATCATTGGTTTATCTTATACATTGATTTGATCTTCCTTGATCTACCCAATCAAGGAGATCTTAAGTTACTTTATCCCATTTAAGGGCATAGATCTTGATCTAGCCCAAATCCTCATCATCCATTCCATAAATTCTTATGATCTTATCTCAAGATCATCATCAAAATATATCAATCATCATCATCATCAAGAGGTTATGCCAATTAGGGTTTAGCCACATCAATCTTATTCCTCCATTCCACTCTATTAAATACCATGGTTTCATTTAGTCCTAAAGTTTTTAAATCTTTCCTCACCACTTCTATCCATGTTCTTTTGGGCCTTCCTGTTGCCCTTTTAGAACCTTCTACCTATATTGCCTCACTCCTTCTAACTGGTGCCGTTGTTGGTCTCCTTTGGACATGTCCAAACTATTTAAGTCTAATCTCCCTCATCTTATTACCTATTGGTGCTACCCCCAAATTACCTCTAATATTTTCATTTCTAATTCTGTCCTTTCTTGTCTTACCACTCATCCATCTCAACATCCTCATTTCTGCGATGCTTATCCTGTGAGTATCATGTTCCTTAACTGGCCAACACTCTAATCCATAGAGTATGGCTAGCCTTATACCCATCGTATAGAACTTTCCTTTTAGTTTGAGTGACACTCGCCGATCACATAAAACTCCAGATGCACATCTCCATTTGTTCCAACCCGCTTGGATTCTCTGGGTAACCTCCCTTTCAATCTCTCCAATCTCATGGATCAATGATCCTAAGTACCGAAAGAGGTGTTTCACGGGGACTTCTTGGTTGTCAATATTGATTGGTGTTCCACTCCTACTCTCCTTACTAAAATTACATTCCATATATTCTATCTTAGTTTGGCTAATTTTAAATCCTTCAAATTCTAATGCTTCTCTCCATAACTCTAGCTTTATGTTTACATCCTCCATTGTGTCATCAAGTAAGACTATATCATTTGCAAATAGCATGCACTAGGGAATCTCCCCGTGCAAATGTTTTGTTAACTCATCCATAACTAATGTGAAGAGGCATGGACTCAATGTCGATCCTTGGTGCAATCCTATAGTGATAGGAAAATCACCAGTCACGCCACTAGTGGTCTTAACATTTGTTACAGCTCCCTCATTCATATCTTTAATTATATCTATATACCCCTAAGAAACCCCCTTACCACCCAACACCCTCCATATTAACTCTCTAGGGACTCTATCATAAGCTTTCTCTAAATCGATAAACACCATATGTAGGTCTTTCCTCCTCTCCCTATATTTCTCTACTAATTGTCCTAGTAAGAAAATAGCTTCCATGGTAGACCTCCCAGGCATGAAACCAAACTGATTCTCCGATACACTTGTTTTATGTCGTAGCCTCTCCTTAATCACTCTTTCAAAAAGTTTCATGGTGTGGCTCATAAGTTTGATCCCTTGATAATTAGTGCAGCTCTGAATGTCACCTTTATTCTTATAGATTGGTACAATAGAGCTTTTCCTCCACTCATCAGGCATTTTCTTTGATTTTATAATCTTATTAAACAACTTGGTCAAGCAAACTACCCCAATATCTCCCATATGCTTCCAAACCTCTATTGGTACACCATCAGGCCCCATGGCCTTTCCTGATTTCATCTTTTTTAAGGCCTCTTTTACTTCAAGTATTCTAATCCTATGTTCATATCTATAATATCCAATGTTATTTAGATTTATATTATTTTCAATCCCTATATTCTCAGAGCCATTGTCATTTAATAATTTTTGAAAGTATGTTTCCCACCTTTGTTTGATCTCCTCTTCTTTGACTATTACCCTTTGATCATCGCTTCTAATACGCTTAACAAGATCTAAGTCCTTACCCTTCTGTTCTCTTACTTTTGCAAGTTTAAACACATCTTTCTCACCTTCTCGTGTTCCTAATTTATTATAGAGCTCATCATATGCTTTAAGTTTAGCCTCACTTACTATTCTCTTAGTAACGTTTTTAGCATTCTTATGTTGTTCATAGTTTTCATTATTTCTAATCTTCTGCCAAGCTTTAAAATGCATCCATTTTTCTTTAATAACTTTTTGCACTATTTCACTCCACCACCATGTTTCCTTTGCTAATAGCCTTTTACCTTTAGATACTCCTAAGACATCTTTTGCCACTTTCTTAATGGATAGCCATATTAGTCCACATGATATTTACTTCTGTTTCATAGTTCCAATTTCTTTCTACCATCAACTTATTTTTGAATGAGGTTATTTTCTCTCCTTTTAAGTTCCACCGCTTAGTTTTTGGATGTGTATTAAGTTCAGTTCTTTTACTCCATCTTTTAATATGGATATCCATAACCATTAACCTATGTTGTGAGGTTAAACTCTTACCAGGTATCACCTTACAATCCTTACATATAGATCATTCATTATTCCTAAGTAGAAAAAAGTCTATTTGGCTTTTATGAAGTCCACTTTTAAAGGTTATTAAGTGTTCATCCCTCTTCCTAAAGAGTGTATTTGCAATGGACAAGTTATATGACAAAGCAAAATCAAGGATAGTCACCCCCATCTCATTTCGTTTACCTATACCATACCCTCCATGTATTCTATCATATCCTTCCTTATCTTTTCCTACATGGCCATTTAAGTCTGCTCTTATAAATATCCCCTCAATGTTGGAAATTTCTTGTATGACTGCCTCCATATCTTCCCAAAAATGTCTCTTGATTATATCTTGTAACCGCACTTGTGGTGCGTATGCACTTATAACATTTATAATCTGCTCTCCTAGAACAATTTTTATTATTATAATTCTATCACTGATTCTTTTAACGTCCACAACTTTATCCTTTAATTCCTTATCCACTATTATTCTTATGCCATTTCTGTTATTTTCCTTCCCTATGTACCATAATTTATACCCATCTATTTCTCTAGCTTTAGCCCCTTTCCACTTGGTTTCTTGAATACAAGCAATGTTGACTCTCCTACGTTTCATTGCATCTACTAACTCCAAACTCTTACTTGTCAATGTCCCCATATTCCATGTAGCGATGTGAATCTTATGTTCTGGAGATACCCTATTTACTACCGCCTTTCTCAACCTCCATGGTGTGAACCTATGTCCACTTTTCACTGAACCTAAGTTCTGATGCAGCGCGTCACTTCTACGGGGATGCTCTAGCAGCCCTTGCCCACTTTTCACTACACCTGGGATCCGATGTAGTGCATCACTTCTAGGAGAATGCCCTAGCAACCCTTGCCTATTTTTCACCGCACCCGGGATCCGATGCAGCGCGTCGCTTATGGGGAATGTCTGTTTTTTATTCATGTCATGTTTTGGTTGCTGTAGTTTTAAAAAGCTGAAGATGATTTTCATTTCTTCCTTGCAAACTAATATACAAATGCATATTCATTTGCAAGCATAAAAGAAAGAACAAAAATCATCTTCAGCTAAACCCTTGCCAGCTGGCAACCTGACACAAGGGTGGTCGTATTTTAAGAAGCTGGAGATGATTTTCATTTCTTCCTCACAAACTAATATACAAATGCATATTCATTTGTAAGAAAGAAATAACAGAATTATCTTCAACTTCCCCCTTGTTGGTTGGCACCTGACGCAAGACCCTCCTCCTTTTTCATCTTGGATCATCTTGATCTAGGAGATACTATTCACTTTTAGGGATTTTAGTACTTTTTAAGGCTAGATCTCTTAAGATATGCCTATTAAATTACATATAACCCACTTATTTATCTTATTACATTATTATATCATAATCCAACTAGTTTTTATTGTTCTGATCATCCTAGATCTCGTAGATCAAGGATGTTAGTATACTTACCCACTTAATTACTAAAATTTAATTAATTAAAATTACAATTTTGTTGGTTCAGTACATTATAATTATCACAAGCAATCCATAAAAACTTTCTGATCTCAATTTGGATTCCAATTGAGATCAGAATTGAGGTTTTAAAGCTTTCAGCACGTTTTAAGGGCTAAATTTCACTCTTACTATTGTTCTTCAATTTATTGATCTATAGACACCAAATTTCTACTATGATCATGTTTCACGAGGTTTTGGGACCTTATGAACACATCCAACGATTAACATTTTCAGTTTGGGGTCATATGGGCCATGATCCAAGATCAATGACACGAATTTTACTAAATAGAACATGAAAATACAATTTAAAACCAAGATTTAACAAGTTCAGTGGATTATAGAAGATACAAGGAATCCATATTAGGTTTCAGATATAAAATCAAAGCTATATCGATCTTTTAATTGGAGATCTAAGTTTCCAATTAACAAAATGGATGGCCCAAATCAGATGTGGGTTACGGGTGCGGGGACGATCATCGAGCAGCACCCATTACCGTCTTCTTCAAGTTATTGAGTCGAGGTGACCGGCTATGGGCGAGACGTCTATATCTAGACTATCGGATCACCCATGGCTGGATCTCCACCATCCATTAAAATCAAACGGGTGAAGGTGACTACTAATTTTCTCACTTCTTTGACATTTTGTCCACTTTTGAACTTTTCTACCAACTCTACTCATATTGAAAATGGATAATGGTTATTTATTTTACTAATTTTTTTGGGTTAAAGTGATTAGGGTTAAGAAAGAAAGGCCTAATAGTAGGCTCAAAGGGCTAAGTAGTGGTAGATATATTGGGTAGGCTTTATGACTCTGGTTTGAACAAAGATGGCTTATATCATTTCTTAAGTTTCTTAAAGCCTATCATATTTAATAAATTTTCTAGGAATAAAGCTTTTACTTCTATTTATTCTTGATAGTTAACCAAAACAGGATAATAGGATCACACTCAGTTATGTACACTAGAAAAATATGGAATTACTTATAACTATCTGAAAGATGATAATCTCTAAACTCACTGGGTTATAGGTCTCCACTAATTTTTCTCTGAGTCTCTAAGTCATATCTCTTTATTAGTCTTGACTATGTGTTGTGTATAAATGGTTCCCAAGAATTAACTTTCATAAAATGTTTCAATACATGAATAAGCTGTAAAACTAATCATATACACTCCCATTAAGAGGTTTTCATTAGAATTACTAAATTATGAACATCTAGTTCTCATCATAGCAAGGGTACTCTTCCAAAAAAAGTTCTTGAAAGCTCTAGAAAATTCAAAATCCCTATATGCATCTACCCCCTCCAACTTGAATGACACATTTTCCCCAAAGTTTGAAAGCATAGGTTCCTATATGGAAAGATATAGAAGATGGAGATATTAAAAAAATATGGGTTGCCTCCCAGGGAGTGCTAAGTTTTACATCTTCAGCCAGACATAATGATGAGCGGAATAATGGTAATCTGTAGGGTTCTTGGAGTGCTAATCTAAGGAGGGTCACGATACTGAGGTGTCTCTAATAGTATCTCATCCATCTCAAGATTAAGCATCTCTAGGAAAGGTTTAACCTCTAAACATTGACTTTTGGAATGTGTGTATCATATAAGGTCTAGTCCATCTAGATCTGAGTCTTCCTAGGAAGACTTGCAATCTAGAGTTTTACAATAAGACCTTTTGTCTAGGTGTGAAGGATTTTCTTAAGATTTGGCGATCATGTGCAACCTTCATTTGGTCTTTGTATAATCATGTAGAGTTATATGCATCTTTCCTCAATTCTTTTAACTCATTGAGTTGGAGTTTCGGTGGGTCCTAGTAGAATCTAAGTCAAAATTGAGCTTTTTGATAGCCCAATATGCTTTGTGCCCTAACTCCAATGGTAAATGGTAGGCCTTTCTATAGACCAGGTGGTAAGGTGACATTCTTATAGGGGCTTTATACGATGTATGATAAGCCCACAAAGCATCATTGAGTCTCATAGACTAGTTTTTTCTTGCTTGGATTGATTGTCTTCTCTAGAATCTGCTATATCTCCCTATTGGATACCTCTACTTGGCCATTGGTATGGGGTAGCTATCTTACGGTTGACACCCTACTTTTTCATTAAATTCACAAACACTTTATTACAAAAGTGTTTTTCCCCATCACTTATTATGGCTCTTGGAGTATCAAATCTTGCAAAGATATTTTCTTTTAAGAACTTTACCACAACTTTGTGGTCATTGGTTTTGTAGGATATAGCCTCCACCCACATGCAGACGTAGTCCACTCCGACTACGATGTAAAGATTTCCAAAAGAATTAGGAAAGTGTGCTATGAAATCTGTGCCTCAAACATCGAATGGCTCTACAATAAGGATTGGGTTTAAGGGCATCATACCTTTCCTTCCTATGATACCTGATCTTTGACACCTCACGCATCTGTGTACTAAGAAATTGCATCCTTAAATATGGTAGGCCAATAAAAACCATGCTACAAAGTTTCTTTAATTGTCTTTCTCAAGCTAAAATGGCCCCCACATGCATGATCATGACAAAAGAAGATGATTTTATTATGTTCATTATCTAGTATGCATCTCATAATTACTTAATCAGGAAAATACTTTAATAAATATGGGTTGTCTTGGGTAAAATATCAAACCTCATCAATAATCTATTTTTATCTCGTTTGGGCCAACGATTTGACATTTGTCCTGTAATAAGATAATTAAAAATATCACCATACCAAGGTAACTAGGAAATATGTAATAACAGTTCATCGGGGAAGGATTCAATTACAAGCATGTGATCACTAGTATGTTTCACTACTAGTCTGGATAAGTGGTCTACTACAACATTGTCAGAACCTTTCTTCTCTTAAATTTCTAACTCAAACTCATGTAGCATTAGTATCCAACAAATCAACCTAGGGTTTATATCCTTTTCAGAAAAGAGGTACTTTAAGGTCACGTGATCCGAGTACATTATAACTTTAGACCCTAACAACTAAGGTCTAAACTTATCCAAAGCAAACGCTATAGCTAACAACTCTTTCTTTGTGGTTGAATAATTGAGTTACACACCATATAGTGTTTTACTAACGTAATATATTATATAGGGATGTCTATCGATGCAGTGCCCCAAAATCACTCCAATGGCATAATCCGATGCATCACACATAATGTCAAATCGTGCATTCCAATTTAGTGGCCGGATAATGTGTACAAAAGTTAACTCAACCTTGAGTCATTCAAATGCTTTCTTGTAGTCCTCATCAAATATAAAAATGGCCTCCTTTGTAAGTAAATTATAGAGGGACCTGGTAATTTTGCTAAAATCCTTGATGAAGCATCTAAAAAAACAAGCAGGTCCTAAAGAGGAGTGGATTTCTTTCATTGTCCTTAGTGGAGGAAGGCTGGCTATTAAATCCACTTTTACCTTATCGAATTCTATCCCATTAGCTAATATTATGTGGCCTAAAAATATCCTAATTTGTACCATAAAATGACACTTTTCCCTATTTAAAACAATAATTTTCTCCTGACACCTTGCTAGAACTAACTTTAAGTGGTGCAACCACTCATCAAAGATGACCCAAATATTGAGAAGTCATCCATAAACACCTTAAGAAACCTTTCTATTATATCATAGAAAATGCTCAATATACACCTTTGAAATGTAGTTGGAGTGTTATGAAGCCCAAAAGGCATACATCGATAAGCGAAGGTTCCAAAGGGATAGGTGAAGGTGGTCTTCTCTTGATTCTCCAGTGCTACAAGAATATGATTGTAGCAAAAATATCCATCTAGAAAATAGTAATAGTTATGTCTAGCTAACCTCTCTAGCATTTGGTCAATGAAGGGTAGAGGAAAGTAATATTTTCTCATGACCAGGTTCAACTTTGAATAGTCAATGTAAATTCTCCACTTGGTTGTCATGTGGGTGGGTACTAACTCATTATCCTCATTTTTTATGACCACGACCTCAGATTTATTAGGTACAACCTAAACAAGGCTAAACTAAGTACTGTCAAAGATAAGATATATATAACACCAACATCTAGAAGCTTTAGGACCATCTTTGACCACATCCTTTATGTGGGGATTAAGTCATCTTTGAGTTTCTTTAGAAGTCTTTGCATTTTCTTCTAAATGTATCCTATGCATGCAGACAGCTAGACTAATCCCTTTTATATCTACAATAGTTCACCCCAGAGTAGTCTTATGTTCCTTAAGGACATCTAAAAGCTTACCTCCCTATTCATTATCTAAATCTAATGTTATTATTATGGTAAGATTTTATCCAAGCCTAAGTATGAATATTTTAAGTTTTTTAGCATGAGTTTTAGGTCCAGAAATGGTGGTTGCTCTATTGAGGGTAAGGGGACAGATTCAAAAGTTGGGAGTGGTTCCACATAAGGACCCCACTTGGAGGTATTGATGATTGGAGCAGCTTCCAAAAGGTTGTTTACCTCCTCAATAGATATATCTATATCAAATTCCCCATTAAATTGCATGAGACAAGCCTCTAGAGGGTCAAAGATGGACAATGGTTGATGAATGTTAATAGTTAGACTCTCGATCAAATTGACATCACATGAATCGTCAAGGTCTAAATGTTGTTGATTGGCATTAAAGACATTTAGCTTAATATTCATGTTATCGAATGAAAATTTCATTACACCATTCCTATTGTTAATAATGGTGTTGGATATCACTAAGAATGGACGTCCAAGGATGACCATAATCTGACTATCAGGATCAGATATAGGTTAGGTGTCTAGTACAATGAAATTAACTAGGTAATAGACCTGGTCCCTTGTATCAAGACATCTTCAACCAAACCACAAGGTACCTTCTCAGACTTACTAGTAATTGCAGTGTGGTAGTGGTTGGCTTTTAACCCACCCAGTCTTAGTTGCTGATAGAGAGAGTATGGTAACAAGTTAACACTCACCCTTAGGTTAAGTAATGCCCTATCTATGACATGATCTCCTATAACATAGGAAATGGTAGGACCCTGGGTCTCTAAACTTTAGTGGGGTGTGGTGTTGAATCAAAGAGCTTACCTGCTCGGTGAGGAAAGCTTTCTTTTTCTTGTGTAGAGCTCTTTTAAGGACTTTGCATAAGCGAGGATGTCTTTAATTGCATTGAGCAATGGAATATTAATTTGAACATGTTTAAATACATCCATTAACTCATTGTTGTTTGTTCCTTTTCTAGGCTTTGGGCACATGGGGTGCCTCCACTATAGGGTTTACATGGATTTTCTATCTATTCTCTATCTCCTATGTTTTGGTTACCTCATTCTCCTTTATAGTTTTCTTAGCTTGCCTACTTTGTTATCAATTTGACAATCGCTCCTATGGGGTGTTATAGACTTGGTACCATTAGATTCTACTCAAAAAATGGAATCCAACGCCTCAAAAATCACCCAAAATGGAGTTCGTATGAAGAAGTTATGGACGTTTAAAGATCAGAGGCATATCTGAAATTTAAATAGAAAACGTTTAAAACGAAAAAGGACGAAAAATGCAGGGGGCCGTTTTGATAATGGCACCCCCTATCGTCTTCCTCCTCAGATTTCTCCAGAAACCCTCAAATCCAGAAATTTCTAGAGGATTTTGCCATCGCCATGGTGGCACCGCCATTGAGGGGCACTGCCTTCACCCCTCTATAAAAACCCCATCTCCCCCTCTCCAAAAACACGTTTTTCCGGCATGTTGAGACTGGGGTTTTCGGCAAATCGGAATCCCTTCCCAAACCAATCTCGCCTCTGTGTTTTCTGACAATGGCCTGGCCATTCCTTTACCCATCTCCCCACCGCCCTCTTGTTCCTCTAGCATCATCGGAAGTGGGGTTTTTCCCCTTCTTCATGCGTTCCAGCGAGCAAGCACACCCACTGGAAAAAGGCCATCCCCAGGCTGCCCAGGTAAGATGTCCTTACCTCCTTCTTTGGTTCATCCCCCTTTCAGGCTAGATCCAGGTTGGATTTAGCGTTATCAGACATTTTCCAGCCAGATTTCCTGGCCGAAAAATGTCCCCAAATCGGCTCAGACGACCTTGCACGAACTAGGCGTCCCAAGGATGCCATGCTCCACCTGCACCTGGGACTGGGTCCCTGGGGTGGGTTCCAAGCATACGATAGTGCGTACACTGTCCCAGGTGCGGCCTTCGGGTGTGCGCGTGACATAGGGCACGGGTCCTTGCTTGACCAGGATGCACGGGGTGCCTTAGGAGTTGAGACGTGCCATGCTACAAGGTGCGTCCGTGCGATGATGCGCGTCACTTGAGAATGCATGTGTGCGTGTAAAATGCGGTCCCTGGTACGGCCTTTAGGCACGCACGCACGTAAGGCGGTCGCAGTTCAACCAAGATACACGGGTGTCCTGGGAACTGGGGCACGCAGACCTAATGAGACTTTAAAGTTAGGATTAGAGGATAAATTACAGCGTTTAACTATTGGAAAGTAGATCCATACCATAGGATCTAGCCTGACAAGTGAATTAGGCGAGGACCATGGACCCAATAGGCAGATCTATCGATCTAATGTCTAAATAGAATGAAATTAATAAGGACTCCTTGTATCCATTCTTACCCAGGAGTCTATAAATGAGACCCAGGGATGGGTTAAAGTGATAAAGGACGCGACTCCAGGAGACTTTGAGGTAGGTGCTTTATCGCTACTAGACTTTTTAAAAGAGCCATGATTGTTTTATGCATGTGTTAAGTATAAGTTATATAACTTGTTTAGCATGACTTAATTCAGCATACATATGATAAATGCTTTATGCATAGATATGTTTTGCAAATAATTGCATATACCTTATGCATAGATATGTTTTGCAAACAAATGCATATATTGCATGATTTGTGAGCATTGAGTTTTTGAAAGATTACATGTCCTTGAGGGTTACCAAAAGATGCTGGAGTGCCCAAAAGACGCTGGGTAGGCAGTTGTGAGGGCCAGGCAGTTGTGAGGGAGCCAAAGAGGATAGGTTTTGAAAAAGAGGTTTTCGCTTGTTTGATCTGATATGATTTGGGCTGATAAGCTCGTGGGCACTATGCCAAGAGGTTTGGGTTGGCCTCCAGCCTCTACCACTATTAGGTGGATGGTTACCATGCCCAAAAAGGTCAACGTCCTTGCTTCGACTGTATGTGGTATAGGGGGCTACCACTGGTGTCACGGCACTAGGTCGAAGTGTCATATGTCCCATGGAGGCATATGACCTTGCGTCCTCAGGTACCCGGGGACCACATAGCGGCGAGGTCGTGGGCATAGTTGGACCCTATGGTTTGAGGATTTATTTGCATTGCATATGGCATGACATGAGGTTGGTCGACCATACCAGATATCTGTGAGTTGGATTCAATTGAGCATCTTATGCATATCATTATGTTTATGATATATGATACATTCAACTTGGATTATGCTATTCCTTAAGTCGTCAGTATTCCGGTTTGACAGTGGTTTTTAATATCGATATTGAACATGATTGTTCGAACATGCACATGTTTTTAAGAGCATATGATTTTAAATATAGCATGCATTGCAAAACTAGTAATGATAGACTCCTACTGAGTATAGTATATACTCACCCTATCCTTAACATTTTTCAAGATAGTTCCATTCATGAGTTGAAGACGCCTATGTTAGTGCTACGAGCAAGTAAATCTAAAGGAGACAATCATACATGTAAGTAAACACTCTACCCTTTGGACATGTTTTTGTATTTATTCACAGTTGGGCTGTGTGTTGTGACTAGATAGACCTGGGGAAAAACATTTATTATTTCTAAAGTTTTTCAAAAACTACTTTGAGTATTGTGAAAGCAAATGACACTCGGGGTTTTCAAAATGAGTTTAAAACTAAAGATTTTCCGCTGCATTGCATGGTTTTTATAAAATGGTTTTCAAATAGGGATGCATCCCGCCTTAGGAATTTAGATCTTGCATTTAAAAATGCATAGGAAAACTTGGGTCGTCACAGTTGGTATCAGAGCCCAGGTTTTATCCTTTCACAGCCAGTCCAGCATGTCCAAGGGTCATAGACAATCAATAAAATCAAGAAGAAATAGTATAAATAGAAGAAGTAGAGATGACTACTTCTATTTGAGGATTACAATATTAATGCACAAGGCAATTCACCATGAATAAATTGGTGAAACCCAGCTTGGTTTAACAAATAATTAGGCAGAGGATAGTGCAACCCCTATCCAAAATCTAGTCTAAGATGACTTAAGGATTAAGGATTGTTGTGTGGTGTAAATGTGAAAACTCATATATGGATCATATTATGATGAGAATGATGAATAAAGATGTTAGTGAACTTGTTAGTAGATAGTTCTGATCTGTAATAGATTAATCTCACTAAAGATGAGAACATCAAAAAACCTAGATGGCTATCTTACCATCATAAAGAATATCAGAATATGAGCACACTATCACAAGGGATATGATATGAGTATGATAAGGGATGTAAAAGACAGACTTTGAGAAGATTTTGATGATAATTTAGAGGGATGAGAATGTAAGATGATATGAGGAGATAATTGTGACTCGTACTAGGTCACAAAGGTATGGATCCTGGAAGACTTAGCTCAATTTTTTTATAACTTCATAGGAGTCTTATGAAGAGTGAAGTGCTATCTAATAATGACAACTTGACTATTATGGAGCAAATCAGAAGATGTATACAAGTGACATATCATGTGAATAAGAGAAACATAACACGAATATGATAGGGAAATGAATTCGACCGAGTTATCAAAAGATTTTGATGATAATACTAAGGATGATAATAGATTGATCCTAACATGAACTTGTAAGAAAAGTATAGCATGATCAAAAGGCTAATGCCATTATTAAGACATTATATGAATTTTATTGAGGCTATAAGAAATTGAGGATTTCGATGATCTTAAGACAGTTTAGAATTTCTTAGAAGCATTCAGTTTATCATATATGTTAAGTAAAGGAGTAGATGTAGTATCGATTATATGCAACAAAACACATGAAGACATTGATCTAGGAAGACAAAAGTGAGGATTTTGAAGAAAAGAGAGAGAGATAGAGATGTAACTACTAGTATTCAATGAATATTGAATATTCAAAAGAAGAAGATCATGACTTTATGGAGATACATAGAATTCTATCATCTTGAATCCTATAGGAAGGAAGATCAAACAAATGCAAAGGAATAATACTAGATGGGTTGGTGATCTTATTGTAAAAGAGTATAAAAGAGAGAAAGCATATGGGGTTTAAGACTTTGAGTAGAGTATCGAATTTTAGGAGATTATGCGATAAGAAATTTCCAAAGAGGAATGGTAACCAACTAGAAATTAAATTCTACAAATGGTTTAATATCAATTAGATCCTTATCAGATCCATTAGCTTATGAGGAACACCAATGGATATAGTCCATAAAAAGAAAAAATTTGGTGATATCCTACCTTACCACTACATGAGTAAATTAAGCCGGGACAGTGACTTGTCCATTCAGTAGGAAGGGTACCATCAAGGATCAA
This sequence comes from Warburgia ugandensis, assembly GCA_035236585.1. Lineage (NCBI taxonomy): Eukaryota > Viridiplantae > Streptophyta > Magnoliopsida > Canellales > Canellaceae > Warburgia > Warburgia ugandensis. The sequence goes on along the minus strand of CP141134.1, from coordinate 38,113,145 downwards.
ATGGAGGTCTTGCTATCATAAATTGGAAGACCAAAAATCGTAAGACCATTATTTAGTCATTACCTTTAGAGTACTGTTGACTAAAATAAGGGTATCCCATCATATTTAATCAAATATGTTAGTATCTATTAAACAGTAGTCGAAGTTATAAACTCGGAGGAATATTCTGAGTTTTTCCTAAAAGAAGTACTTGTTAGACTAAGTCATTTGAGGGTATGAGGTCAGGCCACGTCATGAAGTTGATTAGGTCACATCATGAAGGAGCTACGAGAACGATGAGAAAAGTAGCAACTGAGATAAGAGCAAATATAAGGAGCGATCTCCACCAGTGAGACAAATTTTCCAAACCTGAATAGATACCATGACAAACCATAGAAATCACTGTGGGTCTAAAAGATGCTGCTGACTTAGACTGAAAAGAAAGGTAGATAAGTACTGATCAATTTGGAGACCCTTGAACTTATGACATAGATATATCTAGAAAGAGATTAATAGGTAATCAAATAAAGTCTTTCTATATGTCTACGAAAATGTTCCATGCTTACCTGAGTGTTTTTCAAAATTTGATGATTTAATAGCTTCAGCATAATTTGATATAATTGCTATTGAATGAGAATTATTATTATAAGCTTAGTATGAGAAGGCACTTGAAAGATAAAATTTGAGGAATTGAGAAAACCACTACTTATGAGGATACCTCCTACATGGTTGACGATAAAGCCTTGATAAAAGATTGCACGATATATTGACATAGGAATGGAAGGAGAAAAGGTGAGATGGCTAGCACACTATAAGGTGAAGATTTAATGTTACTTTGCCTTTAGACAAATAATTAGTTGTTATGAGCATATACCAAATACGAAAAATCAATTGAAGGAATTTCCTAAGGACTAGCCTTACTAGATCAAGTATAGAACTTTCGGTCTAAAAGGATACGAAGAAAACCATCAAGCAAAGAAAGGATAAAGAAGATAATGACAAAGGATTCAACCATGACCTAGTAAGGGTACTCGGTTATGAATAAGAGACTTTTTGCTTTGCATAAATGGGAACATTATTGAAAATCCTAATGACAAATTGATGTGAATAGTGAGATAAGGCCTTTGGACGAGAACATTTGACCTATGATGATGAATCAACCATTAACATTTGACATGAGAAAAGCGTTTAATGAATTCAATAATTATGAAACTGGATATGGAGTTAGGACATTTTACTTTCAGTATATGATAAGGTCCTCGATGGAAGAAGCTACTAATTGGCTTTCATGAGTTTATTTTGAATATAACTTTGGTCGAGGAATCAAGTCACATATGGAAAATGACAGACAGTTGAAATTTGAAGTTAATCAAGGGTTTAGCTGTAGAGCACATGATACCATGTCAGCTATTGAAGTATCTTAGGGACAAATATAAAAGATAAAAAGCAAAGTTAGACACAATAGAAAGAAGGTAACTTTGTTGGACTCTTACTAATGACATATAACCAACCATTAGAAGGAGATGTGGATGATGAAGAGATCACTAGATGGAAGACAAGGAGAAAAAGGAAGTATCCTATGATATTCAAAATGAAATAGGAGAAATAAGATCATATGATCTCAAAGAGGTATGGAGTAATTTATACATGAATAAAGAAGCATGATCCTACGAGGAGACTATCCTATACCTAATAAAGAAAAGTATAGGCATCTAAGGATTTCGAGATAGATGAATTACTACTAGAAACCAGTATTGTTAAACTGGAACGTAGGGGAGTATGCGTCAGAGTACGCAGCGAAAGCGGCCCTTATGGGTAAGGCCTTATAGAAGGAACAATAAAAATGATAAATTGAGGTTGAGCCTGGATTTGATTCCTAAGGGGAGAATGCATTCACCAAGGAGTTATCTAAGAGATAAAATACCTTGAAGATGATAATTTATGGAATTTCGAGGACGAAATTCTTTTAAGGGGACAATAATGTGATGCCTGAGCAATTTACTTTATTTTAACAAAAATTGGACATTCTATAGGAAATGAACTAAGTTAAATGTTTCACTTTATTTAAAATAGTAAACAAAGGAATTTATGAGGAAACTTGGTACCATTAGATTCTACTTAAAAAATGGAATCCAACACCTCAAAAATCACCCAAAACAGAGTTCGTATGAAGAAGTTATGGACGTTTAAAGATCAGGGGCATATATGTAATTTAAACAAAAAATGTTTAAAATGAAAAAGGACAAAAAATGCAGGGGCCATTTTGATAACGGCACCCCCTGTCGTCTTCCTCCTCGGATTTCTCCAGAAACCCTCAAATCCTAAATTTTCTAGAGGATTCTGCCACCGCCATGGCGGCACCACCATTGAGGGGCACCGCCTTCACCCCTCTATAAAAACCCCATCTCCCCCTCTCCAAAAACACATTTTTCTGGCATGTTGAGACTGGGGTTTCCGACAAATCGGAAACCCGTCCCGAACCAATCTCCCCTCTGTGTTTTCCGACAACGGCCAGGCCAAGTCTGGCTGGCCCTTCTTTTACCCATCTCCCCATCGCCCTCTTGTTCCTCTGGCATCATCAGAAGTGGGGTTTTTCCCCTTCTTCATGCGTTCCAGCAAGCAGGCACACCCACCGGAAAAAAGGCGTCCCCAGGCTGCCCAGGTAAGACGTCCTTACCTCCTTCTTTGGTTCATCCCCCTTTTAGGCTAGATCCAGGCTGGATCTAGCGTTCTCAGACGTTTTCCAGCTGGATTTCCTGGCTAGAAAACGTGTGGCGACCGAAGTTTTTATAACACATTTTATAATACATTTTGTAAAGATAGGGCCCTTAAAGTAAAAAAATTTCGCAAACCAAAGCAGCGGAAATTCTTTTCTTTAGAATTTGTTTTGTAAAACCTAAGTCACCACCTCATACATAATATAAGTAGAATTTTGTATAAGATAAAATTCCATTGAAGGAATATTCTTTTATTAAACTTCAAGATCCATCCAGTGGTTCACAGTACATAGCCCATTGTATCCTTACAATAGTTGTCCAAATATACAATCCAAATTACAAAGTTCAAAATTCAATACATGTTCTAATACAATGTTTCAAGGGATATAACCTGATTACTTATTCTTCAATTGTTCTTCAAGTCTTGAGCTCCTAAGTTTCCTTCTCTGTATTTGAGATATTGTAAACATTCGAACATTTACAATATCTCAGCAAGCTATGCTTGGTAGGGGATAAGAATGTAAGTTATTGACAGTATAATCTCAATATTCAAGTATCCCATAATTTGTTCTATCATAAACACATTCATTAATAACGATTAGTTATAAGGACATCTCATTTCCTTGTCATTTGTGTTCACCTTTATACATACATATTGTATAAGGACAAATTCGTTAAAAATGTAAAAATAATCAAGAATCATTTCTATACAAAGTTGATCAACTCCTTTCATTATAAGAGATTTGTATCTCAGTCAGTTACTATACAGGGAATTTCCCTTATTGAGAAACATATTGGTAATACACAATTACCTGACATTTCATCATGCCATCCCTAAAGGCATTTCACTATGCCAATTTCATATGCATCATAATGCAAAATAATCAAGGACTACTATGCTTGCAGTCTGATCCGTACAGCGCGCCCGGATAACTGTTCAATAATCCACTTATACCATTCTCAGTGGAAATTACAATATCCATGTCCATAAGGGAAGGACCATGGCTGTCCCAGTGGTGGCCTTCCCATAAATGCCCCACCCGACTTTTAGCCTTTCTTAGGCTTGGTATTCAATATCATCAAGTTTCAGAGAGGTCAGACTCTCTTAACTCTCCTAGCATAGCATCCCCAGGCCTATGCCTGTTTAAAATAAAACCACAAGCCTCCAAGCTTGTATGTAAAATAATACTTATACATATCAGACTATCTGTCTGTTTATCTAGGATTGGAATATTTTCTACTTTCCTATTCACTTAGGGTTGTTCTCAATTCTCAACTTGACCATTTAATACTTATTTTCCTCATCATTTGGTTGGATCATATTTCAATTTAAGGTATTTACCTTAATATATTGGTATCATACATGTCAATACTTCAAAACATAAGATCATGTATTAGACATGTATCTTCATGTAAAGGCATTCTTAATAATCCACCTACCTCAATAAGGTATTCTTACTCCTTGAAATTAGTCATAATCTTGATCAACATATGTCTGTCAAATTATATGTATAATGTCATTTTTTTAATCAAGAGTACATACTACATGGTCTTTTGATCATCCTTATGTAGGATGATCTGACTCTTTCTTCCATGAATATCCTATATCCATGGGTTTAATATAATCTATAAAAATACTATCTATATCATACATAACAATCTAATTTACATTGATGTTTCTTTTTCCTTATTGTTTTTTATCATACAAGATCTCATCTTGTTTGATCATCCTTATCTCACTTATTATTTTTATTAGGGTTAGATAATTTGCTATCTTTTTATGTTCTTATTATTATTCAACCAGTTAGTGTCTTACTCGGTTGAAGATAATTTATTTCTTCCTATCACTAGACAACTCCTTATTTCAGGATGACCAATACTTATCAGTTAAAGTCTGCCCAAAAAGTGGTTAATACAACCCTCATGTAAGGAGGCGTTTAGACCTCTCTTACGTCAATGGGAGGTGAGGGAAAAGCACCTAGCTCTTGTATACCCCCTATAACCACAATGTTCAGAGTCCACTGGAGTGGTACTATCTCAACCTTTGATAAAGTTCCTATGAGCTCTTTACCTTAAGTCCCTTCTCTAATTGATTTTAATTAATTTCCATGGATATTCACAATGTCATCCATGGATGTTCATTATTTTCCTACTTTGGGCTAAGGAAATGATAAATCATTCCTTATATTGTCCTACTAACTATAGCCCTTATTAAGTCAAAATCATTCATTCATCATAGTTGTCCATGAATTTCTATATTTCATTAGTTTACATTTTTGGTGATTTATGCTCCTTATATCTTAACAATTACTTAACAATTGAATAAAATTTGACAACAAGTAAATCATCAACTTGAAAGCATAAATCAAATATAAGTTTAACAACTATATACTAACATTCTTCCTATGAATGTAACTTAAGCTAGTGAAATAAAACTAACATGATCCTAAGTTATGAAACACATCTTCTATCATAATGAAATCATGATTAAATCCTAATTTATACTAACATGATCCTAAGATAATCAAATCTACTAACAAATTACTCATTTAGGGCATATCATACTAAAATTTAAAGATTACACTATCATGCTTTCTAACTTAGAATATAAATCACATTTACACTTCTATATCCAATAAAAGACAATTAAAACTTAAAACAAAAATCACATTTACACTTCTATATCCAATAAAAGACAATTAAACTAATTTTATTAATATTATTATAAACCTTTAAATATGATCCAACCATTAGATCTTAGGTGTTTTCCTTTAGATTAAGGGTTTTAATTACCTTTAGGGCTTTTAATCCACTAAGATCCAAAAATCATATCCACTTGATTTTGTCACATTTCCTCCATGTTCTAACTGGATTCCATCATAATATCATCCCTTTAATCCATCCCAAGGATCTGATCATACTTGATCTCATTGATCAAGTGGGTCCCTTTGTATTTATTTATTTATTTATTTTTATTTTAGGGTTTTTATACCATAAAGGGTAGATCCCCTATTTTATCCAAGATCTATCCAAATTAACCATAGATATTACTTTATAACATTATTATATCATCTCTAAAATAAATTTCCAAGATCTAATCACCTCAGATCTTGAAGATCTTAGAAATTGGACACTTATTTCCAAAATACAGAAATTTTTTTTAGAAATATTATGACTTCATTAGAAAATAGACATTACAAGATTTCCATAGCTTCTTTCTGATCTCAATTTGGAGTTCATATGACTCCACAATCTTAAATTGAAGTTTTCAGCCGTTCCTAGGGTCCAGATTTGATTTAGGCCCACCAGAATTAATCTCTCTCAATTGAGGGTCCAAAACTGCTCAGATCTTTCTAAAACTTCTACCCTAGGGGTTTTGGACCATTCTGGATTGATTGATGGAGTCAGATTTTTCATCTGAAAACTCCATCATCATGAATTAAGGGTTCTGTTGTTTACTTTATTTTTACCTTTTTATTACCAAAATTAATTACAGTAAAATAAAAATTACATAAAACAATACTAAACATATATGAAAAGGATTTCCACTTACTTGATTGGAGAGAAAACCTCATTTATGTGCCCACTTTAAAAAAATACCTTGTTGATGAAGATATAGCCTAAAATCCACCTTTCTTGCAAATACCGTTGTTTGAACCGTTGGATCTTGAAATTTCTTTGGGGGTTTTGTAGAATAGATATGTTGGAAAGTTTTGGATGGTGTAATTAATCAAATTAGATCTGGAACAGAGTGCCTAATTGATTTTAGGTCTCTTGTTCCAATCTAAAAAGAAAAACAAGTTGAAAAGAGATCTAACTCTTAGAAATTTTGGGTTTTTGGGGAGGGATTTAGACCTAATTTTTCAAGCATATTGAAGATAATTTCGTGGGGATTTTATGAGGATTTTTGGAAGATTTTTGGGGTTGTATTTATAGGCATTTTGGGTCTTTTTCCATGATTATAATATGTTATTTTTTTAATATAAAATGGCATGAAAGTCTTCAATGCTCCCATGCCTAATTTTTCTTACCCATGACTAGCTAATCTTTGTTGACCCATGTTTCACATGGGCTGCTGATCAAATTGGTTGTTGGGGACGTGGTGGTCCCCATGTGGGCCCCACATGGTGTAAAAAGTCCGTTTTGCCCTTTATGCATAAAATTTTTGGGTTTTAATCCCATGATCTCGGATTTGAGTGTACTTAGTGGCGTTGGATTTGTATTTCTCAGTAAATTCTAAATTTTCATGTTTCATATTTTGATTTTTGGTATATTTTGATTTTTGGGTAAAATTACTATTTTACCCCTTTTGTCCAAAAAATGAAAAACTTAAGGATTTCTCATCCGAATTCGAAAATTGTTGTGCTTACAGTCATTTTGAAGGGTTTGCTAGGTTTAATTTTAATTTTACATATCTTACGATTTGATTATACTTTTATAAAAAAAGTATATTTTAAATAACCCTAATATTTTAGCCCAAAATATCTGAAACTCAAACTTTATTGAATTTTCTCAATCAATTTACAAAAATTGGGGTTATTACAAAACTGAGGCAACAACCAATGGAACTTAAGAAACCAAAGCTGGAAAATCAAGAGGGCTGAAAGCGAATAAAAGTGCAATGAAAGATAAAGAACAAAACTAGATTTACGATGACTCTCCTTGGCTGTCACTCTAAAGGAAAACCAGCCTTGAATCTTAGTTTAAAAGAAATGTAAGCTAAATGAAAAACAAGGTGAACTAACATGAAAAGAAGTAAATTCCACCAAAAGCTAACCAACCTTCAAAGATGAAGAGTTGTCTTTTCCTATCTTTTTATGTTCTTATTATTATTCAACCAGTTAGTGTCTTACTTGGTTGAAGATAATTTATTTCTTCCTATCACTAGACAACTCCTTATTTCAGGATGACCAATACTTACCAGTTAAAGCTTGCCCAAAAAGTGGTTAATACAACCCTCATGTGAGGAGGAGTTTAGACCTCTCTTACGTCAATGGGAGGTGAGGAAAAAGCACTTGGCTCTTGTATACCCCCTATAACCACAATGTTCAGAGTCCACTGGAGTGGTACTAGCTCAACCTTTGACAAGGTTCCTATGAGCTCTTTACCTTAAGTCCCTTCTCTAATTGATTTTAATTAATTTCCATGGATATGCACAATGTCATCTATGGATGTTCATTATTTTCCTACTTTGGGCCAAGGAAATGATAAATCATTGCTTATATTGTCCTACTAACTATAGCCCTTATTAAGTCAAAATCATTCATTCCTTTTAGTTGTCCATGAATTTCTATATTTCATTAGTTTATATTATTGGTGATTTATGCTCCTTGTATCTTAACAATTGAATAAAATTTGACAATAAGTAAATCATCAACTTGAAAGCATAAATCAAATATAAGTTTAACAACTATATACTAACATTCTTCCTATGAATGTAACTTAAGCTAGTGAAATAAAACTAATATGATCCTAAGTTATGAAACACATCTTCTACCATAATGAAATCATGTTTAAATCCTAATTTACACTAACATGATCCTAAGATAATCAAATCTACTAACAAATTACTCATTTAGGGCATATCATACTAAAATTTAAAGATTACACTATCATGCTTTCTAACTTAGAACATAAATCACATTTACACTTCTATATCCAATAAAAGACAATTAAAACTTAAAACATAAATCACATTTACACTTCTATATCCAATAAAAGAAAATTAAACTAATTTTATTAAGATTATTATAAACCTTTAAATATAATCCAACCATTAGATCTTAGGTGTTTTCCTTTAGATTAAGGGTTTTAATTACCTTTAGGGCTTTTAATCCATTAAGATCCAAAAATCATATGCACTTGATTTTGTCACATTTCCTCCATGTTCTAACTGGATTCCATCATAATATCATCCCTTTAATCCATCCCAAGGATCTGATCATACTTGATCTCATTGATCAAGTGGGTCCCTTTGTATTTTTTTATTTTTATTTTAGGGTTTTTTATACCATAAAGGGTAGATCCCCTATTTTATCCAAGATCTGTCCAAATTAACCATATATATTACTTTATTACATTATTATATCATCACTAAAATAAATTTCCAAGATCTGATCACCTCAGATCTTGAAGATCTTAGAAATTAGACACTTATTTCCGAAATACAGAAATAAATTTTAAAAATATTATGACTTCATTAGAAACTAGACATTACAAGATTTCCATAGCTTCTTTCTGATCTCAATTTGGAGTTTATATGAATCCACAATCTTAAATTGAAGTTTACAGCCGTTCCTAGGGTCCAGATTTGATCTGGGCCCACCAAAATTAATCTCTCTCAATTGAGGGTCCAAAACTTGTTAGATTTTCTTTATAATTGTACCTTAGGGGTTTTTGACCCTTCTGGATCGATTAGAAAGCTCAGATTTTCCATCGGAGCTCTCTATCACTATAAATTGAAGGGTCTGGTATTTACTTTATTTTTGCCATTTTTCATTCAAATTAAATTATAGAAAAAAAAATTGCACTAAAACATAATAAATATGTATGGGAAGTAGTTCCACCTACCTGATTGGAGAAAAACAATATAATTGATGCCCAATTTGAGAGAATTACCGGTTGATGATAATATAGCCCAATTATCCACCTTTTTGTGATTTTCTGTTGTTGGAACCGTTGGATCTTGAAATTGATTTGGGGCTTTTGTATATACTGTAGTATAGGATGTTATGGACGGTGAAATTGATGAGATTCTTCCTGGAACGGAGTGCCTAATTGAATTTAGGTCTCTTATTCCAATTAGAAAGAGGAGAGAGAAATAAGGAAAAGAGAGTTTGGGGAGGGATAAAGGGGAATTTGGGGCTGAAATTCTAGGAAAGATTTGGAAATTTCGTGCTTAAGGATGTGAAAATTTTTGGAAATTTTTGGGACATATTTATAGCCAAATTTGAATTTTTTATCATTTCTTTTGATAAGATATTTTATTACTTTAGAATTTTTAATTACTAATGCATTCTCCATTCCCACTACAATCTCCACTACCAGCAATAATGCACTGAGCAATTATTGGTGCTTCTAGAACGTTGGCCCACTTTGTGGGCCCCACTTTTATCTGAAAAGACCTTTTTGCCCTTTTAACTCCAAAATTGGAGAATAATAGGCAATATTTGTCCGAACTCGGAATCGAGCGTACTTAGTGGCGTTGGAATCGTATTTCTATGTACTTCATAAATATTGAGGTCTTATTTCTTGGATATAGGTAAAATTACCATTTTACCCCCAAATGGAAAAATTAAGGAATTTTCATTTTAACTCAGAATTGAACGTACTTAATGTTGTTTTGATCAGTTTTCCAAGTACATCCATAATTTCTATGTTTTAATTTATAATATAATCTCTCGAAAAAGAGAATTTTCAATAACCTAATATTCCAGACCAGAATTTCTAAAAATTCAAACTTTATTAATTTTCCTTAATAATTTACAAAAATTCGGGGTCATTACAAAATGTCCCCAAACCGGCTCAGACGACCTTGCACGAACCAAGCGTCCCAAGGATGCCATGCTCCACCTGCACCTAGGACTAGGTCCCTGGGGTGGGTTCCGAGCATACGACAATGCGTACATTGTCCCAGGTGCGGCCTTCGGGTGCGCGCGTGACATAGGGCATAGGTCCTGGCTCGACCAGGATTCACAGGGTGCCCTGGGAGCTGAGACGCACCATGCTACAAGGTACATTCATGCGATGATGCGTGTCATAGCCCGTCACTTGAGCATGCATGTACACATGCAAAATGCAGTCCCTGGCACGGCCTTTAGGCGTGCACGCATGTAAGGCGGTCGCGGTTCAACCAGGATACACGGGTGTCCTGAGAACTAGGGCACGTAGACCTAATGAGACTTTAAAGTTAGTATTAGAGGATAAATTATAGCGTTTAACTATTGGAAAGTAGATCCACACCAAAGGATCTAGCCTCACGAATGAATTAGGCAAGGACCATGGACCCAATAGGCAGATCCAGTGATCTAATGTCTAAATAGAATGAAATTAATAAGGACTCCTTGTATCCATTCATACCCAGGAGTTTATAAATGAAACCTAGGGACGAGTTAAAGTGATAAAGGACGCGACTCCAGGAGACTTTGAGGTAGGCGCTCTATCGCTACTAGACCTTTTAAAAGAGCTAGGATTGTTTTATGCATGTTTTAAGTATAAGTTATATAACTTGTTTAGCATGACTTAATTCAGCATACATATGATAAATGCTTTATGCATAGATATATTTTGCAAATAATTACATATAGATTATGCATAGATATGTTGTGCAAATAATTGCATATACATTATGCTTAGATATATTTTGTGAGCATTGAGTTTTTGAAAGATTGCATGTCCTTGAGGGTTACCAAAAGACGTTAGAGTGCCCAAAAGATGCTGGTAGGCAGTTGTGAGGGAGCCAAAGAGGACAGGTTTTGAAAAAGAGGTTTTCGCTTGTTTGATCTGATATGATTTGGGCTGATAAGCTCTTGGGCGCTATGCCAAGAGGTTTGGGTTGGCCTCCAACCTCTACCACTATTACGTGGATGGGTACCACGCCCAAAAAGGGCAATGTCCTTGCTTTGACTGCATGTGGTACAGGGGGCTACCACTGGTGTCACGGCACTGGGTCGAAGTGTCATATGTCCCATGGAGGCATATGACCCTGTGTCCTCATGTACCCGGTGACTACACGGCGGCGAGGTCGGGGACATAGTTGGACCCTATGATTTGAGGATTTATTTGCATTGCATATGGCATGACATGAGGTTGGTCGACCATACCAGATATCCATGAGTTGGATTCAGTTGATCATCTTATGTATATCATTATGTTTTTGATATATGATACTTTCGACTTGGATTATGCTATTCCTTAAGTCGTCAGTATTCCGGTTTGACAGTGGTTTTTAATATCGATATTGAACATGATTGTTCGAACATGCACATGCTTTTAAGAGCATATGATTTTAAACATAACATGCATTGCAAAACTAGTAATGATAGACTCCTACTGAGTTTAGTATATACTCACCCTATCCTTAACATTTTTCAGGATAGTTTCATTCACGAGTACAAGACGCCTATGTTAGTGCTACGAGCAAGCAAATCAAAAGGAGACAATCATACATGTAAGTAAACACTCTACCCTTTGGACATGTATTTGTATTTATTCATAATTGGGCTGTGTGTTGTGACAGGATAGATCTGGGGAAAAACATTTATGATTTCTAAAGTTTTTCAAAAACTGCTTTGAGTATTGTGAAAGCAAATGACACTCGGGGTTTTCAAAATGAGTTTAAAATTAAAGATTTTTTGTTGCATTGCATGGTTTATATAAAATGGTTTTCAAATAGGGATGCATTCCGGCTTAAGAATTTAGATCTTGCATTTAAAAATGAATAGGAAAACCTTGGTCGTCACAATTTTAAGCTTGTCTGTTCTATCATCGTACTTGTCCATTCTTGCTAGTACAGAGTCGAGTTTATGGGATAAATGAGTATGCACTTCTAACTCATAGAGACACCCCTTCTTGGTGGGTTGCTCATTTCTTTCTCATCTATTTGAATAACCCCATCACTAGGAATTATCTGCTAAAGTTTGAATGAACTCCCATGCCTCACTATAATCCTTTAGCATGAGGGTCCCTCCACTCACTGCATGTATCATTTGCCTATTTTGGGGTATCAATGTCTTGTAAAAGTATTGAACTTGATGCCACTTTTCAAATCCATGATGTGGACTCCTATAGCAGTTCTACCCTTTCCAACATTTGTAGTATAGTTCATCATCCCTTTGTTGTAAATTAATAATTTCACGACAAAGGTCATTTGTTTTATGAAGTTCAACTATGATTTAGCTTTTCCCTTGAGACAAAATGGGAATAGCTTAAGCCTAATAGAATTGTCAAAAAAAATTTGAAACCTAAATGTGGTGCAAATATTAAGAAACTCCTTAATATGTAGGTGGGGGCCTTCTCAGCCTCAACCATAAAAAGTCAGGAGCAATTGTGTGACTCCTGACTTCAACTCAAAATGGTTTGTGTTTGTAGGAGGTAAAGCTACGCAGGATGGAGTGTTGAGTTGTACTGGCATATAGAAATCTCTAGTGGCCTTACGCTTGAATTCTAGTGGTGGTTCAAGCATGGGGACAAGAACATGGTTTCTTTCCCCTTGTCTTAGGTTGCATTGAATCTCTGGGTTAAAAGGTGTTGGCTCTAGGTTTTGAAATTGATGCCCTTACATAAACTATGTTGTACTAGATGCCCTAATCTAAATACTGGCTCTAGCTCTACAAGACATGCAATCAAATCCTAATAAGCACTAATCGAGTAGTGTTTTGATTATCTTTACTTAGTACATAGGTGGTAGCTTCTTAGACGTAAACCTAGACAACTCCTCCTTTTGTCCAGATTTGACTACTACTTACTAGTTAGGTTTTGTTCAAAAATAGTTACTATAATCTTCATGTTAGGAGGCATTTAGACCTCAATTAACATCAATGAAACGCATGAAAAAATCATTTGGATTTTAGGACACCCACTATAACCACAATGCTCATAAAGCATTAGAGTGACAATAGATTGTGTCATTCTTAAAGGGTCTTATGAGTTCGATACCATAAGGCTCTTTTTATTTGATTTTGAATTTAAATTCATGGGTTAGGATCTTGTCATACAAGGATATTTATTGATTCCTAGGTGGACCAAGAAGGTGGTGATGAAATCTAGTCCTTGTCTTATTGGGGTTCTGTGGGGCCCTTACTAACATAAATGGCATTCCACATAAAGATGTAAATATGCAATGCAATACGAAAGAAAACTAATGTAGCCTATATGCTATCAAACCAAGGTTTGATAGGTTCTCTAATGCAACAATTATCAATGAATGATCCTGACCTATATGAAGTATACTAATATCCAATTGTAAATAATACTAAATGCAAATTATTCCTAAAAAATAAGAATTGAGTGAGAGATACTTACAACAAGTGGTCCGATGATGATCAAGTGTGAGCCACCATATCCCACACTTGCTCTATATTATTACAACCCATTTAACATTAAATAATAAAGAAATTACAATTTATAATGGGACTCACTACAAGTTTCACTAAAATCCTAATCTAGAAAAGTAATAAAACCTAATCTAAGTTGAAGAGGTCGTGGACCACAAGGTCATCACAGCCCCTTTGCCAATTTTCCTCACACAAAAGTCAAAGAAATATGGTCAACATGAGGAAAATAGCAACAAATGCAAAAAGTTTGCAAAAATCGTGCAAAACTCGAATCTAATGCACCCTAAACCTAAACTAGAGGAAAATAACCTAAAGTATGGAGCACTACACAATTTGTTGCAACTCGCTACAACGTTGCCAAAAACTTATGTTATTTTCAATAAAAATCACAAGCACATGAATCATATGCAATATAGTATGCTAGTGAGATCGATCCCATGAAGAGTGAACTATTGTGATGCTAGTGGTCCCGACTTTAAACTATCTAACCTAACCAAAATTCAAGTCATTTTTCTCCAAAATTAAGAATGATAATAAAAACATGAAATTGGAAACAAACTAAAAACAAGAAACCTGCTAAATGAAAAATTTTCCTAAAACATGCACATTCTAAAATTAAAACTTTCCTAAATTAAAAACTTCTAAGTTTATGAATTTCCTAATTAAAAACTTTCAGAAAGAGAAACTTTCCTAAAATGCATTAATCAACTATCCTAAATTAACATTCCCAAACATGAAATTAACAACTAGTCTAATGGAAACATGCTCTAACAAACTACTTTCCCAATCATTCAAAACTAAGAAAAGCAAGCAACCAAATCAACTATTTTAACAAGTATGACAAATTTGATTACTTTTGAATTGATTAAGATCCAAAATAATGGAATCTAACTACAACCAGACTAGAAAAATAAATCAAAGGAATTACTAACAATAATGAAAGGTACCTACCCAATTAACATACATGTAACCATGGAATGGTATACATGATTCATTGGATAAGAGCCAATTTAATCAACTACTTTGGAAACCTAAACATGCAATCTATTTCTAACATTAACTAAGCCATGTATCAATCTAATTGGGCTTTAGAAAAGTAAAGTGAACACGATTGTATAGTGCTGGAAATTAACATACACCATTCATGCAAGGAAATTCCAGCACTAAGGTAATTGAAACATTCAATGAGTACAACATGTAAAACATGAAATTAATCCCTTCTAATGCGTTCAAACATTCAAAAACAAAGTTAATTAACTGTTGGACACAAACGCAAGTTAAAATTTCCAACTAATTTCATTGAATCACATCCAAAATGTCATTAACATAACACTCCATACATGTAGTCCAAATCTGAAGCTTAAATGCTATTGCAATGATGTTCACTTAAACTCCATCAATCTATAATTACAAGCCAAATTTTTCTTCAATTGTTCTAACATTCACTCATGAACAAGTTTGCTTGAAATTAAATGAAATTTCTATGGAAAACTTGTGATGACCCGGGCTTTTGAAAACATGATTTGTAAAGTATTTCGAAAGGCAGGGCCCTTAAGAGTGTAAATTTTTTTCGCAAAACAAAGCAGCGGAAATGCTTTTCTTTAGAACTTGTTTTGAAAACCCAAGTCACCACTTCGTACATCACATAAGTACAATTTGTGTACAAAATAAAATTCCATTGAAGGAATATACTTTTATTAAACTCCAGGATCCATCCAGTGGTTCACAGTACAACCAAATCTAGTACAATACTTGTCCAAATTACATAATCCAAAACTCAAGCTCACCATACAAAAAACTCTCAACAAAGAAAAATACATGTCTTCAAGGGTATACCTTGAAGATTATTCTCTTTAAGTCTTCTATAGTCTTCAGCTCCTAACTCTCCTTCCCTGAATCTGAGATATTGCAACAAGTACAATATCTCAGCAAGCAATGCTTGGTAGGGGATTCAAGAAACATAATAATTGACAATGTAATTCCAATACTTCATAATCTCAATATCCTTGAACATACTCTGTACTTTGTAAGTTATGTATATCTATATACATACATACCCTTCATGGGTAAACCAGTTAAATTCATGAAAATAGTCAAATATCATTCCCAACTAAGCTGATCAATTCTCTTCATTTTGAGAATTTAGTATTACAGCTAATCTCATACTGGGAATTTCCCTTCTTGGGAAACATTGGTAATATGCAATTACCTAGCATTTCAATATGCTATAACATAAGGCATTTCACTATGCCTATTCCCATATGCATCATAGTGCAAAATAATAAAAAAGGTTGCTATGCTGCAGTCTGATCCGTACTAGCACGCTCGGATAACTGCCCTGTTCACCACTGATACCACGGTGGAAAATATTATGTCACTGCCCGTATGGGGGGGGCAAGACTTTCACAGTGGTGGCCTTCCCATAATTGCCATCACCCGACTTTTAGCCTCTCATTCGGCAAGGTATCATCATATCATCAAATTTCAAGGAGCGGTTGGCCAAACCCTCATAACTCCTCAAACTCACAAGCCTCCAAGCTTGTATGTAAAATAGATTTCATATATATCAGACCATATGTCTGTTTACTTAGGGCTGAAATATTTTCTAGTTCCCTATTCACTTATAGTTTAGTCCTTAACCATCTTATATGTGTTTGGTTGGATCATAAGGTTTTCAAGAGATTTACTACAAGTATTATCATTACTCTTGTCGACATAAGATCATGAGTACAATCATGAATATCTCATGTAAATGCATTCATCAAATCCTCCTACCTTTAAGGATTGATCTCTTTTCCCCAATCTTCCATGATCCTGACCGATGTATGTAATCTGTACATCCATACATATTGTCAATATATAAATTATGAACAATCCTATTGATCACTAGATCTGATGTTTAGAATGATCTTTAGATCATTCATATCAAAGCATTTTTCTATCTCTAAGTCTTTGTATGTTCATCTCCTTGATCTTGATCTTTCATAGATCCTTTGATTGACAATCTACACATGTTGATAAAGATCAAGGTCCTAGATCTTCTATCATCTGGTTCTTCTTTGATCTAAGTTCAGTTCTTGGATCATCCCTATAAAGGATGATCCTGGTTTTCTTCTTTGAATCACCTTTGATCAAGGGTTTGGATTATCTAACCTAATGAACTATAACAAGTATACTACTAAACATACATACTAAGTACAATATAGTGTTCTTATTCTTATTGTTCTTAATCATCCAAGATCTAATGGATCTTGTTTGATCGTCCTTATCTTATTCACTGTTTTTATTACGGTTAGGTAATTTACTAACCTTTTATGCTCTTATTATTATTATTCAACCAGTTAGTGTCTTACTTAGTTGAAGATAATTTATTTCTTCCTATCACTAAACAACTCCTCCTTATTTCAGGATGACCAGTACTTACCAGTTAAAGTCTGCTCAAAAAGTGGTTAATACAACCCTCATGTAAGGAGGCGTTTAGACCTCTCTTACGTCAATGGGAGGTGAGGGAAAAGCACTTGGCTCTTGTATATCCCCTATAACCACAATGTTCAAAGTCCACTTGAGTCGTACTAGCTCAACCTTTGACAAGGTTCCTATGAGCTCTTTACCTTAAGTCCCTTCTCTAATTGATTTTAATTAATTTCCATGGATATGCACGATGTCATCCATGGATGTTCATTATTTTCCTACTTTGGGCCAAGAAAATGATAAATCATTCCTTATATTGTCCTACTAACTATAGCCCTTATTAAGTCAAAATCATTCATTCATCTTAGTTGTCCATGAATTTCTATATTTCATTAGTTTATATTTTTGGTGATTTATGCTCCTTGTATCTTAACAATTGAATAAAATTTGACAATAAGTAAATCATCAACTTGAAAGCATAAATCAAATATAAGTTTAACAACTATATACTAACATTCTTCCTATGAATGTAACTTAAGCTAGTGAAATAAAACTAACATGATCCTAAATTATGAAACACATCTTCTATCATAATGAAATCATGTTTAAATCCTAATTTACACTAACATGATCCTAAGATAATCAAATCTACTAACAAATTACTCATTTAGGGCATATCATACTAAAATTTAGAGATAACACTATCATGCTTTCTAACTTAGAACATAAATCACATTTACACTTCTATATCCAATAAAAGACAATTAAAACTTAAAACATAAATCACATTTACACTTCTATATCCAATAAAAGAAAATTAAACTAATTTTATTAAGATTATTATAAACCTTTAAATATGATCCAACCATTAGATCTTAGGTGTTTTCCTTTAGATTAAGGGTTTTAATTACCTTTAGGGCTTTTAATCCATTAAGATCCAAAAATCATACGCACTTGATTTTGTCACATTTCCTCCATGTTCTAACTGGATTCCATCATAATATCATCCCTTTTATCCATCCCAAGGATCTGATCATACTTGATCTCATTGATCAAGTGGGTCCCTTTGTATTTATTTATTTTTATTTTAGGATTTTTATACCATAAAGGGTAGATCCCCTATTTTATCCAAGATCTGTCCAAATTAACCATAGATATTACTTTATAACATTATTATATCATCTCTAAAATAAATTTCCAAGATCTAATCACCTCAGATCTTGAAGATCTTAGAAATTGGACACTTATTTCCAAAATACAGAAAAATACAGAAATAAATTTTAGAAATATTATGACATCATTAGAAAATAGACATTACATGATTTCCATAGCTTCTTTCTGATCCCAATTTGGAGTTCATATGACTCCACAATCTTAAATTGAAGTTTTCAGCCGTTCCTAGGGTCCAGATTTGATCTAGGCCCACCAGATATGAAAATGATTTCCACTTACTTGATTAGAGAGAAAACCTCATTTATGTGCCCAATTTAAAAAAATACCTTGTTGATGAAGATATAGCCTAAAATCCACCTTTCTTGCAAATACCGTTGTTTGACCCGTTGGATCTTGAAATTTCTTTGGTGGTTTTGTAGAATAGATATGTTGGAAAGTTTTGGATGGTGTAATTGATCAAATTAGATCTGGAACAGAGTGCCTAATTGATTTTAGGTATCTTGTTCCAATTTAAAAAGAAAAACAAGTTGAAAAGAGATCTAACTCTTGGAAATTTTGGGTTTTTGGGGAGGGATTTAGATCTAATTTTTCAAGGAGATTGAAGATAATTTCGTGGGAATTTTATGAGGATTTTTGGAAGATTTTTGGGGTTGTATTTATAGGCATTTTGGGTCTTTTTCCATGATTATAATATGTTATTTTTTTAATATAAAATGGCATGAAAGTCTTCAATGCTCCCATGCCTAATTTTTCTTACCCATGACTAGCTGATCTTTGTTGACCCATGTTTCACATGGGCTGCTGATCAAATTGGTTGTTGGGGACGTGGTGGTCCCCATGTGGGCCCCACATGGTGTAAAAAGTCCGTTTTGCCCTTTATGCATAAAATTTTTGGGTTTTAATCCCATGATCTCGGATTTGAGTGTACTTAGTGGCGTTGGATTTGTATTTCTCAGTACATTCTAAATTTTCATGTTTCATATTTTGATTTTTGGTATATTTTGATTTTTGGGTAAAATTACTATTTTACCCCTTTTGTCCAAAAAATAAAAAACTTAAGGATTTCTCATCCGAATTCGAAATTTGTTGTGCTTACAGTCATTTTGAAGGGTTTGCTAGGTTTAATTTTAATTTTACATATCTTATGATTTGATTATACTGTTATAAAAAAGTATATTTTAAATAACCCTAATATTTCAGCCCAAAATATCTGAAACTCAAACTTTATTGAATTTTCTCAATCAATTTACAAAAATTGGGGTTATTACAAAACTGAGGCAACAACCAATGGAACTTAAGAAACCAAAGCTGGAAAATCAAGAGGGCTGAAAGGGAATAAAAATGCAATGAAAGATAAAGAACAAAACTAGATTTACGATGACTCTCCTTGGCTGTCACTCTAAGGGGAAACCAGCCTTGAATCTTAGTTTAAAAGAAATGTAAGCTAAATGAAAAACAAGGCGAACTAACATGAAAAGAAGTAAATTCCACCAAAAGCTAACCAACCTTCAAAGATGAAGAGTTGTCTTTTCCTATGCTGAAAAAAAGTGTCTTTTGCTTGAGCTTTGGACTGGTTTTATAAGACTTGTCCTATTTTACCTAGGGTAACCTAGTACAAAGGTGTGGTGGGGATTAAGGAGTATCAAATTGAATGGCTAGGGTAGGGGAAAAAGGGTAAACATCAAATAGCAAAGTGGGGAAGTAGGGTGGCTGCCTTAAGAAGGGGCATAAGTGGGAGACACCACCTTTTTAGGAAGGGCATCTCCCCCCTTCCAAAATCATTGAATGCTTAATATTTTGGGAAATTGAGTGGGGAATGGTTAGGAAAGTGGTAAAGGGTGTTAGGTGGAGAAAATTGCTTGGTTGGGAAGTTTCCTAAGAGATGGAATGAGATAGAGTTTTGGAAATTCGTAGTGCATCTTAAGGGTGAGATGGAAACTAAGAAAAAAAGTGGGAAAAAGTAAGAAAAACACTAAAAATTGGGTGCTCTTATCCCATTGGCCCACATGCTACCTTATTCTAATAGATTTTCTCTTAATTATCTTCAAAATAACTCATGGATAACTCTCTTCAATCTCCTTGAATCTTAGCCTTCCATTTAGCTTAGCTTGATGGCTTAAATGGCTAACTTTGAAGGCTCCATTGGCTAAGCACATGGCTAGCTTAGAATGCTTCCTTGGCTTGTTTTCTTGGCTTGAGTGGCTTGTATGGTTTAGCTTGAATTCCTTAGCTTACCACCTTCTTTCATGGCTTATATGGCTAAGGTGGCTTAAGTGGCTTCCATGCAAAGGTGGTGGGAATGCATGGCTAATTTCATGGTCCCACTTTGGCCATCTTTAGCTCCTTTAATCACATACTTTACTGGTCCATGAGATTATCTTAGCCTTTGGTTTATGTTGAAGTGATGATTTTCAAGCTTTCACTCTATCTTTTGATCTTGATCTTCAATTTCATCTCGATTGATCTTGACCATTGGGTCACCATCTTACTTCCTACAACAAGTGAAAAGCCCTAATTAAATCCTAAAAAAAAAGATCAATAACATACTTATCCTAGACTAGCTTCTGGACCTACAAAATACTAAACTTTTGGGTTATTAGGTAAGAAATGTATGTGTTACGAATTTTGGTCCAAAAACCCTAATTTACCCATATAAGTTGTAACATATGGGCAAATAATTAGGTGGTTTTTATGGAAAATTAAACACTTATCATAAAGTACACAATTAGTAATCCATGTGCTAGTGATATTTCTAGGGTTTTTTTGAAAATTTGTAGCACATCCATTTTTGAACTAATAATTCAAAAGTTTGATATTCTGCATCTTTAGGAACTGATCCAAAGTAAGTTTATGAGTCGTCGTAAGTTTTTAGGATTTAGTTAGAATTTTTCTTATTTTGTAGGTGTTGAGAACATGATCCAAAGGCCAAGATTAATTGGGATGAGAATTGTAGATAAAGATCTAAAGATCAAGTCAAAAGCCAAAATGGCATCATTTCAAAGCTAGATCAAGGTTCAAAGACTATCCAAGGGCAAGCAAAAGAAGGAAATAGGAAGCATCAAAGATGACTAAAATGATCCAGGCCAACAAGCCATACATTACTATCACTTTGCATGCAAATTGGAGCCATTCATGAGGTTTCCATGTCTAATTAGGAAACCTTAGGAAGCCAAACCATCCAAGTTTTCAAGCCTAGGACTTAGCCATTCAAGCCACGAAGGAATGGGGCATAAAAGTGAGCCATCAAGCCATGTGGAGTGACACTATTGGAAGACTAATTCAAGCAAGTATCACATGCCAAAAGTGATTTTTAAGGGATAATTAGAAGGTTTTAAGTGATGTTTGTAAAAGGTAAGATGATCATGCATAAGTGGACTAATCGAAAGAGAATTCCTAGTTTCCACTATCCATTTTCCAGCTTCTCCTCCACCCAATTAGGGTTTCCACATTTTTTACTTAAGAAGTGGTTCACTTTCCTAAATAATTGACACCTCCTTGCTTAGTTGGCAACTTAAGTGGTTTCCTAATTAGGAAACCCTGATACCTACTTCAAGTCAAAATAAATAAAAAACCCTAGATTATTCCCAATATTTCCTACCATTTTCCTTTCTATTTTTCTCTCTTTCCAACAAATAAAATACCATTTATTTAAAAGGAAAGGAGCTGCATGACACCTTCTTAAGAAGAGGATACCTCCCCCTTTTCTAAATACATGGCAACCAACCATGATGTCATTGGCCTCACTTGTTTGCCTAACTCTCCACGTAACTTTCCCTCATTGAAACCCTAAATCTAGATCTACTTTTCCTTCTTAATTAAGTCCTCATCAAAATGGAAACCCGAAACTCTATAAATTCCCATGGCTTCTAAGTGTTTACCATGTAGGGGTTTTGTGAGAAAACCTTGAAAGTTGCACTCATGCTTGAGATCTTTTAGAGCTTTGGACTTTGGATTTATTTTGAGTCTTTATTCCTTTGGATGCTTAAGTATTTACTTTTTCTTTGTACTTAAATTCTAGGTTAGTATTTTGTTATTAATACTTGCTTTTATTGTTTAGTTGTTCTTGTTTTACTTCTTTAGTTCGAAACTCATAGATCTTCCTTGTTTTCCCTTGAATCATTTCTTCCATCTTCATAATTTCTTTTGCTTATTCATCAAAGATCTAATTTAATTATTCTATGGTAGTGATATACAAGAGAGGAAGTAGCTTGAATCCTTGAATTTCAAGTTTTCTTGCTTGAATTTGGAACTTGTTCCAGGAGGTTTTGCCTTAACTAGTCCCATTAGTCCAGCCATTCTTTCTCTTGAATTCTCTTTTGGGTTTCACATACATGTAATATTAACTTATTTTGAGAGCATTGTAATGTGTTGGATGTCTGATTTGAATCTAGTTTCAAGTGTGGGAAGAGTGTGTACTTTTCATGTTTCAATCTACGTAACATGTCCACTCTTTTTAGTGTAATTTGTTGCTTAATCAATGAAGCTTTCTGAGTATTATTATTTATGCTTGATTCAAGTAGCTAATTAATTTATATCTTGATTGTTATCTTGCATAAAAGGTTCTAGTTAAGTTTCCTTCCATGCTTGGATAGATTTGAGTTCTTAAGTGATTGAAATATGGAATTATTCTATTCAATCTTTATGCTTAATTTCTAGTAGGCAATACATCTTATACTTAATTTCAAGTGTAAAATCTCTTTGATTCTTACATTGTCTAGTTAGTTAATCTTAGTTTAATAGTAGACAATTCATTGTTTACATCTTATTTTAGTTTTAATAAGTTATCTAATTGAGTTATGAAAAGTTCCATCTTTAGAAAGTTTTAGGATTACGAAGTGTTAAATCTAGAAAGTTTCCTTAAGTGTAGTTTCCATTTACATGCATAATTCTAAATTCTGTTAAATTTAGTTAGATTTCATTGATAACTTATTTTTTCATGTTAGTTTAGTTTTATAAAGTTTCCTTAATTAGTTTTACAAGGTTCTATTTTTAGAATATTTCTAATTCTAGTTTAGGAAAGTCTCATTTTTAGTAAGCTCCATTAAGCGAAGTTGCTTAGTTTAATTCATTCTTGTTTTGCATTAGTTTACTTCTATTGAATGCATGTTAGTTTCTAATTCCATTGCATAGCTTTAGTTTTAGAAAGTTTCTTTTGATTGTAGCTTCAAGTTTCATGCATATTTCCTTTCTTTTGATATTTACTTTTCTAGTTTGAGTTCAAATCGAATCAATCTTTCTCTTTGCTTGAAGTTAAGTACTTTAAATAAGATCCATCCAACATACAAATTTGTGAGGTTCCTCATGAGATCAACGTCTCTCATGTAATACTACATTGATTGAGTAATTTTAAAGCTACACCAATCCCACATCCCATGACCTTCCAATTCTCCTAAAAAATCCTATGCAATTGTCATTTCATGCAATCCATGTTTCATTCTCTTCTATTCTCTCTTCCAAAACCATTACCTACTCCCTTCTCCTTATAATATTAAACCACCATTTTCGAAGGATTTCTCTGTAAAAGAAGGTGAAGAGAAGAAGAAACATCTCTTATGCTTCCCTAGACCCAAAGCAATTACTATTTAGAAATAGAGGGACAGAGATAACTCTAACCTTCCTCTCCTTAAAGCTACACGTCCACTCCTATTGGAGTCAATGTAAGAGTCTCAACCATTGCCAATCTTCCCTCTTATTGAGAAGAAGAACATGAAGCTAAGTAGTAGAGGTAGTGGTGCACACCTTCATTGTGGCAACCACCTTGAATCCCTAGTAGGAAGCACTTCTCCTTAATAGCTTATCCCTTTTCTAAGGAAAAATGCACCCCTTTCTCCTTTTATCATCCTCTTTTCCCATCCAAGTGGGATGCCCCTTCTTGTTTTACTTACATGCCCTACCTATCTCCCATCCTGTCTCTTGCTAGTTCTATGCCATCCATCCCACCATCCTAGTCCTAGATGCAACATCTTATCCTCTCTTCCACGCAACTTTCTCATTTCACTCATCCTCCATTCCATGCCTCTTCTTCTAATACTTTCTACCATGCCTCAACCATTCCTCCTTGCCCAATACATCCTCTAGCCTTACATGCCCTTTCTTGCCTTTCACTTCCATGCAATCTCCTCAACCATTCTTCATTTACACAACCTTCCACCACCCTTCCCTTTCTTGCATGCACCACTCTTCTTTACCTTCCTTTATTGTTTTGTGCAGTCTCCTCTACTAAGACTCTTCCCAGAGTTTTAGTAAGGAGAAGCATACACATACACTCATCTTATCCACATATTTTATTTTTTTCCATTGGAGTTTGGGAAAATTTGCAAAGGAAGAAAAACCTTATTCCTCTGTCCATGGAAATTGATGTCTCACCATTCTAAAAAGTGGCTTGGGTATGGTTGATGTTTTATAAGATTTGTGGCATGTTACAGTGATTTCTTCTTAACTTGTTAATCAAAGTGGTATTTCCTTAATGGGTTAAAGAAATCAATATGAAAATTATAGTTGGTAAATTAGTCTGTATTGGGTGAAGCGGATGTATAAAGTTTCCCATAGAGTGGCACAACTAAAGGAGCCCTATAGTGGACACTCCAGCCATTTAATGGAGTTTTTATGCCATTTTATTTATTTTCTTTTATCCTTACATACTCAATTCAATTGAAACAATTCTCTTTAATGAAATATCTTTCTTTAATTAAGTAGTTAGTACCTATTCTTACTTTTAGGATTTACTTTTATGTTTTAGTTTAAGTTTGTTAAGTAGTTCAAGATTTATTTACTTGTTAAGAATTGTTGGCTAGGTTAAAGTACATTAACTTGAGATTTTAATTAAAATTCTAACATTCAAAGAGTCCATGGGGAATCAACTTGCATTTGGCTTATCTATTCTACAAGTGACCCGTGCACTTGCAAAAAGTTATATTTAGAAAAACACTTTATATATGATTCCCAACTTCTAATTCTTAAGTACTCGCACCACAATAGCTTTCCTTTTTTGTCTACTTTGAACCATAAGAAACCTCTTTCACTGTACACTCTGATACTCAGCCTTTACTTACCATTACAACAACATTGTTGTACAATTTCTTCCTCTATGAGTAATGTCTCCAGATCTTGACATCCAACATCACAACTATGAGTTCTCGATCATGAGTACTATAATTTACCTTATGTTTCTTCAATTATTGTTTAACATACTCATCACCTTACTATTCGATGTCAATTAAATATAGCTATCCCTACTTTATCCATTTCATTTTTAATTCACAATGTAATATAATTTCCTATACTTTTGTCTAACTCTATAATTTCTCTATTTGTCATCATATTTTCCAACCAATGGTTAAACCAAACTATGATGGTGAAAGCTCAAAGGTTAATTAAACCCATAATTAGATTCATCCAATTATATCTGACATCATTGTATGGACTAGACTCCACATCTTTCAAAGGATTATTGGAGTTCATGATTTGAAGTTAAATTGTGACAACCCAGGTTTTCACATGCATTTTTAAATGCAAAACTAATTCCTAATGAGGGATCGATCCCTATTTGAAAACAATTTTATCAAAACAATGCAATGCAGCGAAAAAATCTTTTATTTTTAAATTCATTTTGAAAACCCCGAGTGTCATTTGCTTTCAAAATGAACAAAGTAGCTTTGCAAATTACGGTATCATAAATGTCTTCCCAAATCTATCCAGTCATAGCTCGTAGTCCAACTGTAGTAATTACAGATACATGTCCAAAGGGTAGATTATATACTTACATTTATATTTGTCTTCTCTTCATTCCCTTGATCGTAGCACTAACATTTTCTAATGCTTCTTCTAATCCTATGTGGAGCTAATCTGTTAAAATAATATATATTTGGGTGAGTATTCCTCATACTCAGTAGGTGATCTGATACCACTATTTTGAAAACACAGCATGCAACATGCATGGTTTCAAAAGAGGCTTTCCATGTAAAACATCGTGCAATTTCCTTTTTGTGTACAATGTATAAAACCATATGCTCATTTACACATTATCACCCATGGAAGCTTTTATCGAAATCTAGAAATCAACAATATAACTATGGACTACTTTACTAAAATCCAGTATGCAAATAATATAAAGATGACTAAAATCATAAAGTAGTAATCAATCAGCCCATGTAAGAAGATCTCGGCAAACACATCAAACCAACAAGTCAAATATAATAATCATGATACTATTAAAATAGTAATCATTCAAAGCAGATGATAGCATCCCTATAGATATCATGCACATCGTCTTTCGATTTTGTTCCTACCGCAGGCTGCCTCATTCAGCAATCTACCCACTTGCAACTCAAGCCGATAGGTCAGTAAACACATCAAACCAATTGGTCACGAGTACTCATCTATGACCATCTTAATGCTATATGCATATCAATAAAACTGAAATTATAGGGCCAACTATGCTCACGATCAGCACACAACTGGAATCGTGTGTCTCTGGTATTTAAAGACCACCCACCATAGCCCTCCACGGCAACTATGGATATGTCCCCGAAAGGGTGCCATGAACACCTTTAGTGGTTGTCCCTATTCACCATAGTAGTCGAGGAAAGGACAATGTGATTTTGGCAGTGATACCAT
The DNA here is from genome assembly GCA_035236585.1 of Warburgia ugandensis. Lineage (NCBI taxonomy): Eukaryota > Viridiplantae > Streptophyta > Magnoliopsida > Canellales > Canellaceae > Warburgia > Warburgia ugandensis. The sequence continues at coordinate 38,086,195 of CP141134.1, read as the reverse complement.
CCACTTTTTGTGGTAGAGGCTGGGAGGCCAACCCCGTACATAACAACCTCTCAGCATAATGCCCACCAAGCTCAATAGCCCAAAAGCATATATAATTGATCCAAATCTAAATCATCGTAAATCATGCAATCTATGCAATGCGTTTCAAAACATGTGAGCAATGCATATAAATATGCATATATTTCGAATCTCAATCATCACAAATTGTGCAATTTATGTAACCAGTTCCAAAACATGTATGCAGTGCTTATAGAAAGACTATTTAACAAATATGCAAGCAATTGCATGCAAGATCGTAAGGAAAACCTGCATACTCATTATGTGAATATCATATCACAAAAGCATACTAAACATGGTCATCAGGATTAAATAAGTCAATTAGATTTTGGAAATGCATTTGAAAACTTAGCAGTATCAGACTACCTATCTTGATGTCTCTTAAATCACGTTCTTCATCACTCGACCCTAAGTACCTTTGTGAAACCCTAAATATCAATTGATAACAAGGATTCAAGTATCATTTTCCATCTTTTATAGATTATTAATTAGGTTTATAGATTAACGGCTAGATCCATACTAAAGGTTATAGATCTTTGATTTGTGGTTTCTAATGGTTGATTTATGTAATTTAGGGTTGATCTAGGTATATTAATCTCCTAATATATCAAATGAATCAATCTATGAGATTTGATCATCTTCGATCTTGCCGATCTATGAGATTTCTATAGTTTTTGGCTATAGTCATGTAAAATAGTCCTTTAATCCTAACTTTTATGGTATCATTAGGTCCATGTCATTAATATGAATGCAATGGTTCTTTCAGATTGTCAATTGGAGTCATATAGCCTCCTTAATTGCTTTTTTAGTGTTGCAAATCCATGGACAAACCAAATTCGTCTATACCGGGTCCGCGCGTCCTAGTCGAACCGAAATCGCATTCACAGGCGTGTGCAGGCCAGAATGACACTTGAGGGCGCGCATCCTAGATGGCATCACGAGGAGGCATCTTCAGCGCGGGGGTAGCGCCGTCACGACTCCTAAGATGCTCACACTGATCAAACCGGGACCGCGCTCGCACGCTGTACGCACCCGAAGGCCGTCTGAGGGGCACTTTCCAAGCGCGCGTCCCTGGGACGCTTCTTGTTCAATGGGTTGGTAAACCCATTGAATCTGTGTTTCTTCCAGCAATTTTCTGCCGAAAAACACCAAATCCGACATAGATTTGGTCGGGAGAAAGGGAAAATAAGAGAGGGAGATGAGGGTCTTACCTGGGCAGCCAGAGATGGTGTCCCTTTTCCATGGGTGTGGTTCTTTAAACCCTTGCCATCAGGCTGAAAAGGATGATTGGAGTGAGAGGCTGAAAAGGGAGTTTTTCGATGAGAACTAGTTTGCTCACACACACCTAAACCCTAGGCTAAAATGGCTGGAGAAGATGGGGAAAAGGATGATTGGAGTGACGGGGGGGGCGGGTGCTGGAGAAGAGGGGAGGGCTTTTATAACCATTCAAGGCGGTGCCACCATTTTTTCCTAGGCCGCACTACAAGGGCAATGTAGTGCGACAGCTAGAAGGGGATGGAGGTGGAGAAGACGGGCTGTCGTTAGTAAAACAACCCCTTGTGTTTTTCATCCCCTGATCTTTGAACTGTTAAATTACAATTTTGCCCTCAATCTTCAAATGCCCCTAACTTGGTCATACGAACTCCATTTTCAGTGTTCTTTGAGGCGTTGGATTCTATTTTTAGCGTAGAGTCTAATTATTCAGTTACTTCTCAGAAATTATTTCATTTCATATTCTAATTAAACTAGAATGTCCATGCACTTATTAATTATATATGAATTACTAAAATATCTAATCTATAGCAATTTAGTAAAGGACAAACATATAGTTGGTAAAGTGGTACAAAAGAGCTTAAAATTTTTGGGCCATGACATAAATAAGCATCATAAATTAAAGACTTCTATCTAGAGTAATATCAAAAAAATTTAATATTGACATATTTTGCAAATTCTTATAATACAATAAGGAATCAATCAAGATATTTATAGATATGTTCATACTTAAGCGTGACTGGTGATTTTCCTATCACTGTCAGATTGCACCAAGGATCGGCATTGAGTCCATACCTTTTCACATTAGTTATGGATGAGTTAACAAAACATCTACATGAGGAGATTCCCTGGTGCATGCTATTTGCAGACGATATAGTCCTACTTGATGAGACAAGGGAGGGTGTCAACATAAAGCTAGAGTTATGGAGAGAAGCATTAGAATTGAAAGGATTTAAAATTAGTCGAACTAAGATAGAATATATGGAATGTAATTTTAGCAAGGAGAGTAGGAGTGGAGCACCAGTCAAGATTGATAACCAAGAGGTCCCCATGAGAGACCACTTCCGATACTTAGGATCATTGATCCATGAGAGTGGAGCGATTGAGAGGGAGGTTACCCAGAGAATCCAAGCGGGTTGGAACAAATGGAGATGTGCATCGGGTGTTTTATGTGATCGGCGGGTGCCACTCAAACTAAAGGAAAAATTCTATAGGATGGCTATAAGGCTGGCAATGCTCTATGGATCAGAGTGTTGGGCAGTTAAGGAACATCATACTCATAGGCTGAGTGTTACAGAAATGAGGATGTTGAGATGGATGAGTGGTAAGACAAGAAAGGATAGAATTAGAAATGAAAATATTAGAAGAAATTTAGGGATAGCACCATAGGTAACAAGATGAGGGAGATTAGACTTAGATGGTTTGGACATGTTCAAAGGAGGCCAACAACGGCACCAGTTAGAAGGAGTGAGGCAATACAAGTTGAAGGTTCTAAAAGGGCAAGGGGAAGGCCCAAAAGAACGTGGATAGAAGTGGTGAGGAAAGATTTAAAAACTTTGGGACTAAATGAAGCCATGGTATGTAATAGAGTGGAATGGAGGAATAAGATTCATGTGGCCGACCCCTAATTAGGATAAGGTCTTGATGATGATGATGATGATGATATTTGTGAGACTTCTTTTATTGTAACCACTTTTTATTCTTTTACATTTTTCTCAAATTGTGGCTATAGAAAGGAAATTATGCCTTATGAAGTTTATACATCATCCAAGTTGAAGCTAAATTCTCAAAAGTTAATAGTGAATAGTGTTCTTTTAAGTGCACAATAGTCAATTGTAGTGTTATGCATAGTCATTCTATAAGGAGGATATAGTAAGAAAATTAAGCACAAAATTACTCTTACCCTAAACTAAAGCATGAAACACCTTAAATTATTAATTTGGGTGAGAATGAAGTGAATCAAATTAAGAAAATTTAGCTTTGAAACAAAAAATAGGATTAAAGATCAGTTAAACTAAAATGAAGACTACTATTTACTATTTTTCTTATAACTCAAAAAGTGAGTTAAACTACAACACTTTCTCAGATGATGAATTCTTTGGAAACCAAATTTAGAAATTATGAACTTTAAAATGATAGGTAGTTTATCAAACCGTAATCATCCTATGTATATCTAACGACACTAGATCAAATATTTATATCTAAGCATCCACTAAGAAGGATAATAACAATGAATCAAAAGGCCCTTCTAAGGATAAAGCTACATCTTTTGAATTGAGATTAAATTCCAAAATTAAATTTATACGACTTTTAAAGCAATGAAAAATCAACAAGTGGTTTTTCTAATCTAGACTAAGATCCTTTCAATCCTAGACTAATGAAAACTAGCCTAATGTGATTAATTAATTAAGCATGACTTTGTTCATCTTCACAATTCCTGAGAAATAGTGCTTAATCTTATTCTAAAGTTGAGGAAAACTAAATCCTACATTATGGTAAAATAGAACTTAAAAAACTAAGCTAAATATTTAAGACCTAAACATGCAACTTAAACTAGAAAATGATGACAAAACAATAACTAAAATCTGAACAAAAATAACATAGCTCTTGCCCAAACTAACATAGATTCCTAGCATTTCTTGTTGCATGACACATCAACTTGTAGCCAAGAATCATCACTCAAACTTTCACTAAATTAGAGAAAAAAAATCAAAGCAAAATTTTTTTCTAGAGCAGCACAATAGTAGTAGGAGAGTGACACTAGCATAACTGATAATATGAAAGGTTTGAAATTATGAGATTAAACCAAAGGTAAATGCTAGAAATTCATATTATAATAAGTTCCTTAACTAATTTTCTTGAAAACAAACTATCAAAAACTAAAAATAGATATGAATCGAAGAAGATATAAAGATGAAGTTGTAATTAGTGAGTGACAATAGTAATTTATGGTTTAAGGAAAATTCCCTATATGCACCCTACAAACTTATATGTGCATGATACTTAGGGTGACTTCTGCTGGTAATTTCTACTAGGTCTAGGTTTTTAGCAAAACTTCATGTATAACACAACTACATAGCTATGAATCCAATGGATTCAATAGAACTTTAGATTTGGTTTGGCCATTATCCCTATCTGCAATACCAGTAACATACTCTATTACTAATTTTTAGTGAAAACATAAATTTAAACATTAAATTCTCACTAAAAACCAGTGCAATCTTGCTCTTGACATAGTGAAGAAGCTTAAAAATAATTTCAATTATTAAAAACTAAATCAAAGATGATAAATAGGTGAGAAAAATTGAGGCAATATAACTGTATAGAGAGAGAGAGAGAGAGAGAGAGAGAGAGAGAGCATGTATATTGAATGATTTCCCTTATCAAAACATGATTCTTAGGCACTTCTATGAAGTCCAAAACATTCTAAGTGTTGGAAATAGAGCTCTCCAACATGTAGTCTCTTCATCTCTTCCTAATTTCTTCATTATTCACCAGACATCTTCCAACCAACTACAAGAATCCTCTCTTCCTTCCTCATAATCAATTGCTACCCTGTATTTCATCTTGAATGCCTTCTATTCTTAATGTTTTTGACATCTCCAACCTTAGAAACATGTAAAAGTTCATATCTCTTATATGTAGCAACATTTCCTCATATTATAAATTGAATCCCACTCTTTCCTAATTGATTTAAATAGCTGCCCTCACGTCTTGTCTTCATTGGTCCACCTCAACACTAGATCCTATAATTTCTCCACAGATTCTCTTTCAACCATCTAACCATTTCTCTCTTGTCTTCTCTCTTAATGTTTCTTCCGAAAAATAATTATTCTTAGGTTGATTCTTTCTTCTAAAGACAGTACACTTTAGGTAACCTTATGTTCTCAATGATCTCAAACAATGAATTATAATAAAGAACATCAATTCCTAGTTATAGATTTTTTATTTTTCTAATCCAAAGGTGAAACACAATTTTGCTCATGTCCTTTTATCAATGTATGAACTTCTTTTCCACTATACTTTACCTCTTGAATAGATATTTTCCCTAGTTAAAATCTAGAAAAGAAAATGTTTAATAATGTAGCATGTGATAGAGAGCGAGATATGTAAGTGGGCTTTGTCTTTGCATATAATATTGGGCATCTAGAAAGTGATACTTTCTTGGGGTGTTTCAAACATAATATTGATACTCTTTTTTGCATTTGAAAAGTATTAACCACTGATTCTTGACTTGATCAAAATTACTTAAAATCATCCTAGCTTGATCTGAGCCTTCCATTTTAATCTAAGCTTGATCAAAGATCAAGAGGTTGTTTAGCACAATCTATCTCTTAGATATTTAATGTACTACTTAGAAAACATAGAAAAAGTCCTAATTAGCATTATTTTATAATTGATATAACACATACTTACCTTCAGATGTCCATTTAAATATGAAAATACATTAGGTAATGGTTATATAATAGTTAAATGTTTTAGTGCAAAATCAATCTTATAATTGTGAAAATGATTAATGGAATGCACTAAAATAATACTAAAGATGAGGTTTTTAGTATAAAAATGAACACTCAACATAACCCCAACTAGCATTTTGCTACTACTTAGTAAAATATGTGAAAATCCATTTTACGAAATTAACCATTTTGTAGGTACTAACAATGGCATTTATCATATTCAATAAGCCTTAAACCCCTAGAGGATCAGTTAAGCCTTGTAAGGGTTGTAGTTAATTTAGCCATAAAGTTTAGAAAATTAGTTCCACATTAGTAGTTACTTGTATTTTAGAGAATTCTCTTCTACTATAATCCTAATTTTTTAATTTTTAATTGGAATGCAGTGTGATTTCAAGATTTATACATTTTGGGTTTTGAGGAAATTAAATTTTGAAAGATATGAAATTAATCATTGAAATCCCAATAATTAGAATGTAATTGAAAAAATGTTCCCAATGATACTAAGAATCATGAAACCAAAGTTAAGATGAGAAAATTAGTATATTGAGAACATGAGGTGAGAATTGATAATGAAAACCCTATGGGTATTATAGTCATTTTACTATGTGGGTCCCAACCTTGAAATTCAAGCTCAAAAGTTGGTCAAATTGCTTAATGAGCGTGAATGAGAATGATTTGGATCAGAATCATGCTAATTTTAATGGTAGAAAGATCATATTTTAAACAAATTATGAATAACTTATGGGGGAAGTCGGATTGATAATGGTGCTTCCCCCATAAGTTAAAAGTAATTGAAAATAGAAAAACTAGGGAAACAAGGATGCGAAGGAGGAGGACAAAAGAGAGAGAAATAGAAAGGGAAAGGAGGAGAAAACATTTCATCATCCTCCTCCACCAACCTCATTGGCAACAATAAAAAGAGATCCACAATGGTGAAAGCACGGTGGATTCAAAGCAAAGCAGCTTTGGTTCAAATCCCAACATCACAATGGCAAACTATGATTGCATATAATCAAACTTCAATGATCGTTTCAAATGCTCTTAGCAAATGTGAAGCCTTAGTAGGAAAACAATTTATTGATAATAGGTATTCTGATATACATGATCATATGTAGGTGGATTTAAGATTGATTATATGTTGGAATTTAAAATTTTCTATGAAATGTGATTATTTACAGAATGATGGAATATAAGATTTTTCTCATGAAGACTTAATGTTTACTAAATCAATATTTTGTTTATCATTTATTTTGATTTTGGAAATAGGATTATGAGGTCATGACTTAACTAAATGTCATGCTTCCATACAAGTTTGAATAATTTCTACTTTTTGTTAAAAAAGGGGGGCTGATACACTTATATTGATGCAATGATATGTAACTGATGGTATTCAATATAATTCACTGATTTTTCATTTTTTGTTCTAAGGATTCACTCTATGGAGTGTCTGTGACATCTTTGAGCTGGATGTGCAATGACACATGTTAGCACATTTGTGGGGTATATGGTAAGATCCCTCTGGTTGCTATACTCAATTGGCCACTTCACTTTAAAATAAATAGATACGTACATTAATACATACATGTGTATACATGCACATATATACCTAGCCTATATGAAGCTTTCATGTCAGTGGTGGTATCATGGGAAGGCTTCTACTCCTTCGATCTACTCTTCTCATGAAGGCATGGTGTAGACCATGTGGTATCCACAATTAACCCATAGTTGATTTCATGCTACAAGCATAGCAAACTCGTCATTGTGTGTGTGAGTTTGGGACAAATTTCTATGTCGATCATCATCGATGGTTGATGACCAAATTGCTTGGGTAGCTATAGTAAACTGCTACTTTGTGATATGAGGTATTGTAAGATCTATGCCTTTGCTTTGTGATTTGGGACATCTGTGGATCTCAACTTTGTCATTTGATCTAGGCTATCTAATTTATGATTGGGGTATTTTCTAATTTTTTCAGGAGTAATTATGAGATTTGTTTGATTTTGTGAATTTGATATCCATGGATTAATTGAATATATTGTCTTATACTACATTTCTTACAATCACATGTTTACCATGATTTTAGTCTAATCTGGTGAAATTTCTACTAAGACAATGTACTTACCCCCATACAACAACATTTTTAGGAGAAAGGCCACAACCTTTGTGGCACATGGCAGGACACTACCAGCGTTGATCTTTCATATTTTATTTATTTAGATGATATGGGATTTGACCATCTACCATGTGATTTGTATTTTCTCATTGATACAAATGTTTTAAATTGACTTCTTAGCTTATCAAAAAAGTTTAGAAAGATAAGATATTTCAGATGTAGATTTCTGATTGTATTTAGAATTTTGATATTTGATTTGACTTACAATCAAAAGGCATGTTTTGACAAAAATGCATTATAGATATGTATTATGATAGTATGTGTTTTGCATACATTTCTTATTGAAGATATGATTTGTGAACTTATTATCTTAACATGAGCATGATGTTTTGAAATACCATAATTTTGTATAGATGTGAATACTTATTAAAAGGACTTGTAAATCATGAATGGCATTTCACAATAACATCTTATTTCACCTACACAATGAGATAGTATGTGTTTTGAATACATTTCCTATTGGACATATGATTTGTGTGAATAAAAGAGAAAGTATTCTCATTGATTAGTATGATTCTTCGAGTAAAGGACCATAATATAAGAGTACATGTGTTTGTATCTCCAAGTGAGAACATTGTCATGACTATTAACATGGGCCATCAACTAAGAGCTCAAGTTTTAACTTTAGCAGTGGGTATAGAGCTTTGGAAAGAATAACAACTATTGTATCATAATAGTCTAAGATTCATGATGAAGGATTAGGAGATAGTCATAATAAAGAAATCTCTCAAACATTTGGAGAATTACAATGTTAGTTTGATCATGTAGTGGGTATATAGTATTGATAATTTTGTGGTATTATGCAAATTAGGAGTAAATTCTTGACATCAAAAAGCTATATGCTGATGTAGACAAATTATTTGATCTATGATGTTAATCTACTTTTATATCATAAATTTAGTAATGAGTATTCTCAAAATTTGAATGTAGAGAACCAGAGCATGAGATTAAATCCATTGGAGTTTCCCATTGATAACTCTGGTATATGATAGCTCCATTAATTTGATAACCTTTGAGAATTTATCATTCATAGGCATAGAATTATTACATAAAATACACCTCTATGTTTGGCAAGTTTTAGACCTTATTTTATTATAAAGATCACTAATTAGGGTTATTTCAACATTTTGCAAGATTAGGGTACAATTGCAAAATAAGTATATTTTGAGCATTTCAAACCCTAAAGATGAATAATCCAAAGTCAGTCATCAACATGGACCCACCTACCAATTTATAAAGTCTAGACGTTCAGAATGTAGAATGGGTGTTGGTATCATTTTCAAAAGTTAAAAACCCTAGAAGCATTATTGAACCTTATCCATGAAAATGAGGCTGTAAATATCAAAACATAAGGTGGTAGAAAATCCATGAATGCATGCATGCATTCCACACCTCAAAGGAAGCATGGATGTGAAGTACACTCATGCCAAGGCCTACCAAAGACTAAAAACCTTAATTTTGTCCCTCTAGACTTCAAAATGGGGATTACTTACATGTGTGCCATGAATTTTTCATACAAATGTGGTCCATCCCACATAAATTGGTGTGGAAAACATGAAGGGATGAGTATGATTCGTGAAGAAAAAAATGGAGGGAGGAGAGAGACAAAAAATAGGAAATCTATGGTTAATTTTAATCTAGAATTTTCAAGAAAGAATGAGCAAGATTATTCCACCGCCAAGTTCATCCTAAAGAAACCAATGAGAAGCTACTTGAGTTAGCATTTACAAATGGGAAGTCAACATGCAACAGAGAGAAGATTGATCTATGATTAGTGGAGAAAATTTGCATGGGCTGCCCACCACCTTTTAAGTAGGAGAAAAACATATTCTCTTAAGGAGAAAATGTGTTTTCCTCTTAAAAGTGATTTGTTGGACATAAAAATGGTGGGAGGAGGAGATGATAAAAGAGGGAAATCAAGTTGGACAAGAAAATCTTTAGGGAATTATAGCCATCCACCTTAGGACATGTTGAAGTCTTCAAGAAAATCCTAACCATCTAGCCTAAGGCTCGAGCATGATCCAATGGGGGAGAGAAGGAGCTAAAGAAAATATATGAAACCCTAGCCACCTTGCCCTTATTGAAAAGTTAAATCAAAACCCTAAGTAGGAAATATCTGCATGACTCATTCCAATTCAATGGCTTGCTTTTATCACAGATTTCTGAACTCCAACAAAACCAAAAGGCCATTCCACACCTCCCACCTCTTTTCCTTTCCCATTCCAACTTATTTTTCTATATTTTCTCTCTTCCTTCCTATCCTCTTTCCTCCCCAAGCCTGTCCCCCTTCCAATCTTTTCATATTTCTTTTCTATTCCACCTTATCCCCTTACTTTTCACCTACATCCTTATCACCATGGATTCCATGACTCTTCACCTATTTCTAACCCATTCTCCTTGCTTAAATCCTGACCATCTATCCTTCCTTTAACCCATATGATCTCCACCCTCCATTCCCTACACCTTCTACTCCAAAAATCTAAGAATATGGATTATTCATTCCATTCTCTACTTCTCCATTCACTTGATCCATAGCTTAAAAGAGTGGAAGAAAATGGAGAGAGCTAAGAGGATTTCTCAACCCTAGAAGACCACAAGAAGTGATCAAAACCAAGGAGGGAATTTCCTAAAGGAAGGAACACTCAAGGAGAGGACAAGAGAAAACATGTATTTTTGGATCTAAAATCTCTCCTATGGGTTGTGGCTATTGGGAAACACTCTAGGCTCTTATTGAGTGACACAATAAGAGTAAGGTGTTGTTTGGTATGCAAAGTTTGGTAGTAATGTGTGGGATAATGAATTTGATCGAAAAATTGTTTCAAGTGACACAATGGAGCTTTTTGGTGATTTTGTTATAAACAATAGTTTCCTTTTCTTGTTCAGCTGTAATTATTCTTTGTAATTATTTTAATGGTGAAATAAAAGTTTCTTTTTCATTTTTAATTAGTTCTTTATTTTTTTCTTATGTATTCATGGCTTTGTTAGTTCATAGATGTAGTTTACTTTATTTATGCTTGTTTGTTAATTAGTTTCTATAGGCATTAGAATGAAAATGTGTTAGAATATGTATATCAACATTAAGTGATTTTAGGTTAAAAAAGAATGCATAAGTATTAGTATTAAATTTTTAGCAATCTAGTTACATGCCTAGTGATTTGTTCTAAGGAAGGATACTAACTATGGTAAGTAGATAGCTAAATATGAAAATCTTTGATTGTTTGTTCTCTAAAAAGACATGCAATACTTTGAGTAAGTATTTTAACTAATTTAGTATTTAATATTAAAAAATCATAAAAAGAGATTCCTGAAGATATATTCTTTTGTGTTTTTAGGGTTATGAGAATTTTATGAACATTTGTAAGTTGAAATTCCAAATAACTTATTTCTAAATACATTCATTTTTAATATGTTGCATTTTTAATTCCTAGGCTTAGGTTTGATGTCTAAATTTTTTAAGTGTTTTTGTGTTTTTCATAAATTTTAGTTGATTAATTTAGTTTAATAAATCATTTGGCTAGGGTAAGTAATTAAAATAGATTTTAACTAAAATTTATTTATTAATGGAGTCTTTGTGGATCGACTCATAATTGAAACATATGAAGTTTTTAGCATCATTGTTAGGGACTCACAATGGATTTTAGTTAAATTTTATATTAATTACTTTATCACTAGTGGAAGATTTTAGAGTTGCATTCATTTTAATTGTATTTTTTATTTCCATTATGTGGTGATTTTTTGGACTCTCACATTTATATTTATTTTTGTAGGAATTTGGAGCAAGAATTAAAGGAAATTAGTATGGTTTATAAATTTTTATTTTGAGTAAATTGTTGCAAGGACATGAATTATTTTATTTAATCATAATTTACTCAAAAAGTGCTTGTAATAAGATAGGTCAAGGGTGGGCCATCCTAACTCGAAAGAGGTGGCGGAATGCACATGGACCTATGCATGTACTAGAAGACTTTATCCAAAATCCCACCATAAGATTTTCTACTTACATTTCCTAGATTAGGACTTGAATGATAATTAGTTTTACATTGTTGTTGGTAGTGAATATTATATAGTTACACTCATAAATTAAATGTTGTATATTAATTAGGACTTTGCATTAGTTGCACCTCTTAATAAGGCAAAGCCTAAGCTTGACTATAACCCACGGACATAGCCTTTATAGTGTCTCATCCATTGAGACTGGGACCCTTTGTTAAATTGCATTTAGGTAGTTTCACTAGATTTATTGCTTTCCTTGCATAATAGGACATGTTAATTGCTTTAAGGTGATATTGAACTGCGTGGGAATGCTTTAATGAATTACTAAGGGCAATCACCCCTACAAGATCAAGATTGATTTGATCACCATCCCTTGACCCACATAGGTTAACCATCACCTTACGTGAAACCCTAGCCTCAACCATTAAATTAAAATCAATCTAGAAGATACCTTAATAGCTTACGAGCTCATAGGACCCTCTTGGAAGGATGTGACCTATTGCCACTCCAGTGGCCCCTACTTGATCATCTACCTTGGTATTTAAATGACTAGCCTTGCTAAGACATTTGATGACTTGGATCATCTGTAGTTGACTGAGGAGGCTATGAAGTGGTTGATCAAGGTACGATCTAACTAGTAAGTAGTAGGAAAAGTTTAAAAGAGAGGAGGAGCTACCTAAGTTGGGCATAACCTAAAAGCCACTCCCCAAGAGAAAATAAAGTGAAATCAAACTTGTTTTTGTTGCATATAAAGTAGAGTCCACTACGCTAAGAACTGGTGTATGCTAAGCCATTGATCATAGAACCTAGACTTAATGCTTTTAGATCCCTATATCAAATGGGCCACAAGGCAAAGGGTTAAGAAATCAAGTGCATGCAAGACAACCTATCTTAGACATGGCTCACAAAGTATAGGAAAGAAAGACATTATGACATTATTTTATTCCACTACCCTTTGAATATGATGATATATATGAAACAAGGGCTACTCCTAATCTATTTAAATAAAAATATAGATTAGTAGATAGGTTGGACAAAGTATATGATTAGGCTAATAAATTTTATGCCTTTATGTTAGCTGGAGACTCCTTTATACAACTTCAGTATGAGGTTTATTTCTTCTGTGCTAGTCCAATGAATCCAACTACTTCGTGTCTGTGACGACCCGGGTTTTTGAAAACATGATTTGTAAAGTATTTTGAAAGGCAGGGCCCTTAAGAGTGTAAAAAATTTTCGCAAAACAAAGCAGCGGAAATTCTTTTCTTTAGAACTTGTTTTGAAAACCCAAGTCACCACTTCATACATAACATAAGTACAATTAGTGTATAAAATAAAATTCCATTGAAGGAATATACTTTTATTAAACTCCAGGATCCATCCAGTGGTTCACAGTACAACCAAATCTAGTACAATACTTGTCCAAATTACATAATCTAAAACTCAAGCTCACCATACAATAAAACTCTCAACAAAGAAAAATACATATCTTCAAGGGTATACCTTGAAGATTATTCTCTTCAAGTCTTCTATAGTCTTTAGCTCCTAACTCTCCTTCCCTGGATCTAAGATATTGCAACAAGTACAATATCTCAGCAAGCAATGCTTGGTAGGGGATTCAAGAAACATAATAATTGACAGTGTAATTCCAATACTTCATAATCTCATTATCCTTAAACATACTCTGTACTTTGTAAGTTATGTATATCTATATACATACATACCCTTCATGGGTAAACCAGTTAAATTCATGAAAATAGTCAAATATCATTCCCAACTAAGCTGATCAATTCTCTTCATTTTGAGAACTTAGTATTACAGCTAATCTCATAATGGGAATTTCCCTTCTTGGGAAACATTGGTAATATACAATTACCTAGCATTTCATTATGCTATAACATAAGGCATTTCACTGTGCCTATTCCAATATGCATCATAGTGCAAAATAATAAAAAAGGTTGCTATGCTGCAGTCTGATCCGTACTAGCGCGCTCGGATAATCGTCTCCGTTTCACCACTGATACCATGGTGGAAAATATTATGTCACTGCCCGTATGGGGGGGCAAGACTTTCACAGTGGTGGCCTTCCCATAATTGCCACTACCCGACTTTTAGCCTCTCATTGGGCAAGGTATCATCATATCATCAAATTTCAAGGAGGGAGTGGCCAAACGCTCATAACTCCTCTAGCAATAGCATCCCCTAGGCTCATGCCTATTAAAACAAACTCACAAGCCTCCAAGCTTGTATGTAAAATAGATTTCATATATATCAGACCATATGTCTGTTTACTTAGGGCTGAAATAATTTCTAGTTCCCTATTCACTTATAGTTTAGTCCTTAACCATCTTATAGGTGTTTGGTTGGATCATAAGGTTTTCAAGAGATTTACTACAAGTATTATCATTACTCTTGTCCACATAAGATCATGAGTACAATCATGAATATCTCATGTAAATGCATTCATCAAATCCTCCTACCTTTAAAGATTGATCTCTTTTCCCCAATCTTCCATGATCCTGACCGATGTATGTAATCTGTACATCCATACATATTGTCAATATATAAATTATGAACAATCCTATTGATCACTAGATCTGATGTTTAGATTGATCTTTAGATCATTCATATCTAAGTATTTTTCTATCTCTAAGTCTTTGTATGTTCATCTCTTTGATCTTGATCTTTCATAGATCCTTTGATTGACAATCTACACATGTTGATAAAGATCAAGGTCCTAGATCTTCTATCATCTAGTTCTTCTTTGATCTAAGTTCAGTTCTTGGATCATCCCTATGGAGGATGATCTTGGTTTTCTTCCTTGAATCACCTTTGATCAAGGGTTTGGATTATCTAATCTAATGAACTATAACAAGTATACTACTAAACATACATACTAAGTACAATATAGTGTTCTTATTCTTATTGTTCTTGATCATCCAAGATCTAATGGATCTTGTTTGATCATCCTTATCTTACTTACTATTTTTATTAGGGTTAGGTAATTTACTAACCTTTTATGCTCTTATGATTATTATTCAACCAGTTAATGTGCTGGTTGAAGGTAGCTTATTCAAGCCTAAATCTAGACTACTCCTCTTATTTCCAATTGGCTAAGTCTTACTGGCTGAATGGGTGAACACAAAGTGGTGACTTCAATCCTCATGTAAGGAGGCGTTTAGACCTCACAAACGTCAACAGAAGGTAGGGGAAGAGTGAGGCTCTATTAGATAACCCCCTTAACCACTATGTTTATCATTCACTAGAATGACCATAGCTCAACCTTTCATAAGGTTCTTATAAGCATGTTTACCCTAAGCACTCTTTCTAATGGATTTTAATTAAGTCCATGAATATTTATAATGTCATTCATGGGGTTTATTATTCTTTTCCTAATTTGGGCCAAGGATTTGATAATCCTTATATTGTCCTACTAACTATAGCCCTTACTAATTAAGTCCAAAGTATTCCATTCTTATTTGTGTAATGAAACTCTACTTTTTCATTAGAATACATTTTTGATGTTTTATGCTCTTTATCTCATAACAAGTAAATCTACTACTAACATTCAACCATAAATGAATTATAAATTTAAAGTATAAAACTACCTAATTTAACATTCAATGAAAATGAGGCAAGGTACTTAAATTAAATCTAGCACCTTATGATAAGAATGAACACATATCATACTAAACTCTAAATGTTATACTAGCATGCTTTATAACATAATAATATAAAATGAAACTAATTATATTTACATTTTTAGAAACCTTTACTTATGATCCAACCATTTGATCTTAGATCTTTTCCTTTGATTAAGGACTTTAGTTATATTTAGAGAATTTTCTCTATTAAGGTCAAAAGATCACATTGATCTATTTTTATCATAATCCATCCATGATTTCCTTGGATTTCATCATATAAACATTTATTCTTTCCATCCCAAGGATCTCATCACACTTGATCTCATTGATCAAGTGGGTCCCTTTGTATTTTTAGGATTTTTCTACCATAAAGGGTAGATCCCTTCATATCTCATATCTATCCAATTTAAATATAGATATAACTTTATTTAAGTATTAGATCATTATTAAAACATGTTTCTAAGATCTGATCATCTCAGATCTTGAAAATATATGTAATTAGAAACTTAATTCTTAAATATAGAAAGTTTTTACTAAATAACATGTCTTTTTTATCATTCCATAAGAAAATAGAGGTTTCAAGCTTTCCATAGCTTCTTTCTGATCTTAATTTGGAGTTCAGATGACTCCAGAATTGATCCTGGAAGTTCACAGTCTTCTTAGGGCCTATATTTGATCTGGGCCCAGGAATGGATGGTCCAGATCGTTCGGGTGGAATGTCCAGGCGGAACGAACCAAGTGGGTCATCGGGCGCATCCACTCGGAGTGAATGACGACATGCTCTGGAGCAGCGTCTACAGACGCGGATGGGACGAGCGGAACGCCCGTCGTCCATGCGCCCGCAAACCCATCTGTCGCTGGGCGCGTCCGCTCGTCCATTTGACGGATGCGACATCTTCATGCTTGGGAAGACGCTCCACGCGTATCGCACATGCCATTCCGACGGTTCGTCATGCGTGCATCTTGGGCGTCGTCTGATCTGGAGATTGGATAGTCCATTCTGGACCGTCCAACCTATCCTCTTGCAATTGAGGGCCCAAAACGTCTCTAATTTTGATGAAACTTCTACCCTAGGGGTTTTGGACCCTTCTGGATTGATTGGTATAGTTAGATTTCTCATCTGAGCACTCCATCATCCAGAATTAAGGGTTTTGTTGTTTACTTTATTTTTATCTTTTTATTACCAAAATTAATTACAGTAAAATGAAAATTACATAAAACAATACTAAATATCTATGAAAAGGATTTCCACTTACTTGATTGGAGAGAAAACCTCAATTATATTCCTAATTTAAAAAAATACCTTGTTGATGAAGATATATCCTAGAATCCACCTTTCTTGCATATATTCGTTGTTTGAACCATTGGATCTTGAAATTTCTTTGGGGGTTTTGTAGAATAGATATGTTGGGATGTTTTGGATGGTGGAATTGATCAAATTAGATCTAGAACAGAGTGCCTAATTGATTTTAGATCTCTTGTTCTAATATAAAAAGAAAAACAAGTTGGAAAGAGATCTAACTCTTGGAAATTTTGGGTTTTGGGGAGGGATTCTAGATCTAATTTTTCAAGGAGATTGAAGATAATTTCGTGGGAATTTTATGAGGATTTTTGGGGTTGTATTTATAGGCATTTTGGGTCTTTTTTCATGATTATAATATGTTATTTTTTTAATATAAAATGGCATAAAAGTCTTCAATGCTCCCATGCCTAATTTTTATTCCCCATGACCAGCTGATCTTTGTTGACCCATGTTTCACATGGGATGCTGATCAAATTGGTTGTTGGGGACATGGTGGTCCCCATGTGGGCCCCACATGGTGTAAAAAGTCCGTTTTGCCCTTTATGCATAAAATTTTTGGGTTTTATTCCCATGATCTCATATTTGAGTGTACTTAGTGGCGTTGGATTTGTATTTCTCAGTACATTCTAAATTTTGATGTTTCATATTTTGATTTTTGGTATATTTTGATTTTTGGGTAAAATTACTATTTTACCCCTTTTGTCCAAAAAAAATGAAAAACTTAAGGATTTCTTATCCGAATTTGAAATTCGTCGTGCTTACAATCATTTTGAAGGGTTTGCTAAGTTTAATTTCAATTTTACATATCTTATGATTTGATTATACTTTTATAAAAAGTATATTTTAAATAACCCTAATATTTCACGCCGAAATATCTGAAACTCAAACTTTATTGATTTTTCTCAATCAATTTACAAAACTTGGGGTTATTACAGTGTCCATCAATCTGTGTGCATCTAGAATACTTTATAAAGCAAAGGATTGCAATGAGTGCATTCCAAAACCCTAGCAAAAACTTTTATATTTTTTGAGATTTACCATCATGGATGGGCTAGGCATCTTGATTTTTCATGGTCTTAGGATAATCAATATTTCCCTAGTGATTTGGTTCTACAGTAGCATGAGCCACAATAGGAGTTCCCTTCACAATAAAGGGAACAATCTTTAGAAGAGATCCTTAATTTCTTTATATAAAGTACTTTTAGAATTGTAGAATGACATAAAACAAACTATGGAGGCCCACTTGTAATCTATTGCATAGTATTAAATGCATTTTTAGAATGGGAAAAGGAAACTGACTAAGTTGAGAATAATGAGATGCCCATCAATACTCCAATAGGGATAGAAATACTATTAGATTCTGAAGACCTTTATGAGACAGAGACTTTAGTTAATACACCATCCCTGCCATTTTATAACAAAAATCCACTCGAGACATGTCGTGCTCATTTTAATTTTGATGTAGACACCTCCATTGAAGTGAATTTTATATACTATTTGATATGGTCACTGCTATTCCTCAATTTGGCAACCATTGGGACCATTCATCTAGAATTGGCCCTAAGCAATTAAGAATAACGATGGTCTTTCATGTCCTCATATTATTACCACCAAACATTATGGGGTAAAAAGTGTATAATGACTACTGTAAAATTCTTAAATAGAGTGAGAAACTTCTTCATTTAATTGCTAGAGTTAAGATTATGATAGATTAGTTATCTAGCTAGGTTTAAGGGCTAGGGTAAAGCACATTAGTTAGTTATTTTAGTCATAAGATCATATTAGTTTTGCATTTGCACTAGCACTCATTATATATTAATGTTGCATTCAACATAGCACATCAACAAATCAATGCACTATCTTCTCACCCTTTCCTCTTAGGTTCATTATTTTTATTTGTCCATGGTATGTAGTTCTAAATATTGAGGACAAGGTTTAATTTATCTGGTGCTGGGGAATTTCAAAATTTAATGTGTTCATTTAAGTTTTTAAATTCATTTTATTTTAAAAATATAAAAGAATTAAATTTTTTGAAAAAAAAGAATTTTTATGATAGTTCTTTTACTAAGATGAGAATTTGAAATTTTAAAATATTCAATCTATCATTTGAACATTAGCTTCTTAATAGATTTATATACAATTAGTTCCTTATTTTATCCTTTTCCTAAAGCTTTTCATGAAAATTAAAGTTGGAACAATTATTGCACAAAATAGCCATATATATTAACTTGAAAGGTAAATAAAACTTAAAGATCCTCAAGAATATTTGTGGAGACTTGTAACCTAAGTGAGCTTTAGAGCTATTTTTCCTTTTTGAGGGTTATACAAAAATTAAAACAATTCTTCAAGGAATGTAATTCCTAGTTGGTCTCATTGTTCTTTGTCTCGCTCAACTATTGGGAAATCCCAAAAGATTATAGTATATATCTCTTGAGTTTATGGTCTCATTTAAGTCATATATATCCTTGGAAATGAGAGAGGTCATCCTTGGTAGAACTAGAAACTTTAACCTTCCCTAAGTTATTTTCCACTAGTTAGCCACTTGAGCATTTATAATAAGCCTTTTCTTTGTGAACCAATTCACCATTACATACTTGTTTTGGAAATATGTAGAAAAGATTGATGATTTTGAAGAAAAAATATGAACAATACAATTCAAAAGGAGGACATCAAAAAGGGCTAAAAAGAAGAAAAACTTAGAAAAAAACTAGATTTAAAGACAAGTCAAACGAAAAGAAGAAAATTGCCAACAATAAAGAATGTTCACTCTTGTGAAAAAAAATGGAAGGAAAAGTTGTGAATATATCTTACAAGCCTTTGCATATTTTTCAAAACAACCTTTGTTTACCTTTATACCCATTCTTTTGATAATCCTTACCTAAGCTTTCATTTTGTCCCAGTAGAAGTCTTGATTTGATTTTAGAAGTAGTATGACTTGGATATGGCTATGAACAAATAGGGTAATTAGTAGAGTATAAGATTCTTAGTAGTTGATGTTCTTTCATACGACCATTATCATTTGTTTTAAGTTATAGTTGTTTTGTATGACATATGAGAGGTTTTTGGACTTGATGGACGACATTCTACTCACATATTGGTGAGAGGTTAACCATTTCTTAGTGACTTCTTATTGAGTAATAAGTATATCCTATGATATTTGATGTTAAAACATACTTTAGGATTATATTTTAGGCTGATAATTGTGTATTGCTAACTATGTTCACACGTTCACATTTTGATATTTAATGAATTGATGGGATATTTTTAGCATAGGGGTAGAATTTTGAACCTTTTTGTTTACCATTATTAGCCTTCTAAAGTTATGTATTTAATATGAGCTAAATATAAGAAAATTTTATCAGATGAATAAAGGACTTTCTTAAGAGTTTTTTAAATATGTCTGTGTGAATCATTTTTAGAAATCTTACGAGACTAAAACGCCTCCACTGGGGGTAACCTAGGGGTTTAAAGGATTTCTACATATGCTTAATGCAAATTCTAGTACATGCAAAAGTGGTTAGGAATTTATAGATTTTATTTTAGATTTCTTATTTTCTATTTAGTAGTTTTGCTTGAGGACTAGGAAAATGTGAGTAAGGGTATTTGATAGCCACAAAATTATTACATAGAATACCTCTATATTTAGCAAGCTTGAGACCCTTTTTATTATAATGATCACTAATTGGCATTATTTCCATATTTTACAAGATTAGGGTACAATTGTAAAAAAGTATATTTTTAGCATTCCAAACCCTTAAGATGAATAATTATCTGAGCATCAACATGGGCCTGCCTATAAAATTAATGAAGTCCAAAAGTTCAAAATGCAAAACAGGCGTTGGTATCATTTTTAGCACATTAAAAACCCATGAGGCATCATCAAACCTTATACATGCAAAAGAGGCTAAGTATAAAAGCATAAGTTGTAGAACTTTTCATGCATGCATTCCACTACCTTTGAAGTGATTCAAAGTGAAGCTTAAGAGTCACATACACCAAAGGAAGCACACATGTGAAATACACTTAAGCTAGGGCCCATCAGAGATAAAAACCGTAACTTTCTCTCTCTAAATATCAAAATGGGGACCAAGTATGCATACCAGAAATTTTTCATAAAAATATGGTGCATCCAACTTAAATCCACATAGAATACATTATGGGATGATTATGATTGGTGGAGAAAAATAAGGAGGGAGGAGAGATTCAAAAAATGGAAAATATATGGTTAGTTTTCATTCAAAAATTTCAAGAAAGAGTGACTAAGATTATTCCACATCAAAGTACATCCCAAAGCCATCAATGATAAAATATTTGAGCTAGATTTATCAATGGAAAAAATCCATGCAAGAGATAGAAGACTAATCCATGATTGGTGGAGAAATTTTGGCTGCCCGCCATGTTTCAAGGAGGAGAAAAACATATTCTTCTAAGGAGAAAATGTGTTTTCCTCTTGAATGTGATTGGTTGGACATAAAAATGGTGGGATGATGAGGGAATAAAAGAGGGGGATTAAGTTGGATAAGAAATTCTATAGGGAATCCTAGCCATCCACCTTAGGACAAGTAGATACATTGGAAGAGAAGAAAAAAAGCTTTAGACTCTATCCTATTCATGGGAGACTTCAAGGAAATCCAAAGCATCTATACTAGGTCTCAAACATAATCTAATGGAGGAGAGAAAGATTAAAGAAATATGAGACTCTTACCACTTTGCCCTGATTGAAAAGTTAAATCAAAACCCTAAGTAAGAAAGATCTCTACTATTTTCAATATAGTGGCTTACATCCATCTCAGATTTTGAAACTCCAACACAACCGAAAAAGTCATTCCATGCCTCCCACCTCTTTTACATTCCATTTCTACTTAGTTTCCTAGATTTTCTCCCTTCTTTACTATCTTGTTTCCTCCCCTAGCCTATCCTCCTTCCCATTTTCCATATTTCCTCTCCTTTCCATCTTATCCCATTCCTTCTCACCTACATCCTTATCCCCATGGCTTCTATGACTCTCTCCCTCTTTCTATCATCTTTTTCATTCTTAAATCCCCACCATTCCATATTATCTCGAACCTCCATTCCCTAGGGCTTGCACTCCAAAAATGTAAATATAAGGAATTATTCATTATGCTCTCCAATTCTCCATTCACTTACTCCATAACTTTGAAGAGAGGAAGCAAAAGGGGAGAACTAAGAGGATTTCTCAACCCTAGAAGACCACATGGAGTGATCCAACATAATTGGAGGACGTCTTAAAGGTAGAAACACCTAAGGAGAAGAGAAGAGAAGAGAAGAAAAGAGAAAACATATATTTTGGATGTAAAATCTCTCCTATGGGTCGTGACTATTGGGAAACACCCTAGGATCTTATTGAGTGACACAACAAGAGTAAGGTGTTACTTGGATGATGAAAAGTTTGGTGGTAGTGTGCGGCATAACGAATTTGAAGGAGGATTTATTTTGAGTGAAATAGAGGAGTTATTTGGTAATTGCATTCTAATCAGTAGTTTCCTTTGCTTTTGTTTACTTATTCAGTTGTAATCATTTGCTGTGATTATTTCATTAATGAAATAAAAGTTTCCATTTCAGTGTTAATGAGTTTTTTTTATTTTGTGCTTATGTTATTCAAGCTTTTGTTAGTTGTTAAATGTAGTTAATTTTTATTTATGATTGTTTGTTAATTAGTTTCTCTCTGCAATAGAATGAAAATGTGTTAGAATAAGTATTTCAAGATTAAGTGATTTAGGTAAAAAAGGAATGCTTAAGTATTAGTATTAGATTTTTAGCAATCTAATTACATGATTAGTGATTATTCTAAGAGAGGATACTAAGTATTGTAAGTAGATAGTTAAATATGAAAATCTTTGATAGTCTATGCTCTAAAAAAAAGACTATACTAGTAAGTATTTTAACTAAGCTATAATTTAATATTAATAAAATCATAAGAAGATAGGCTTAATGATATATTTTCCATGTCCTTAGAGTTATCGAAATTCTGTGAACATGTGTAAGTGAAAAAATATAAATAATTTAATTCTAAAATTTTTTTTTTTAATATGTTCGACTTTTAATTCCTGTGCTTAGGTTTGAAGTCTAACATTTTTATGTGTTTCTATGATTTTTAGCATTTTTAGTTGATTAATTTAGTTTAATAAATCATTTGGTTAAGTTAAATTAATTAAAATATGTTTTAATTGAAGTATGTTTATTAATATGGTCTTTGTGGATCAAATTGTAGTTTCCATGTCTATGCTATAATGGACCCATACACTTGTAGTTATTTTTAAAACACAAAAAGGCATAAACTTGGGTGAAGTGCATGCAATGTTGTAGAGAATAATTACCTTTCTACATTGATAGTTTGAGAAAAAATAACAATAAAAAGATAGCAGCGAATGACCATCATGAAAGAAAGTCATGAGTTCAAGTGATTATTCAAAAATGAATTTTAGAAATTATAGATATAAGGATTTTTATTGACTTTGAATCTAATGCTTTCTAAGTAGGCAATCTTAAGATCTACAAACCCATCTACAAAGAACTTGATCAAACTTGAAAATTTGAGAACTCATTTGAGTTTTAAAGAAAAGTAAGATAGATATAAGGAGTTTGAAGGAATGAATGTTAAACTGTATGATTTTGGATGGAGACTTAATTGGATGATTTAGACATTCATACTAATATGGTTAGAAGAAATTTCAGAATTTTACATATTGGTCAAATTGTTATTGGGGAAAATTTAAATTATAAACTTTTAGTTACAACTGTGTGACATGAAATTTGAGAAAGTTTAATTTAGAATGAACAACCCTTCCAAAATTGTTGGTAAACAAAATATACTCAAATGATGAAATCTAAACTTTAAATCAAAATTGAGATTAATATTTCATGCAACTTATAGTAGTTGTGATTATTGTATGAAATTATGTGATAGTGATGAAGTTATACAAATTATTTCAAGCTAGTAGTATTTTATGCGCTTAAGAAGTTTTGGTTGATACTTTTAGAGGATTGAAGAAACAAACATATGACAGAAAGGGCTGAAGTAAATTGAGCATAAACACAAGTTTACCATTGAAACATGAAATAGCAAAAGAATGGAAATCTATTCATTAGAAATGGAAGCTTAGATTATGTTTTTGTCAATTAGATGAATTGTTGAAAAGTGGGATTAGACCTAGTGTTTTGCTATTAGTATGTCTATACAAACACCTTTAGAAATGCTAGTTTCCATTGAGAAAATATGAAAAGATGACAATCCAATCCTCTCGATGTCATCCTTGGGATGTATTAGTTGGTTTAAGTTGGACAACAAATGATTACCATAAGATCACTTTTGATATCATAAAATAAGGATCTCCTTTTTAAAAAGAAAAGACTTCGCTCAAGCATATGTCATTTTACTATGAAAATGGCTTGACACATAGTGAAAGAAAATTTTACCTTTTTAGCTAAAGTTGAGATTAAAGATGATGGTAAAATCAGCCTATGTGGGATGCTAGTAGTCTGAGGAATTTTTAAATGGATTTCCTAAGGATCTACCTAGACTAATATAGTAAAAGAGAGATAGATTCCAGTATCAAGTGTATGCTTGGCATAGTTTCTATCTTCAAAACAGTATATAGAAGTTTCCCTAGTAGTGCTGAATTAGTTGAAAATGAAATCGGTGTCCTTGGGTGACGTTCCCTCAAGAAGGGGAATGGGAGCTTCAAAGGAAGGTGCTAGCGCCTTCTTTTGAAGTTAGCATGGGTTTAAGTAGAAAGTATTGTCTTTTTTATTAAAAGCAGGATGACTTAATGAGATTTTGTATTAATTATCGAATGCATAAAGGATTCATGGTGAATAATAAGTATCGTCTACCCCAAATTCATGACCTATTTGATCATTTTCAGACAATTATGGTCTCTTCAAAGATCGATTTGAGGTCCAATATCATTAGTTGAAGATTTGTGAAGAATTTTTTTTGAAGAATGACTTTTCAAATTGAATATAAACATTTAGTATCCTTGAGCATGTCATTTGAATAGATTATTAATTTTTTTCCATTTGTGAATTTATTGGACATGATATTTAGACCATTCCCTATTCAACCTACCATTTTGTTTGTTGAATACATCCTAGTATATACAATGAATTAGAGGAACATTAAGAATATGTTTAGAACATGAAAACTATATGTTAAAGGCAAAGATGGTGAATGTGGATTGAGAATGTTAACTTTCTAGACCACTTCAAAAGATAGTGTTGTAGTGGACCTAGTAAAGGTAGAGATACTAAAAGCTAACCACTGTACCAATACTTATTTTACCCTCAAGTAGTGGAGCTTATGTGATGCATGCAATGCATAGTAATAATGAATAAAGTATGAGGTAAATTATATTATTCATGAGTGAGAAACTAATAATTGTGAAGTCGTCCTTAAATATATAAAGGCATTACCTATATGCCAAGAAATTGTAGAACAATGTTGACCCATTTGTAAGTTAAAAATTGAGTTTCAAACTGCCACAACAAAAATGACTATTTATAACTCAAAGTGGACAAGAAAGCTATATTAATAAGTGGTGTGAAATTAGAGTCTAAAGATGAGAATCATGTGTTTTAAGGATTTTACCAATTAAGAGAGTTGTATGATTTAGAATAAAAAGGAAGTTGAGGAACAAGGAAATTTCCTTGGTTAAAATTATCTAATAAAATTGTTTAGTCCAAATAACAACTTAGAATTGAAATCTATGATGAGATGAGAAGAACATATCTAGAATTGTTTGAGGAATGATTTTTAGGAAAGAATTTCAAGGATGAAATTCCTCTAAGAGGAGAAGATTGAAATGACCCTAATTTTTTAATTTCATTTTGTACGATTTTGTTAAATTCTACTTGGAATGAAATGTGGATTTGAGATTTATACATTTTTGGTTTTGAGGAAATTTACTTTTGAAGGATATGAAATTAACCATTGAAACCTTAATAATTATATTACAATTAATGAAAATTTTTCAAGGACACTAAGAATGCAATAATTGGAGTTAGGATAAAACATTAGACTATTGTGATAGTGGGTGCAAATTGATAATAACACCCCTAAGGGCATTATAGTCATTTCACTATGGAGCCCCAACCTCTCAATTGAAGCTTAGAAGTTGGTCAAATTGCATGATGAGTGTGAATAACTGTGTTTTAGATATGAATCATGCCATTTTAATAAGCAAAACATCATCATTGAAAGTAATTATGAATAACTTAAGGGAACTCCGCCAACACCAGTCCCAAGCCCCAATTAAAAAAGGAGGAGGGTCTTGCATTAGGTGCCAGCCGGCAAGGGAGAAGTTGAAGACGATTTCATTATTTCTTTCCTTCTTGCAAATAAATATGCATTTGCCTGTTAGTTTGTAAGGAAGAAATGAAAATCATCTCTAGTTTCCTAAAAGTATGTGTAATGCTCGAGCAATTTACGCTATTTTTAACAAAAATTGGACATTCTATGGGAAATAAATTGTGTTAAATGTTTTACTTTATTTAAAATATTAAATGAAGGAATTTGTGATGAAATGGTATCATTAGATTTTACTCGAAAAATGGAATCCAACACCTCAAAGAACGCCAAAAATGGAGTTCGTATGAAGAAGTTACGGCCGTTTAAAGATCAGGGGCAGTTCTGTAATTTAAACAGAAAACAAAAAGGAACGAAAAACGTAGGGGGCCATTTTGATAACAGCACCCCCTGTCATCTTCATCCTCTAGACCTCTCAAGAAACCCCGTTTCTAGAGGTTTCTGCCACCGCCATAGCAAGGCTATAAATATCCCATCTTCCCCCTCTCCAAAACACAAGTTTTCCGACGATTTTGGGACTGGGGTTTCCGGGAAAAATTTGTAAACCCGTCTCAACCTAGTTCCCTCTGCGTTTTTCGGCAACGACCCATCCCGAGTCAGGCTGGCCATTCCGGTTTCCCCATTTTCCCTCTTCTCCTTTCCGGTCTAGCATTGGGGTTTTCCCCTTCTTCATGGGTTCCGACAACATAGATCTCCGGCAGAAGGAAACACACCATCGGGAAAAAAGGGCATCCCCAGGCTACCCAGGTAAGCCGTTCTTCTTTCCTTTTCACTTTTTTTCCTCCTTTTAGGCTAGATCCATGCTGGATCTAGCGTTTCCAGCCAGATTTCCTGGCCAAAAAACACTCCAAGCCGGTTCCAGCCGACCCTACATGAACAAGGCGTCCCAGGGACGCCATGCTCCACGTACGCTGAGGGCAGGGTCCCTGGGGTGGGTTTCGGGCTTACGACAGTGCGTACACTGTCCCAGGTGCGGCCTTTGGCTGTGCGGGCGACATGGGGCACGGGTCCTAGCTCGACCAAGATGCACGGGGTGCCCTGGTAGCTGAGACGCGCCATGCTACAAGGTGCGTCCGTGCGATGATGCGCGTCATAGCGCGTCACTTGAGCATGCATGTGCGCTGCAAAACGTGGTCCCTAGCATGGCCTTTGGGCGCGCACACACCTGAGGCGGTCGCGGTTCAACCAGGATGCACGGGTGTCCTCGGAACTGGGACACGCAGACCTAACAAGACTATAAGGATGGGATTAGAGGACAATTTAAAGAGTTAACCATGGAATAGTAGGTCCACATCATAAGATCTATCCTGACAATGAATTAGGCAAGGACCATGGACCCTAAATGGCAGATCTAGCGATCTAATGTCTAAATAGAATGAGATTGATAAGGACTCCTTATATCCATTTATACTCAGGAGTTTATAAATGAGACCGAGGGACGGGTTGAGTGATAAAGGACGCGACTCCAGGAAACTTTGAGGTAGGTGCTCTATCGCTACTAGACTTTTAAAAGAGCAATGATCGTTTTGAGAATGCATGTTTTAAGTATAAGTATATGACGTATTTAGCATGACTTAATTCAGCGTACATATGATAAATACACTATGCATAGACATGTTTTGCAAACAATTGTTATATTGCATGATTTGTGAGAATTGAGTTCTTGAAAAATTGCATGTCCTTGAGGGTTACCAAAAGACGCTGGAGTGCCCAAAAGACGTTGGGTAGGCAGTTGTGAGGGGCCCAAAGAGGACAGGTTTTGACAAAAAGGTTTTTGCTTGTTTGATCTTATATGATTTGGGCTAATAAGCTCGTGGGCGCTATGCCGAGAGGTCTGGGTTGGCCTCCAGCCTCTACCACTATTAGGTGGAATGGGTACCACACCCAAAAAGGGCAATGTCCCTACGTCAACTGCATGTGGTACAGGGGGCTACTACTGGTGTCACGACACTGGGTCGATGTGTCATATGCCCCATGGAGGCTATGATCGAGTGTCGTTAGGTACCGGGGGACCACATAGCGGCGAGGTCGTGGGCATAGTTGGGCCCTATGGTTTCGTGGACTTGCATTGCATATGCATGACATGAAGTTGGTCGACCATACCATACCAGATATCCATAAGTTGGATTAGTTGAGCATCTTAAGCATATCATGATGTTTATGATACATATAAGATACTTTCGACTTGGATTATGCTATTCTTTAAGTCGTCAGTATTCCGATTCAACAGTGGTTTTTAATATCGGTATTGAACATGATTGTTCGAACATCCACATGTTTTAAAGAGTATATGATTTTAAACATAGCATGCATTGTAAAACTAGTAGTTCCATTTTTCATGATAGTTCCATCTACGAGTAGAGGACACCTATGTTAGTGCTACGAGCAAAGTAAATCAAAAGGAGACAATTATACGTGTAAGTAAACACTCTACCCTTCGGACATGTATTTGTATTTAATTACAGTTGGGTTGTATGCTGTGACTGGATAGACCTGAGGAAAAACATTTATGATTTCTAAAGTTTTTCAAAAAGTACTTTGGTTGTTGTAAAAGCAAATGACACTCGGGGTTTTCAAAACGAGTTTAAAACTAAAGATTTTCCGCTGCACTGCATGGTTTTTATAAAATGGTTTTCAAATAGGGATGCATCCCGCCTTAGGAATTAGATATTGCATTTAAAAATGCATGGGAAAACCCAGGTCATCACAGTTGGTATCAGAGCCTAGGTTTTATCCTTTCACAGCTAGTCGAGCATGTCCAAGGGTCATAGACAATTGAGAAAATCGAGAAGAAGTAGCATAAATAAAAGAAGTAGAGATGACTACTTCTATTTGAGGCTTACAATATTAATGCTCAAGGCATTTCACTGTAAACCAATAGGTGAAAAAAAGAGATGGGTCTAGCAAAAACTTAGATATTGGATGGCTTAAATCTTATCAATAAGGATTGTTGTGCAGTGGTGCAAACAGGGAAACTTATATATATTAGATTATGATAAGAATGATGAATGAGGATGTTAGTGAACTTGTTGGTAGATAGTTCTGATCTGTAATAGATTAATCTCACCAAAAATGAGAACATCAAAGAACCTAGATGGCTATCTTACCATCATAACGAATATCAGAATATGAGTACACTATCATATGATATGAGTATGATAGGGGTTGTAAAAGATAGACTTTGAGAAGATTTTGATGATAATCTAATAGGGATGAGCATGCAAAATAATATTAGGAAATAACTGTGACTCATACTAGATCACAAAGGTATGGATCCTGAAGGACTTAGCTCAATTTTGGATACCTTAATTGGAGTCTTATGAAGAGTAAAGTGCTATCGAATAATAACTACCTGAGTATCATGGAGCAAATTAGAAGATGTATACAAGTGACATATTATGTGATTAAGAGAAACACAACACGAATATGATAAGGAAATGAATTCGACCGAGTTATCAAAAGATTTTGACAATAATATTGGGGATGATAGATCTGTGATAATAGATTGATCCTAACATGAACTTCTAAGAAAAGTATAGCATGATCAAAACGTCAATAAGACATTGTATGAATTTTATTGAGGCTACAAGCAATTGAGGATTTCAATGATCTGAAGACAGTTTAGAATTTCTGAGAAGCATTCAGTTTATCATATCTTTAAGTAAAGGAGTAGATGTAGTATCGATTATATGCAACCACTCAAATGGAAGCATTGATCTAGGTAGATAAAAATAAGGATTTTGAAGAAAAGAGAGAAAGAGATAGAGATGTAACTACCAGTATTCAATGAGTATTGAATATTCAAAAGAAGAAGATCATGACTTTATGGAGATACATACAAATCTTTCATCTTGAATCCTATAGGAAGGTCAACTAAACAAATGCAAAGGAATAATACTAGTTGAGTTGGTGATCTTATTGTAAAAGAGTATAAAAGAGAGAAAGCATATGGGGTTTAAGACTTTGAGTAGAGTATCGAATTTCAGGAGATTATGCAACAAGAAATTTCTGAAGAGGAATGGTGATCCACAACAAATTAAAGTCTATAAATGGTTTGATATCAATTATTACAATTAGATTCTTATTGGATCCATTAGCTTATGGGGAACACCAATGGATATAACCCATAAAAAGGAAAATTTGATGATATCCCACGCTAATTAATCAAGTATGTTAGTATCTATGAGTTAGTAGTCGAAGTTATATACTCAGAGGGATATTATAAGTATTTGGACATGAGTTTTACCTAAAAGAAGATTACTTGATTGGACTAAGTCATTTGAGGGTATGAGGTCAGTTGATTAGGCCACATCATGGAGGGGCTACAAGTACAATAAATATAGTAACAACTGAGATAGGAGCAAAAATAAGAAGTGATCTAAATCAATGTGAAAGATTTTTCAAACCTTAATGGCTACCATGACAAGGTGAAAAAATTACTTTGAGTCTGAAAAATACTGTTGACTTGGATTGAAAAGAAAGGTAGATAAGTACCGATCACTTTAGAGACCCTTGAGCTTATGACAAAGATATATTTGGAAAGAGATCAAAAGGTAATCAAATAAAGTCTTTCTTTATGTCTACAAAAATGTTCCATGCTTACCTGAGTATTTTTCAAATTTGATGAATTAACAACTTCAACATAACTTGATGTAATAGCTATTGAGCAAGAACTGCTATTGTAAGCTAAGTATGAGGAGGCACTTGAAGGATAAAATTTGAGGAATTGAGAAAATCACTACTTATACCTCCCAACAATACAGACTACATGGTTGACGATAAAGCCTTGATAAAAGATTAAATAATATATTGACATAGGGGATGGAAGGAGAAAAGGTGAGATGGCTAGCACACTATAAGGTGAAGATTTAATGTTACGTTGCCTTTAGACAAAAAGTTAGATGTTATGAGCATATACCAAGTACGAAAAATCAATTAAAGGAATTTCCTAAGGACTAACCCTACTGATTTGAGTATAGAAGTTTTAGACTGAAAGGTTATGAAGAAAACCATCAAGCAAAGAAAAGACAAAGAGGATGATGACAAAGGATTCAACCATGAGCTAGTAAGGGTACTCAATTATGAATAAGACACTTTTTGCATAAATGGGAACATTATGGGAAATCCTAATGACAAATTGATGTGAATAGTGAGATAGGCCTCTGGACGAGAACATTTGACCCATGATGATGAATCTACCATTAACATTTGACATGAGTTTGGATAAAATCTCCACGGAGAAAAGCATTTAATGAATTCAATAATTATGAAACTGGATATAGAGTTAGGATATTTTACTTTCGATATATGATAAGGTCCTCAATGGAAGATGCTACTAATTTGCTTTCATGATTTTATTTTAAATGTAACTTTGGTCGAGAAATAAAGTCACATGTGGAAAATGACAGATAGTTGAAATTCAAAGTTAATCAAGGGTTTGGCTGTAGAGCACATGATACCATGTCAGTTATTGAAGTATCTTGGGGACAAATATAAAAGATAAGAAGCAAAGTTAGACACAGTAGAAAGAAGGTAATTTTTTTTGGACTCTTACTAATGAGACATGACCAACCATTAGAAGGAGATGTGGATGATGAAGAGATCACTAGATGAAAGACAAGAAGACAAAGGGATCATCCTACGATATTCAAAAAGGACTGTGAGAAATAAGATAATATGATCTTGAAAGAAGTATGGAGTAATTTATACATGAATAAAGAAGCATGATCCTACGAGGAGACTATCCTATACACGATGAGAAAAGTATAGGCATCTAAGGATTTCGTGATAGATGAATTATAGCTAGAAACCAGTATTTTTAAATTGGCATGTATGGGAGTATGCATCAGAGTACACAGCAAAAGTGGCCCTTATAGGTAAGGCCTTGAAGAAGGAACAATAAAAATAATAAATTGAGGTTGAGCCTAGATTTGATTCCTAAGGGGGGAATGCATTGACCAAGAAGTTATCTAAGAGACAAAATACCTTGAAGATGATAATTTATGGAATTTTGAGGACGAAATTCTTTTAAGCGTGTAATAATGTAATGCCGAGCAATTTACGCTATTTTAAACAACAATTGGACATTCTATGGGAAATAAACTGCGCTAAATGTTTTACTTAATTTTAAATAGTAAATGAAGGAATTTGTAGGAAACTTGCCACCATTAGATTCTACTCAAAAAATAGAATCCAATGCCTCAAAGAATGCCAAAAACAGAGTTCGTATGAAGAAGTTACGGTCATTTAAAGATCAGGGGCAGTTCTGTAATTTAAATAGAAAACGAAAAAGAATGAAAAATGCAGGGGGCCCTTTTGATAACGGCACCCCCTGTCATCTTCCTCCTCTAGACCTCTCCAGAAACCCCGTTTCCAGAGGTTTTTGCCACCGCCATAGCAAGGTTATAAATACCCCATCTTCCCCCTCTCCAAAACACAAGTTTTCCGGCGATTTTGGGACGGGGGTTTCCGACAAAAATCAGAAACCCATCTCAACCCAGTTCCCTCTACGTTTTTCGACAACCGCTTGTCCCGAGTTAGGCTGGCCATTCAAATTGTAATAACCCCCATTTTTTTGTAAATTGATTGAGAAAAATCAATAAAGTTTGAGTTTTAGATATTTCGGGCTGAAATATTAGGGTTATTTAAAATATACTTTTTATAAAAGTATAATCAAATCATAAGACATGTAAAATTGAAAGTAAACTTAGCAAACCCTTCAAAATGACTGTAAGCACGACAAATTTCGAATTCGGATGAGAAATCCTTAAGTTTTTCATTTTTTGGACAAAAAGGGTAAAATAGTAATTTTACCCAAAAATCAAAATATTCCAAAAATCAAAATATGAAACATCAAAATTTAGAATGTACTGAGAAATACGAATCCAACGCCACTAAGTACACTCAAATCCGAGATCATGGGAATAAAACCCAAAGTTTTATGCATAAAGGGCAAAACGGACTTTTTACACCATGTGGGGCCCACATGGGGCCCACATGGGGACCACCACGTCCCCAACAACCACTTTGATCAGCAGCCCATGTGAAACATGGGTCAACAAAGATCAGCTAGTCATGGGTTAGGTATGGGAGCATTAAAGACTTTCATGCCATTTTATATTAAAAAATACATATTATAATCATGAAAAAAGACCCAAAATGCCTATAAATACAACCCCAAAAATCTTCCAAAAATCCTCATACAATCCCCACGAAATTATCTTCAATCCCCTTGAAAAATTAGATCTAGGATCCCTCTCAAAACCCCAAAATTTCCAAGAGCTAAATCTTTTTCCAATTTGTTTTTTTTAGATTAGAACAAGAGACCTAAATTCAATTAGGCACTCTGTTCTAGATCTAATTTCATCAATTCCACCGTCCAAAACATCCCAACACATCTATTCTACAAAACCCCCAAAGAAATTTCAAGATCCAACGGTTCAAACAACGGTATTTACGCGAAAGGTGGATTTTAAGCTATATCGTCATCAACGAGGTATTTTTTTTATTGGGCATGTAAATCAAGTTTTCTCCTCAATCAAGTAAGTGGAAATCCTTTTCCTATATTTTTAGTAATGTTTTATGTAATTTTTATTTTACTGTAATTAATTTTGATAATAAAAAGATAAAAATAAAGTAAACAACAGAACCCTTAATTAGGGATGATGGAGTGCTCAGATGAGAAATCTGACTGTACCAATCGATCCAAAAGGGTCCAAAACCCCTAGGGTAGAAGTTTCATCAAAATCGAGACCTTTTGGGCCCTCAATTGCAAGAGGATTGATTGGACGGTCCCGAGAATGGACCGTCCGATCTCCAGATCGACGACGCCCACGTGACGCACCGTCGGAACGGCGCGTGCGATACGCGTGGAGCGTCTGTTCAAGCGCACGGAAGGCGCGTCCGTCCAAAGGACGAGCGGACGCGCCCAGCGACAGCCCGGTTTGCGGGCGCGCGGACGACGGGCGTTCCGCTCGTCCCGTCCGCGTCTGTGGACGTCCCGCAGGCGCGCGTCGGGATTTCGTCCCAGCGGACGCGCCCGACGACGCCTGGTTCGTTCCGCTCGGTTCGTTCCGCCTGCCGTTCCGCCCGACTAATCTGGGCCGTTCCTTCCTTGGGCCCAGATCAAATCTAGGTCCTAGGAAGGACTGTGAACTTCCAGGATCAATTCTGGAGTCATCTGAACTCCAAATTGAGATCGGAAAGAAGCTATGGACTAATTTTCATAATACTATGCATGTAGCAATTCTAATTCCTACATTTATATTTCTTTATATATGTAATGTTAACTTTGAATTTTACAATACTTCTAATGTTTTCATCTTTAACACCTATTTCTCATAAATCTCCATTTCATCTTTTCTATAAGGTTAAATTTTTTCTTCTTTTTTTTTTTTTTTTT
Source organism: Warburgia ugandensis (assembly GCA_035236585.1). Lineage (NCBI taxonomy): Eukaryota > Viridiplantae > Streptophyta > Magnoliopsida > Canellales > Canellaceae > Warburgia > Warburgia ugandensis. The sequence continues at coordinate 38,051,573 of CP141134.1, read as the reverse complement.
CATCTTCTTTTCCAATTTATCGTTTTTTTCTCTTTATCTCCATTTCTTCACTTAGTAATGGTTATATACATACTTTACTTAATAATGGTTATATACATACTTGTATTAACGTACTTTGTATGTTTACTCAGGACTTTAGGTTAGACCTGAACATCATACCTTACATCTATTGTAATGTTTTTCCTATGGATTTCTATATCTTATTATTCCCTTTATTGGAATTCTTATTTGCTAAGTAGTATTTCGAGTCCTTTCACTAAGTATATCGACTTTCCTTTCACTAAGTAATATCGACTTATACTATACTATTCCGTCATTACACTAACTCTTTCTATATTTATTCTTAATTAATGAGTTTAACTCTTTCTATACTCATCCTTCACAAATGAGTTACTCTTTCTTCACAAATGAGTCTACTCTTTCCATATTCCTCAAATAATGAGTTTAACTCTTTCCTCACTAATGAGTCAACTCTTTACATCCTCTTCAACAAATGAGGCTACTCTTTCAAGACTTATCCTTCACTAATGAGTTACCTCCTTTTATACTTATCTCTTAACTAATGAGTTTATCACATAACTCCTTCTCATCAATCGATAACTTATCTCTTATTCACTCACTTTAGGTTGAACCTCGAGCACCTTACTTGGTATTTCTACGAGAAGATGATGAACCTTGGGTTTGCTATAGGTGAGGAAGAAGGTTCTTCAACACCCTTGTCATCATCTCTTGTTATCATCTCTTCCACATTGCTCATTGTTACTCTTTCCATATTGTCAACCTGAGTATTTTGAGTTGCCTATCTTGTGATTCTCTTTGGTGGCATATGTTCAAAATTTCTATCAATCCTCTATACAACTATTTCTATCTTAATCTAGACATGGATTATAATCTCTCTTTTGGACATATTTGTACTGTCTTGTGACTGGATGAATCGCTTCGATACCAACTGTGACGACCGGGTTTTTGAAAACATGATTTGTAAAGTATTTTGAAAGGCAGGGCCCTTAAGAGTGTAAAATTTTTTCGCAAAACAAAGCAGCGGAAATTCTTTTCTTTAGAACTTGTTTTGAAAACCCAAGTCACCACTTCATACATAACATAAGTACAATTTGTGTACAAAATAAAATTCCATTGAAGGAATATACTTTTATTAAACTCAGGATCCATCCAGTGGTTCACAAGATCTGACCAAATCTAGTACAATACTTGTCCAAATTACATAATCCAAAACTCAAGCTCACCATACAATAAAACTCTCAACAAATAAAAATACATGTCTTCAAGGGTATACCTTGAAGATTATTCTCTTCAAGTCTTCTATAGTCTTTAGCTCCTAAGTCTCCTTCCCTGGATCTGAGATATTGCAACAAGTACAATATCTCAGCAAGCAATGCTTGGTAGGGGATTCAAGAAACATAATAATTGACAATGTAATTCCAATCCTTCATAATCTCATTATCCTCAAACATACTCTTTACTTTGTAAGTTATGTATATCTATATACATACATACCCTTCATGGGTAAACCAATTAAATTTGTGAAAATAGTCAAATATCATTCCCAATTAAGCTGATCAATTCTCTTCATTTTGAGAATTTAGTATTACAGCTAATCTCATACTGGGAATTTCCCTTCTTGGGAAACATTGGTAATATACAATTACCTAGCATTTCATTATGCTATAACATAAGGCATTTCACTATGCCTGTTTCCATATGCATCATAGTGCAAAATAATCAGAAAGGTTGCTATGTCTTTGCCTCGATCCGTACTAGCGCGCTCGGATAACTGCCTGTTCACCACCGATACCACGGTGGAAAATATTATGTCACCGCCCGTATGGGGGCAAGACTTTCACGGTGGTGGCCTTCCCATAATTGCCACCACCCGAGCTTTTAGCCTCTCATTGGGCAAGGTATCATCATATCATCAAATTTCAAGGAGCGGGTGGCCAAACCCTCATAACTCCTCTAGCAATAGCATCCCCTAGGCTCATGCCTATTAAAACAAACTCACAAGCCTCCAAGCTTGTATGTAAAATAGATTTCATATATATATCGACCATATGTCTGTTTACTTAGGGCTGAAATATTTTCTAGTTCCCTATTCACTTATAGTTTAGTCCTTAACCATCTTATAGGTGTTTGGTTGGATCATAAGGTTTTCAAGAGATTTACTACAAGTATTATCATTACTCTTGTCAACATAAGATCATGAGTACAATCATGAATATCTCATGTAAATGCATTAATCAAATCCTCCTACCTTTAAGGATTGATCTCTTTTCCCCAATCTTCCATGATCTTGACCGATGTATGTAATCTGTACATCCATACATATTGTCAATATATAAATTATGAACAATCCTATTGATCACTAGATCTGATGTTTAGAATGATCTTTAGATCATTCATATCTAAGTATTTTTCTATCTCTAAGTCTTTGTATGTTCATCTCCTTGATCTTGATCTTTCATAGATCCTTTGATTGACAATCTACTCATGTTGATAAAGATCAAGGTCTTAGATCTTCTATCATCTAGTTCTTCTTTGATCTAAGTTCAGTTCTTGGATCATCCCTATGGAGGATGATCTTGGTTTTCTTCCTTGAATCACCTTTGATCAAGGGTTTGGATTATCTAATCTAATGAACTATAATAAGTATACTACTAAACATACATACTAAGTACAATATAGTGTTCTTATTCTTATTGTTCTTGATCATCCAAGATCTAATGGATCTTGTTTGATCGTCCTTATCTTTCTTACTGTTTTTATTAGGGTTAGGTAATTTACTAACCTTTTATGCTCTTATTATTATTATTCAACCAGTTAATGTGCTGATTGAAGGTAGCTTATTCAAGCCTAAGTCTAGACTCGCTCCTCTTATTTCCAATTGGCTAAGGCTTACTAGCTGAATGGGTGAACACAAAGTGGTTACTTCAATCCTCATGTAAGGAGGCGTTTAGACCTCACAAACGTCAACGAAGGTAGGGGAAGAGCGAGGCTCTATCAGAGAACCCCTGTAACCACTATGTTCATCATTCACTAGAATGACCATAGCTCAACCTTTCATAAGGTTCCTATAAGCATGTTTACTCTAAGTACTCTTTCTAATGGATTTTAATTAAGTCCATGAATATTTATAATGTCATTCATGGGGTTTATTATTCTTTTCCTAATTTGGGCCAAGGATTTGATAATCCTTATATTGTCCTACTAACTATAGCCCTTACTAATTAAGTCCAAAGTACTCCATTCTTATTTGTGTCATGAAACTCTACTTTCTCATTAGAATACATTTTTGATGTTTTATGCTTTTTATCACATAACAAGTAAATCTACTACTAACATTCCACTATAAATGAATTATAAATTTAAAGCATAAAACTACTTAGTTTAACATTCAATGAAAATGAGGCAAGGTACTTAAATTAACTCTAGCACCTTATGATAAGAATGAACACATAAACTCTAAATGTTATACTAGCATGCTTTATAACGTAATAACATAAAATGAAACTAATTAGATTTACATTTTTAGAAACCTTTCCTTATGATCCAACCATTTGATCATAGATCTTTGCCTTTGATTAAGGACTTTAGTTATATTTAGAGAATTTTCTCTATTAAGGTCAAAAGATCACATTGATCTATTTTTATCATAATCCATCCCTGATTTCCTTGGATTTCATCATATAAACAGTTATTCTTTCCATCCCAAGGATCTGATCACACTTGATCTCATTGATCAAGTGGGTCCCTTTGTATTTTTTTTTTTGGGTTTTTCAATCATAAAGGGTAGATCCCTTAATATATCTCATATATATCCAATTTAAACATAGATATAACTTTATTTCAGTATTAGATCATTATTAAAACATGTTTCTAAGATCTGATCATCTCAGATCTTGAAAATCTATGTAATTGGAAACTTAATTCTTAAATACAGAAAGTTTTTATTGAATAACATGTCATTTTTATTATTCTATAAGAAAATAGAGGTTTCAAGCTTTCCATAGCTTCTTTCCGATCTCAATTTGGAGTTCAGATGACTCCAGAATTGATCCTGGAAGTTCACAGTCCTTCCTAGGGCCTAGATTTGATCTGGGCCCAAGGAAGGAACGGCCCAGATTAGTCGGGCGGAACGGCAGGCGGAACGAACCGAGCGGAACGAACCAGGCGTCGTCGGGCGCGTCCGCTGGGACGAAATCCCGACGCGCGCCTGCGGGACGTCCACAGACGCGGACGGGACGAGCGGAACGCCCGTCGTCCGCGCGCCCGCAAACCGGGCTGTCGCTGGGCGCGTCCGCTCGTCCTTTGGACGGACGCGCCTTCCGTGCGCTTGAACAGACGCTCCACGCGTATCGCACGCGCCGTTCCGACGGTGCGTCACGTGGGCGTCGTCTGATCTGGAGATCGGACAGTCCATTCTGGACCGTCCAATCAATCCTCTTGCAATTGAGGGCCCAAAAGGTCTCTGATTTTGATGAAACTTCTACCCTAGGGGTTTTGGACCCTTCTGGATCGATTGGTACAGTCAGATTTCTCATCTGAGCACTCCATCATCCCTAATTAAGGGTTCTGTTGTTTACTTTATTTTTATCTTTTTATTATCAAAATTAATTACAGTAAAATAAAAATTACATAAAACATTACTAAAAATATAGGAAAAGGATTTCCACTTACTTGATTGAGGAGAAAACTTGATTTACATGCCCAATAAAAAAAATACCTCGTTGATGACGATATAGCTTAAAATCCACCTTTCGCGTAAATACCGTTGTTTGAACCGTTGGATCTTGAAATTTCTTTGGGGGTTTTGTAGAATAGATGTGTTGGGATGTTTTGGACGGTGGAATTGATGAAATTAGATCTAGAACAGAGTGCCTAATTGAATTTAGGTCTCTTGTTCTAATCTAAAAAACAAATTGGAAAAAGATTTAGCTCTTGGAAATTTTGGGGTTTTGAGAGGGATCCTAGATCTAATTTTTCAAGGGGATTGAAGATAATTTCGTGGGGATTGTATGAGGATTTTTGGAAGATTTTTGGGGTTGTATTTATAGGCATTTTGGGTCTTTTTTCATGATTATAATATGTATTTTTTTAATATAAAATGGCATGAAAGTCTTTAATGCTCCCATACCTAACCCATGACTAGCTGATCTTTGTTGACCCATGCTCCACATGGGCTGCTGATCAAAGTGGTTGTTGGGGACGTGGTGGTCCCCATGTGGGCCCCATGTGGGCCCCACATGGTGTAAAAAGTCCGTTTTGCCCTTTATGCATAAAACTTTGGGTTTTATTCCCATGATCTCGGATTTGAGTGTACTTAGTGGCGTTGGATTCGTATTTCTCAGTACATTCTAAATTTTGATGTTTCATATTTTGATTTTTGGAATATTTTGATTTTTGGGTAAAATTACTATTTTACCCTTTTTGTCCAAAAAATGAAAAACTTAAGGATTTCTCATCCGAATTCGAAATTTGTCGTGCTTACAGTCATTTTGAAGGGTTTGCTAAGTTTACTTTCAATTTTACATGTCTTTAGAACTTGTTTTGAAAACCCAAGTCACCACTTCATACATAACATAAGTACAATTTGTGTACAAAATAAAATTCCATTGAAGGAATATACTTTTATTAAACTCCAGGATCCATCCAGTGGTTCACAGTACAGCCAAATCTAGTACAATACTTGTCCAAATTACATAATCCAAAACTCAAGCTCACCATACAATAAAACTCTCAACAAATAAAAATACATGTCTTCAAGGGTATACCTTGAAGATTATTCTCTTCAAGTCTTCTATAGTCTTCAACTCCTAACTCTCCTTCCCTGGATCTGAGATATTGCAACAAGTACAATATCTCAGCAAGCAATGCTTGGTAGGGGATTCAAGAAACATAATAATTGACAATGTAATTCCAATCCTTCATAATCTCATTATCCTCAAACATACTCTTTACTTTGTAAGTTATGTATATCTATATACATACATACCCTTCATGGGTAAACCAATTAAATTTGTGAAAATAGTCAAATATCATTCCCAATTAAGCTGATCAATTCTCTTCATTTTGAGAATTTAGTATTACAGCTAATCTCATACTGGGAATTTCCCTTCTTGGGAAACATTGGTAATATACAATTACCTAGCATTTCATTATGCTATAACATAAGGCATTTCACTATGCCTATTCCATATGCATCATAGTGCAAAATAATCAGAAAGGTTGCTATGCAGCAGTCTGATCCGTACTAGCGCGCTCGGATAAGCGCCTGTTCTCACCACCGATACCACGGTGGAAAATATTATGTCACCGCCCGTATGGGGGCAAGACTTTCACACGGTGGTGGCCTTCCCATAATTGCCACCACCCGACTTTTAGCCTCTCATTGGGCAAGGTATCATCATATCATCAAATTTCAAGGAGCGGGTGGCCAAACCCTCATAACTCCTCTAGCAATAGCATCCCCTAGGCTCATGCCTATTAAAACAAACTCACAAGCCTCCAAGCTTGTATGTAAAATAGATTTCATATATATATCGGACCATATGTCTGTTTACTTAGGGCTGAAATATTTTCTAGTTCCCTATTCACTTATAGTTTAGTCCTTAACCATCTTATAGGTGTTTGGTTGGATCATAAGGTTTTCAAGAGATTTACTACAAGTATTATCATTACTCTTGTCAACATAAGATCATGAGTACAATCATGAATATCTCATGTAAATGCATTAATCAAATCCTCCTACCTTTAAGGATTGATCTCTTTTCCCCAATCTTCCATGATCTTGACCGATGTATGTAATCTGTACATCCATACATATTGTCAATATATAAATTATGAACAATCCTATTGATCACTAGATCTGATGTTTAGAATGATCTTTAGATCATTCATATCTAAGTATTTTTCTATCTCTAAGTCTTTGTATGTTCATCTCCTTGATCTTGATCTTTCATAGATCCTTTGATTGACAATCTACTCATGTTGATAAAGATCAAGGTCTTAGATCTTCTATCATCTAGTTCTTCTTTGATCTAAGTTCAGTTCTTGGATCATCCCTATGGAGGATGATCTTGGTTTTCTTCCTTGAATCACCTTTGATCAAGGGTTTGGATTATCTAATCTAATGAACTATAATAAGTATACTACTAAACATACATACTAAGTACAATATAGTGTTCTTATTCTTATTGTTCTTGATCATCCAAGATCTAATGGATCTTGTTTGATCGTCCTTATCTTTCTTACTGTTTTTATTAGGGTTCGGTAATTTACTAACCTTTTATGCCCTTATTATTATTATTCAACCAGTTAATGTGCTGATTGAAGGTAGCTTATTCAAGCCTAAGTCTAGATCGCTCCTCTTATTTCCAATTGGCTAAGGCTTACTAGCTGAATGGGTGAACACAAAGTGGTTACTTCAATCCTCATGTAAGGAGGCGTTTAGACCTCACAAACGTCAACAGAAGGTAGGGGAAGAGCGAGGCTCTATTAGATAACCCCCTTAACCACTATGTTCATCATTCACTAGAATGACCATAGCTCAACCTTTCATAAGGTTCCTATAAGCATGTTTACCCTAAGTACTCTTTCTAATGGATTTTAATTAAGTCCATGAATATTTATAATGTCATTCATGGGGTTTATTATTCTTTTCCTAATTTGGGCCAAGGATTTGATAATCCTTATATTGTCCTACTAACTATAGCCCTTACTAATTAAGTCCAAAGTACTCCATTCTTATTTGTGTCATGAAACTCTACTTTCTCATTAGAATGCATTTTTGATGTTTTATGCTCTTTATCTCATAACAAGTAAATCTACTACTAACATTCAACTATAAATGAATTATAAATTTAAAGCATAAAACTACTTAATTTAACATTAAATGAAAATGAGGCAAGGTACTTAAATTAACTCTAGCAACTTATGATAAGAATGAACACATAAACTCTAAATGTTATACTAGCATGCTTTATAACATAATAACATAAAATGAAACTAATTAGATTTACATTTTTAGAAACCTTTACTTATGATCCAACCATTTGATCTTAGATCTTTGCCTTTGATTAAGGACTTTAGTTATATTTAGAGAATTTTCTCTATTAAGGTCAAAAGATCACATTGATCTATTTTTATCATAATCCATCCATGATTTCCTTGGATTTCATCATATAAACAGTTATTCTTTCCTTCCCAAGGATCTGATCACACTTGATCTCATTGATCAAGTGGGTCCCTTTGTATTTTTTTGGGTTTTTCTATCATAAAGGGTAGATCCCTTAATATATCTCATATATATCCAATTTAAACATAGATATAACTTTATTTAAGTATTAGATCATTATTAAAACATGTTTCTAAGATCTGATCATCTCAGATCTTGAAAATCTATGTAGTTGGAAACTTAATTCTTAAATACGTAAAGTTTTTATTGAATAACATGTCATTTTTATTATTCTATAAGAAAATAGAGGTTTCAAGCTTTCCATATCTTCTTTCCGATCTCAATTTGGAGTTCAGATGACTCAGAATTGATCTGAAGTTCACAGTCCTTCCTAGGGCCTAGATTTGATCTGGGCCCAAGGAAGGAACGGCCCAGATTAGTCGGGCGGAACGGCAGGCGGAACGAACCGAGCGGAACGAACCGGGGTCGTCGGGCGCGTCCGCTGGGAAGAAACTCCCAAGCGCGACTGCGGGACGTCCACAGACGCGGACGGGACGAGCAGAACGCCCGTCGTCCGCGCGCCCGCAAACCGGCCGTCGGCGCGTCCGCTCGTCCTTTTTAAGGACGCGCCTTCATTGCGCTTGAACCGACGCCCCACGCGTATCGCACGCGCCGTTCCGACGGTGCGTCACGCGGGCGTCTTGGGCGTCGTCTGATCTGGAGATCGGACAGTCCCTTCTGGACCGTCCAATCAATCCTCTTGCAATTGAGGGCCCAAACGGTCTCTGATTTTGATGAACCTTCTACCCTATGGGTTTTGGACCCTTCTGGATCGATTGGTATAGTTAGATTTCTCATCTGAGCACTCCATCATCCCTAATTAAGGGTTCTGTTGTTTACTTTATTTTTATCTTTTTATTACCAAAATTAATTACAGTAAAATAAAATTTACATAAAACAATACTAAAAATATATGAAAAGGATTTCCACTTACTTGATTGGGGAGAAAACCTGATTTACATGCCCAATTAAAAAAATACCTTGTTGATGACGATATAGCCTAAAATCCACCTTTCGCGTAAATACCGTTGTTTGAACCGTTGGATCTTGAAATTCCTTTGGGTGTTTTGTAGAATAGATGTGTTGGGATGTTTTGGACGGTGGAATTGATCAAATTAGATCTAGAAACGAGTGCCTAATTGAATTTAGGTCTCTTGTTCTAATCTAAAAAGAAAAACAAATTGGAAAGAGATTTAGCTCTTGGAAATTTTGGGGTTTTGAGAGGAATTCTAGATCTAATTTTTCAAGGAGATTGAAGATAATTTCGTGGGGATTGTATGAGGATTTTTGGAAGATTTTTGGGGTTGTATTTATAGGCATTTTGGGTCTTTTTCATGATTATAATATGTTATTTTTTTAATATAAAATGGCATGAAAGTCTTTAATGCTCCCATACCTAACCCCATGACTAGCTGATCTTTGTTGACCCATGTTTCACATGGGCTGCTAATCAAATTGGTTGTTGGGGACGTGGTGGTCCCCATGTGGGCCCCACATGGTGTAAAAAGTCCGTTTTGCCCTTTATGCATAAAACTTTGGGTTTTATTCCCATGATCTCGGATTTGAGTGTACTTAGTGGCGTTGGATTCGTATTTCTTAGTACATTCTAAATTTTGATGTTTCATATTTTGATTTTTGGAATATTTTGATTTTTGGGTAAAATTACTATTTTACCCCTTTTGTCCAAAAAATGAAAAACTTAAGGATTTCTCATCCGAATTCGAAATGTGTCGTGCTTACAGTCATTTTGAAGGGTTTGCTAAGTTTAATTTCAATTTTACATGTCTTATGATTTGATTATACTTGTATAAAAAGTATATTTTAAATAACCCTAATATTTCACCAGAAATATCTAAAACTCAAACTTTATTGATTTTTCTCAATCAATTTACAAAAATTGGGGTTATTACAATCTTCCCCCCTTACAATAATTTCGTCCTCGAAATTTGTAATACAACTCACATAGGAGTTTTCACAATTCTTTCATAGCCTTACACATGTGGCCTTGCCACTTATGGAAATTCTATTTCCTTTCGTCCCTTTTCTATACTACCTTTTTCTCAAAGGTTAAAATGCTCATCCATGACTAACCTTAATAATGCTCTATATAATAAAGCTGGTTATTGCTAGAATTTCCCAAAAGATGATTAATAACTCTTATTGAGTTATCCCTTTTGTTTCAAAACCTTCCATTTCACTTGATTGGTAATTTTCACCATTCTTTCCATACTTCACAATTTTCCATTATACCTTCTATTGCTCATCGTCATTCTTTTTCAACTTATAAAGTTTTGACATAGCTTTCCTACTATGTATTAACATATAAAGTTTGGACATAGCTTTCCTACTATGTATAGTCCTTAGACTTCCTATAATACATATTGGTAAGATTCTATAACTTCAACTATTGTTCTTTGTAACAACCTTCCAATCTTTGGAAGTAATTTTCTCTTTTCTTATTCTTCCATTATTTGGAAGGGTATACTTTATTTCTTCTTTACAGTTCATACTTCTTTACTATTTCCTTCTATTGACAACTTCTTATCAAATTCTGTCCTTCAATAATAGTTTCCTTGTAATATCTTTCCTCATTTCCATCCATTATTTTTGTAACACCCTTTGAGTACCATTTTATTCATAATACTTGACTTTTTACATTTTTCCATCCAAGATAGTGTCATTTAACTCTGCATATATATTCTTGATCCTCTTTTGTTATTTCTTTCTCATAATTAGAACAATATTCAGAACATTCTCACAATCTATGATAATATTTATCTCTTTTCCTCTCATATATATATATATATATATATATGTTTGTATGTCATAGGCTTCAAAATTTCTAGATTTTGCATTTCCTTATGCTTCTTTCAAGTGTACCTCATAGCCTTTATCATATCATACTAACTCTTTATTTGCGATATTCTTGATAATTTCAATTAAAAGAGTCCATATTGACTTTGTAATCATCCCTTCTTATGTCTTTACAAACACCATAATTTATCAACTAGTCTTTAATTCTCAACAATCTATTATCAACTCATTTAGGATTTATGTACCCAATGGCAAATCTTCACTAAAAGAATGTCCTTATGTTATAAAATCAATAAGAGATATATTTCTCTAATTGTCATTGTCATTTAATATTTTGATCTCATATTCCACCTTTGTTGGGTCAAATTCCATGCTATCCTTAAAATTTATATAACCTAAACTTTGCTTTCTTTAATCACATGTACACTTATAAGACAAGTTTTGTAAGTGTCTAACATATATGCCCTGAATGCTCTTGATTTCTTGAAATCTCTTTCCATATATCATTACCACTTCATTCAATATATTTCATTCTCCTCAAATTCATGAACATCTGTTATCTAACTCATAGAACTTTTAAAATTTGTTTTTGATTTTATACTTTGATGTTGCATTTCCAATTCCCAATTAATAATAAATTTGAAAATGATCATCCTTATAGAGAAAAAGGATACTTAATTTCCTCAACATCATTTATGCATCCTTATATTGATTCCTCCTTTTTCTTTTCCTAAAAGAAATTTGTTACTCTCATAATGTAAATTGCTATAATCACTCCATATCCTTAAAAAGTTGTTCTTTCAACTCATTCATATAATTTGATGTTCTTTTCCTCAACTATTATAGATATTTTCTCATTCAATCTCATGTAAGATTGAAAATCTTCAAACTATCTTAAAATTTCTAACCACTTATTTCTCCAACAATTTGGATTTATATCTCATTCACAATCATCTTTAAACTTAAATTTAACAACCAATATTTGTTTTCATTTCTCATGTTTTATTTCACCTTTCCTTCAAAAAATTATATTTCCCCTTACTATATTTCTTAAATCTTTCAATATCACCAACTCCATCATGTAATTGGAAGTAATATCTTTATTCATAGTTAGCTCTTCATTTGCCTTGATCAATAAGATGTACTCCTATTCATGATATTCAATGACTATATTTTTCTAATAAATATTTCTGTTTGTTTTCATGTTCCATGACCATGATAATCAATGACTTAATCAATGCTAATCAATATTTCTCTTTGTTTTCATGTTCCATGACCATGATAATCAATGACTTAATCAATGCTAATCAATGATAGTCCCAAAATTATTTTCAATAGCACCAAAGTTATTATATCAATAATTCTTTAATCCTTGAAAATCCTCTAGTGCTAATTTCCACAATGATTTGTCATACCTTTATAATTTCTAACTCGGTGATTTCATAATTGTTGTACCATATATAGAGCTATAATTTTTTTTTTTTTTTAACCATATATTCTCATGGTTTAATTGTCTTTCTTAATACTTATTTTTGTCCCTTTAACATATCTAACTCTCTTTTTCCTTTTCATTTTATTCTAATATCAAAGATCATCTCTTCATGTTCTAAAATTTTATCATTTCTCCACTAATTCCTTTGCCTCACTAATTTTGGAGAAAAATACTTGCTTAACTCCTTACTCATATTTATTTCAAACTATTCTCATTTACAAATTTTGCACTTTCTTACCTATCTCAAATTTCTTTCAAGCCATATCCTCTCTATTTTGATGATTAATTTCATTTAACTAATTTTCATAATACTATGCATGTAGCAATTCTAATTCCTACATTTATATTTCTTTATATATGTAATGTTAACTTTGAATTTTACAATACTTCTAATGTTTTCATCTTTAACACCTATTTCTCATAAATCTCCATTTCATCTTTTCTATAAGGTTAAATTTTTTCCTTTTTGTTTTTCATCCTCTTTTCCAATTTATCGTTTTTTTCTCTTTATCTCCATTTCTTCACTTAGTAATGGTTATATACATACTTTACTTAATAATGGTTATATACATACTTGTATTAACGTACTTTGTATGTTTACTCAGGACTTTAGGTTAGACCTGAACATCATACCTTACATCTATTGTAATGTTTTTCCTATGGATTTCTATATCTTATTATTCCCTTTATTGGAATTCTTATTTGCTAAGTAGTATTTCTAGTCCTTTCACTAAGTATATCGACTTTCCTTTCACTAAGTAATATCGACTTATACTATACTATTCCTTCATTACACTAACTCTTTCTATATTTATTCTTAATTAATGAGTTTAACTCTTTCTATACTCATCCTTCACAAATGAGTTACTCTTTCTTCACAAATGAGTCTACTCTTTCCATATTCCTCAAATAATGAGTTTAACTCTTTCCTCACTAATGAGTCAACTCTTTACATCCTCTTCAACAAATGAGGCTACTCTTTCAAGACTTATCCTTCACTAATGAGTTACCTCCTTTTATACTTATCTCTTAACTAATGAGTTTATCACATAACTCCTTCTCATCAACTGATAACTTATCTCTTATTCACTCACTTTAGGTTGAACACGAGCTGCGTACTTGGTATTTCTACAGAAGATGATGAACCTTGGGTTTGCTATAGGTGAGGAAGAAGGTTCTTCAACACCCTTGTCATCATCTCTTGTTATCATCTCTTCCACATTGCTCATTGTTACTCTTTCCATATTGTCAACTGGAGTATTTTGAGTTGCCTATCTTGTGATTCTCTTTGGTGGCATATGTTCAAAATTTCTATCAATCCTCTATACAACTATTTCTATCTTAATCTAGACATGGATTATAATCTCTCTTTTGGACATATTTGTACTGTACTGTGACTGGATGAATCGCTTTGATACCAACTGTGACGACCCGGGTTTTTGAAAACATGATTTGTAAAGTATTTTGAAAGGCAGGGCCCTTAAGAGTGTAAAAAATTTTCGCAAAACAAAACAGCGGAAATTCTTTTCTTTAGAACTTGTTTTGAAAACCCAAGTCACCACTTCATACATAACATAAGTACAATTTGTGTACAAAATAAAATTCCATTGAAGGAATATACTTTTATTAAACTCCAGGATCCATCCAGTGGTTCACAATCTGACCAAATCTAGTACAATACTTGTCCAAATTACATAATCCAAAACTCAAGCTCACCATACAATAAAACTCTCAACAAATAAAAATACATGTCTTCAAGGGTATACCTTGAAGATTATTCTCTTCAAGTCTTCTATAGTCTTCAACTCCTAACTCTCCTTCCCTGGATCTGAGATATTGCAACAAGTACAATATCTCAACAAGCAATGCTTGGTAGGGGATTCAAGAAACATAATAATTGACAATGTAATTCCAATCCTTCATAATCTCATTATCCTCAAACATACTCTTTACTTTGTAAGTTATGTATATCTATATACATACATACCCTTCATGGGTAAACCAATTAAATTTGTGAAAATAGTCAAAGATCATTCCCAATTAAGCTGATCAATTCTCTTCATTTTGAGAATTTAGTATTACAGCTAATCTCATACTGGGAATTTCCCTTCTTGGGAAACATTGGTAATATACAATTACCTAGCATTTCATTATGCTATAACATAAGGCATTTCACTATGCCTATTCCATATGCATCATAGTGCAAAATAATCGAAGGTTGCTATCTTTGCAGTCTGATCCGTACTAGCGCGCTCGGATAACTGCCCTGTTCTCCACTGATACCACGGTGGAAAATATTATGTCACTGCCCGTATGGGGGGGCAAGACTTTCACAGTGGTGGCCTTCCCATAATTGCCACCACCCGACTTTTAGCCTCTCATTGGGCAAGGTATCATCATATCATCAAATTTCAAGGAGCGGGTGGCCAAACCCTCATAACTCCTCTAGCAATAGCATCCCCTAGGCTCATGCCTATTAAAACAAACTCACAAGCCTCCAAGCTTGTATGTAAAATAGATTTCATATATATATCCGACCATATGTCTGTTTACTTAAGGCTGAAATATTTTCTAGTTCCCTATTCACTTATAGTTTAGTCCTTAACCATCTTATAGGTGTTTGGTTGGATCATAAGGTTTTCAAGAGATTTACTACAAGTATTATCATTACTCTTGTCAACATAAGATCATGAGTACAATCATGAATATCTCATGTAAATGCATTAATCAAATCCTCCTACCTTTAAGGATTGATCTCTTTTCCCCAATCTTCCATGATCTTGACCGATGTATGTAATCTGTACATCCATACATATTGTCAATATATAAATTATGAACAATCCTATTGATCACTAGATCTGATGTTTAGAATGATCTTTAGATCATTCATATCTAAGTATTTTTCTATCTCTAAGTCTTTGTATGTTCATCTCCTTGATCTTGATCTTTCATAGATCCTTTGATTGACAATCTACTCATGTTGATAAAGATCAAGGTCTTAGATCTTCTATCATCTAGTTCTTCTTTGATCTAAGTTCAGTTCTTGGATCATCCCTATGGAGGATGATCTTGGTTTTCTTCCTTGAATCACCTTTGATCAAGGGTTTGGATTATCTAATCTAATGAACTATAATAAGTATACTACTAAACATACATACTAAGTACAATATAGTGTTCTTATTCTTATTGTTCTTGATCATCCAAGATCTAATGGATCTTGTTTGATCGTCCTTATCTTTCTTACTGTTTTTATTAGGGTTAGGTAATTTACTAACCTTTTATGCCCTTATTATTATTATTCAACCGATTAATGTGCTGATTGAAGGTAGCTTATTCAAGCCTAAGTCTAGATCGCTCCTCTTATTTCCAATTGGCTAAGGCTTACTAGCTGAATGGGTGAACACAAAGTGGTTACTTCAATCCTCATGTAAGGAGGCGTTTAGACCTCACAAACGTCAACGAAGGTAGGGGAAGAGCGAGGCTCTATTAGATAACCCCCTTAACCACTATGTTCATCATTCACTAGAATGACCATAGCTCAACCTTTCATAAGGTTCCTATAAGCATGTTTACCCTAAGTACTCTTTCTAATGGATTTTAATTAAGTCCATGAATATTTATAATGTCATTCATGGGGTTTATTATTCTTTTCCTAATTTGGGCCAAGGATTTGATAATCCTTATATTGTCCTACTAACTATAGCCCTTACTAATTAAGTCCAAAGTACTCCATTCTTATTTGTGTCATGAAACTCTACTTTCTCATTAGAATGCATTTTTGATGTTTTATGCTCTTTATCTCATAACAAGTAAATCTACTACTAACATTCAACTATAAATGAATTATAAATTTAAAGCATAAAACTACTTAATTTAACATTAAATGAAAATGAGGCAAGGTACTTAAATTAACTCTAGCAACTTATGATAAGAATGAACACATAAACTCTAAATGTTATACTAGCATGCTTTATAACATAATAACATAAAATGAAACTAATTAGATTTACATTTTTAGAAACCTTTACTTATGATCCAACCATTTGATCTTAGATCTTTGCCTTTGATTAAGGACTTTAGTTATATTTAGAGAATTTTCTCTATTAAGGTCAAAAGATCACATTGATCTATTTTTATCATAATCCATCCATGATTTCCTTGGATTTCATCATATAAACAGTTATTCTTTCCTTCCCAAGGATTCGATCACACTTGATCTCATTGATCAACTGGGTCCCTTTGTATTTTTTGGGTTTTTCTATCATAAAGGGTAGATCCCTTAATATATCTCATATATATCCAATTTAAACATAGATATAACTTTATTTAAGTATTAGATCATTATTAAAACATGTTTCTAAGATCCGATCATCTCAGATCTTGAAAATCTATGTAGTTGGAAACTTAATTCTTAAATACAGAAAGTTTTTATTGAATAACATGTCATTTTTATTATTCTATAAGAAAATAGAGGTTTCAAGCTTTCCATATCTTCTTTCCGATCTCAATTTGGAGTTCAGATGACTCAGAATTGATCTGGAAGTTCACGGTCCTTCCTAGGGCCTAGATTTGATCTGGGCCCAAGGAAGGAACGGCCCAGATTAGTCGGGCGGAACGGCAGGCGGAACGAACCGAGCGGAACGAACCGGGGTCGTCGGGCGCGTCCGCCGGGAAGAAACTCCCAAGCGCGGCTGCGGGACGTCCACAGACGCGGACGGGACGAGCGGAACGCCCGTCGTCCGCGCGCCCGCAAACCGGCTGTCGGCGGGCGCGTCCGCTCGTCCTTTTGGGACGCGCCTTCATTGCGCTTGAACCGACGCCCCACGCGTATCGCACGCGCCGTTCCGACGGTGCGTCACGCGGGCGTCTTGGGCGTCGTCTGATCTGGAGATCGGACGGTCCCTTTCGGGACCGTCCAATCAATCCTCTTGCAATTGAGGGCCCAAACGGTCTCGATTTTGATGAACCTTCTACCCTATGGGTTTTGGACCCTTCGGATCGATTGGTATAGTTAGATTTCTCATCTGAGCACTCCATCATCCCTAATTAAGGGTTCTGTTGTTTACTTTATTTTTATCTTTTTATTACCAAAATTAATTACAGTAAAATAAAATTTACATAAAACAATACTAAAAATATATGAAAAGGATTTCCACTTACTTGATTGGGGAGAAAACCTGATTTACATGCCCAATTAAAAAAATACCTTGTTGATGACGATATAGCCTAAAATCCACCTTTCGCGTAAATACCGTTGTTTGAACCGTTGGATCTTGAAATTCCTTTGGGTGTTTTGTAGAATAGATGTGTTGGGATGTTTTGGACGGTGGAATTGATCAAATTAGATCTAGAACAGAGTGCCTAATTGAATTTAGGTCTCTTGTTCTAATCTAAAAGAAAAACAAATTGGAAAGAGATTTAGCTCTTGGAAATTTTGGGGTTTTGAGAGGAATTCTAGATCTAATTTTTCAAGGAGATTGAAGATAATTTCGTGGGGATTGTATGAGGATTTTTGGAAGATTTTTGGGGTTGTATTTATAGGCATTTTGGGTCTTTTTCATGATTATAATATGTTATTTTTTAATATAAAATGGCATGAAAGTCTTTAATGCTCCCATACCTAACCCCATGACTAGCTGATCTTTGTTGACCCATGTTTCACATGGGCTGCTAATCAAATTGGTTGTTGGGGACGTGGTGGTCCCCATGTGGGCCCCATGTGGGCCCCACATGGTGTAAAAAGTCCGTTTTGCCCTTTATGCATAAAACTTTGGGTTTTATTCCCATGATCTCGGATTTGAGTGTACTTAGTGGCGTTGGATTCGTATTTCTTAGTACATTCTAAATTTTGATGTTTCATATTTTGATTTTTGGAATATTTTGATTTTTGGGTAAAATTACTATTTTACCCCTTTTGTCCAAAAAATGAAAAACTTAAGGATTTCTCATCCGAATTCGAAATGTGTCGTGCTTACAGTCATTTTGAAGGGTTTGCTAAGTTTAATTTCAATTTTACATGTCTTATGATTTGATTATACTTGTATAAAAAGTATATTTTAAATAAGCGCGCGGACGACGGGCGTTCCGCTCGTCCCGTCCGCGTCTGTGGACGTCCCGCAGTCGCGCTTGGGAGTTTCTTCCCAGCGGACGCGCCCGACGACCCCGGTTCGTTCCGCTCGGTTCGTTCCGCCTGCCGTTCCGCCCGACTAATCTGGGCCGTTCCTTCCTTGGGCCCAGATCAAATCTAGGCCCTAGGAAGGACTGTGAACTTCCAGGATCAATTCTGGAGTCATCTGAACTCCAAATTGAGATCGGAAAGAAGATATGGAAAGCTTGAAACCTCTATTTTCTTATAGAATAATAAAAATGACATGTTATTCAATAAAAACTTTCTGTATTTAAGAATTAAGTTTCCAACTACATAGATTTTCAAGATCTGAGATGATCAGATCTTAGAAACATGTTTTAATAATGATCTAATACTTAAATAAAGTTATATCTATGTTTAAATTGGATATATATGAGATATATTAAGGGATCTACCCTTTATGATAGAAAAACCCAAAAAAATACAAAGGGACCCACTTGATCAATGAGATCAAGTGTGATCAGATCCTTGGGAAGGAAAGAATAACTGTTTATATGATGAAATCCAAGGAAATCATGGATGGATTATGATAAAAATAGATCAATGTGATCTTTTGACCTTAATAGAGAAAATTCTCTAAATATAACTAAAGTCCTTAATCAAAGGCAAAGATCTAAGATCAAATGGTTGGATCATAAGTAAAGGTTTCTAAAAATGTAAATCTAATTAGTTTCATTTTATGTTATTATGTTATAAAGCATGCTAGTATAACATTTAGAGTTTATGTGTTCATTCTTATCATAAGTTGCTAGAGTTAATTTAAGTACCTTGCCTCATTTTCATTTAATGTTAAATTAAGTAGTTTTATGCTTTAAATTTATAATTCATTTATAGTTGAATGTTAGTAGTAGATTTACTTGTTATGAGATAAAGAGCATAAAACATCAAAAATGCATTCTAATGAGAAAGTAGAGTTTCATGACACAAATAAGAATGGAGTACTTTGGACTTAATTAGTAAGGGCTATAGTTAGTAGGACAATATAAGGATTATCAAATCCTTGGCCCAAATTAGGAAAAGAATAATAAACCCCATGAATGACATTATAAATATTCATGGACTTAATTAAAATCCATTAGAAAGAGTACTTAGGGTAAACATGCTTATAGGAACCTTATGAAAGGTTGAGCTATGGTCATTCTAGTGAATGATGAACATAGTGGTTAAGGGGTTATCTAATAGAGCCTCGCTCTTCCCCTACCTTCTGTTGACGTTTGTGAGGTCTAAACGCCTCCTTACATGAGGATTGAAGTAACCACTTTGTGTTCACCCATTCAGCTAGTAAGCCTTAGCCAATTGGAAATAAGAGGAGCAGTCTAGACTTAGGCTTGAATAAGCTACCTTCAATCAGCACATTAACTGGTTGAATAATAATAATAAGGGCATAAAAGGTTAGTAAATTACCTAACCCTAATAAAAACAAGAAGAAAGATAAGGACGATCAAACAAGATCCATTAGATCTTGGATGATCAAGAACAATAAGAATAAGAACACTATATTGTACTTAGTATGTATGTTTAGTAGTATACTTATTATAGTTCATTAGATTAGATAATCCAAACCCTTGATCAAAGGTGATTCAAGGAAGAAAACCAAGATCATCCTCCATAGGGATGATCCAAGAACTGAACTTAGATCAAAGAAGAACTAGATGATAGAAGATCTAAGACCTTGATCTTTATCAACATGAGTAGATTGTCAATCAAAGGATCTATGAAAGATCAAGATCAAGGAGATGAACATACAAAGACTTAGAGATAGAAAAATACTTAGATATGAATGATCTAAAGATCATTCTAAACATCAGATCTAGTGATCAATAGGATTGTTCATAATTTATATATTGACAATATGTATGGATGTACAGATTACATACATCGGTCAAGATCATGGAAGATTGGGGAAAAGAGATCAATCCTTAAAGGTAGGAGGATTTGATTAATGCATTTACATGAGATATTCATGATTGTACTCATGATCTTATGTTGACAAGAGTAATGATAATACTTGTAGTAAATCTCTTGAAAACCTTATGATCCAACCAAACACCTATAAGATGGTTAAGGACTAAACTATAAGTGAATAGGGAACTAGAAAATATTTCAGCCCTAAGTAAACAGACATATGGTCTGATATATATATGAAATCTATTTTACATACAAGCTTGGAGGCTTGTGAGTTTGTTTTAATAGGCATGAGCCTAGGGGATGCTATTGCTAGAGGAGTTATGAGGGTTTGGCCACCCGCTCCTTGAAATTTGATGATATGATGATACCTTGCCCAATGAGAGGCTAAAAGTCGGGTGGTGGCAATTATGGGAAGGCCACCACTGTGAAAGTCTTGCCCCCCCATACGGGCAGTGACATAATATTTTCCACCGTGGTATCAGTGGTGAACAGGCGCTATCCGAGCGCGCTAGTACGGATCGACCGCAAAGATAGCAACCTTTCGATTATTTTGCACTATGATGCATATGGAATAGGCATAGTGAAATGCCTTATGTTATAGCATAATGAAATGCTAGGTAATTGTATATTACCAATGTTTCCCAAGAAGGAAATTCCCAGTATGAGATTAGCTGTAATACTAAATTCTCAAAATGAAGAGAATTGATCAGCTTAATTGGGAATGATCTTTGACTATTTTCACAAATTTAATTGGTTTACCCATGAAGGGTATGTATGTATATAGATATACATAACTTACAAAGTAAAGAGTATGTTTGAGGATAATGAGATTATGAAGGATTGGAATTACATTGTCAATTATTATGTTTCTTGAATCCCCTACCAAGCATTGCTTGCTGAGATATTGTACTTGTTGCAATATCTCAGATCCAGGGAAGGAGAGTTAGGAGTTGAAGACTATAGAAGACTTGAAGAGAATAATCTTCAAGGTATACCCTTGAAGACATGTATTTTTATTTGTTGAGAGTTTTATTGTATGGTGAGCTTGAGTTTTGGATTATGTAATTTGGACAAGTATTGTACTAGATTTGGTATCTTGTGAACCACTGGATGGATCCTGGAGTTTAATAAAAGTATATTCCTTCAATGGAATTTTATTTTGTACACAAATTGTACTTATGTTATGTATGAAGTGGTGACTTGGGTTTTCAAAACAAGTTCTAAAGAAAAGAATTTCCGCTGTTTTGTTTTGCGAAAATTTTTTACACTCTTAAGGGCCCTGCCTTTCAAAATACTTTACAAATCATGTTTTCAAAAACCCGGGTCGTCACACCGTTTCCCCATTTCCCCTCTTCTCCTTTCCGGTCTAGCATTGGGGTTTTCCCCTTCTTCATGGGTTCCGACACACATAGATCTCCGGTAGAAGGAAACGCACCACTGGGAAAAAAGGGCGTCCCCAGGCTACCCACGTAAGCCGTTCTTCTTTCCTTTTCATTTTTTTCCCCCTTTCAGGTTAGATCCATGCTAGATCTAGCATTTTCAGCAGTTTTCCAGCCAGATTTCCTAGCCAAAAAACACTCCAAGCCGGTTCCAACCGGCCCTTGCCGAACAAGGCATCCCAGGGACGCCATGCTCCACATACACCTGGGATAGGGTCCCTGGGATGGGGTTCGGGCGTACGACAATGCATACACTGTCCCAGGTGCAGTCTTCGGGTGCGTGCACGAAATGGGGCACGGGTCCTAGCTCAATTAGGATGCACGGGGTGCCCTGGGAGCTGAGACGCGCCATGCTACAAGGTGCGTCCATATGATGAGGCACGTCATAGTGCGTCACTTAAGCATGCATGTGCGCATGCAAAATGCGGTTCCTGGCACGGCCTTTGGGCGCACACGCACATGAGGCAGTCACGGTTCAACCAGGATGCACGGGTGTCCTGGGAACTGGGACACGCGGACCTAACGAGACTATAAGGATAGGATTAGAGGAAATTTATAGAGTTAACCATGGAATAGTAGATGCACATCATAAGATCTAGCATGACAATGAATTAAGCAAGGACCATGGACCCTAAAAGGCAGATCTAGCGATCTAATGTCTAAATAGAATGAAATTGATAAGGACTCCTTGTATCCATTTATACTCAGGAGTTTATAAATGAGACCCAGGGACAGGTTGAGTGATAAAGGACGCGACTCCAGAAAACTTTGAGGTAGGTGCTCTATTGTTACTAGACTTTTTAAAAGAGCCATGATTGTTTTGAAAATGCATGTTTTAAGTATAAGTATATGACTTGTTTAGCATGACTTAATTCATCGTACATATGGTAAATACACTATGCATAGACATGTTTTGCAGACAATTGCATATATTACATGATTTGTGAGCATTGAGTTCTTGAAAAATTGCATGCCCTTGAGGGTTACCAAAAGAGGCTGGAGTGCCCAAAAGACACTGGGTAGGCAGTTGTGAGGGCCAGGCAGTTGTAAGGGACCCAAAGAGGGCAGGTTTTGACAAAGAGTTTTTCGCTTATTTGATGTTATAGGATTTGGGCTAATAAGCTCGTGGGCGCTATACCGAGAGGTCTGGGTTGGCTTCTAACTTCTACCACTATTAGGTGGAATGGATACCACGCCCAAAACGGGCAATGTCCCTACATTGACTGCATGTGGTATAGGGAGGTACTACTGGTATCACGACACTAGGTCGATGTGTCATATGCCCCGTGGAGGCTATGACCGAGTGTCCTCAGATACCCAGGGACCACACGGCAACAAGGTCGTGGGCATAGTTGGGCCCTATGGTTTCGTGGACTTACTTGCATTGCATATGCATGATATGAGGTTGGTCGACCATACCATACCAGATATCCATAAGTTTGATTCAGTTGAGCATCTTAAGCATATCATTATGTTTATGATATATATATGATACTTTCGACTTGGATTATGCTATTCTTTGAGTCGTCAATATTCCGATTCGACAGTGGTTTTTAATATCGGTATTGAACATGATTGTTCGAACATGCACATGTTGTAAAGAGCATATAATTTTAAACATAGCATGCATTGTAAAACTAGTAGTGATAATCTCCTACTGAGTATAGTATATACTCACCCTATCCTTAACATTTTTCATGATAGTTTCATCTACGAGTAGAGGACACCTATGTTAGTGCTACGAGCAAAGTAAATCAAAAGGAGACAATTATACATGTAAGTAAACACTCTACCCTTTGGACATGTATTTGTATTTAATTACAGTTGGGCTGTGTGCTGTGACTAGATAGACCTGGGGAAAAACACTTATGATTTCTAAAGTTTTTCAAAAACTACCTTGGTTGTTGTGAAAGCAAATGACTCTTGGGGTTTTCAAAACGAATTTAAAACTAAACTTTTTCTGTTGCACTGCTTGGTTTTTATAAAATGGTTTTCAAATAGGGATGCATGCCACCTTAGGAATTAGATATTGCATTTAAAAATGCATGGGAAAACCCACGTCGTCGCAGTATGGCAACCCTTATGTCAGGTGCCAGCCGGCAAGGGAGAAGTTGAAGATGTTTTTATTATTTCATTCCTACTTGCAAATGAATATGCATTTGTATATTATTTTATAAGGAAGAAATGAAAATTATCTCCAGCTTCTTAAAAGTATGGAAGCCCTAATGTAGCATGAATTAAAATTTGACAATCCCTTAAGCTAGGGTGTTCCAGAATCCCTCAAGTTAGGTCATTCCCCATAAGCGATGCGCTGTATTAGATCTTAGGCGCAGTGAAAATTGGGCAAGGGTTGCTAGGGCATTCACCTAGAAGTGACAAGTTACATTGGATCCTGAGTGTTGTAAAAAATGGGCAAGGGTTACTACAGTGTCCCCTAAGAAGTGACATGCTGCATTAGAACCCAGGTGTAGTGAAAAGTGGACATGGGTTCATGTCATGGAGGTTGAGAAGCGTACTAATAAATAGGATATCTCTAAAGCATAAGATTTATACTACCACATGGAATATAAGGACATTGATAAGTAAGAGTTTGGAGTTAGTAGGCACGATAAAACGTAGGAAAGTCAACATCGCTTGTATACAAGAAACAAGTGGAAAGGTGCTAAAGCTAGAGAAATCGATGTGTATAAATTATGGTATATTAGAAAGGATAATAATAGAAATGGTGTAGGAATAATAGTGGATGAAGAATTAAAGGATAAAGTTGTGGACATTAAAAGAATCAATGATAGGATTATAATAATAAACTTGTTCTAGGAGAGTAGATCATAAATGTTATAAGTGCATATGCACCACAAGTAGGGTTAGAAGATATAATCAAGAGAATTTTTTGGGAAGATATCGAGGGAATCATGCAAGAAATTTGCAACACTACAGGGATATTTATAGGAGCAGACTTAAATGACCATGTAGGAAAAGAAAATGAATGATATGATAGGTGAGCAAAAAGAGATGGGGCTAACTATCCTCAATTTTTCTTTGCCATATAACCTGGCCATTGCAAATTCACTATTTAAGAAGAGGTATGAACACTTAATAACCTTTATAAGTGGACTTCATAAAATCCAAAGTTACTTTTTTCTACATAGGAAAACTGAGCAATCAATGTGTAAGGATTGTAAGGTGATACCCGGTGAGAGTTTAACCTCACAACATAGGTTAATAGTTATGGATATCCATATCAAAAGATGAAAGAAAGGAAATGAACTTAATAGGCATCCAAAAACTAAGTGGTGGAACTTAAAAGGAGATAAAATAACCTCATTTACAAATAAGTTGATGGTAGAAGGAAACTGGGACTATGAAACAGAAGTAAACACGATGTGGATTAATATTGCTGAGTCCATTAAGAAAGTGGCAAAAGATGTCTTAGGAGTCTCTAAAGGTAAAAGGCAATTAGTAAAGGAAACATGGTGGTGGAGTGAAATAGAGAAAAAATTTATTAAAGAAAAATGGATGTGTTTTAAAGCATGGTAGAAGACTAGAAATAATGAAAAATATGAACAATATATGAATGCTAAAAGGGTTGTTAAAAGAATAGTAAGTGAGGTTAAACATAAGGCATATGATGAAATCTATAATAGACTAGGAACAAAAGAAGGTGAGAAAGATGTGTTTAAACTTCTAAATGTAAGAGAACAGAAGGGTAAGGACTTAGATCATGTTAAGTGCATTAGAAATGATGATTAAAGGGCAATAGTCAAAGATGATAAGATCAAACAAAGACGAGAAACGTACTTTCAAAAATTGTTAAATGATAATGGCTCTGAGAATATAGGGATTGAAAATACTATAAATGTAAATAGAATTAGATATTATATATATGAATGTAGGGTTAGAATACCTGAAGTGAAAGACGCCTTGAAAGGATGAAATCAGGAAAGGCCATGGGGCCCAATGGTATACCAATAGAGGTTTGGAAGATTATGGGAGATATTTGAGTAGTTTAGTTGACCGAATTATTTAACAAGATTATAAAAACAAATAAAATGCCTGATGAGTGGAGGAAAAGCTCTATTATACCAATTTATAAGAATAAAGGAAAAATACAAAGCCACACTAATTATCAAGGATCAAACTTATGAGCCACGCAATGAAACTTTTTGAAAGAGTGATTGAGAAGAGCCCACCGTAGGAGACAAGTGTATTGGAGAATCAGTTTATTTTCATGCCTAGGAGGTGTACCGTGGAAGCTATTTTCTTACTAAGACAATTAGTGGATAAATATAGGGAGAGGAGGAAAGACCTCCACATGGTCTTTATCGACTTAGAGAAAGCCTATGATAGAGTCCATAAAGAGTTAATGTGGAGGGTGTGGGGCAAGAAAGTGGTTTCGTAGGGGTATATAGACATAATTAAAGATATGTATAAGGGAGCGGTTATGATGACCTGAGTTTTTGTAACACATTTTATAATACATTTTTAACAGGCAGGGGGCCCTTAGTAGTAAAAAAATTTCATAAAATAAAGGAGTGGAAATTCTTTTCTTTAGAACTTGTTTATTAAAACCCAAGTCATCACTTCATACATAACATAAGTAGAATTTTGTACAAAATAAAACTCCATCAAAGGAATATAATTTTATTAAATTCCAGAATCCACCTAGTGGTTCATAATATAGCCCGGGTATTAGTACAATACTTGTCCAAATTACATAATCTAAATGTCAATCCTCACCATACACTAAAAACTCTCCATAGAATACAATTCTCTGCACTGATTGATAATTCTTCCAAGTCTTCTCAAGTCTTGAGCTCCTAGTTCTCCTTCTCTATCTCTAAGATATTGTAAACATTCAAACATTTACACTATCTTAGCAAGCTCTGCTTGTAGGAGATTCAAGAAGCATAATAATTTGACAGTATAATCCTAATACTTCATAATCCCATTGTTCATAAACATACTCATGGATCAATCTCTTTACTTTGTCATATATGTACATCCTATATATGTCATACTATATATGTCATATGTCATATATATATATGGTCAAAACTGTGAAAAATAGTTAATATCTCAAACATCAATAGTCACACTTAGACACACCAAGTCGATCAATCATCTGACTATGCTAGAAAATACTCCCTCATTTGGGCAGTATCGTCACACTCATCCATACTGAGTTGATAAAACATCCAGACTATTGGAAAACTACTCATTATTTGGGCAGTATTGGCATCTCATTATGCCATGCATCATATTGTAAAAGACTCCATGGGTACCAAATGTGGAAACTCATCTATGTCATGTCTATATGGGGAGACAGACCGTCACAGTGGTGGCCCTCCCATAATTGCCCCACCTGACATTTTGTCTCTCTTTGAGTATGGTATCATCATATATATCACATTTCAGAGAGCTGGTGGCCAAATCCTCATAACTCTCCTAGCATAGCATCCTTAGGCATACGCCTAGTTAAAATAAAAACCGCAAGCCTCCTTGCTTGTATATAAAGTATCCTTTTACTTATCAGACGTCTTGTCTGTTTATATCATCATCCTCATATTTTGGTATTCTTATACCAAGGATAAGATTTCTATCAGACAAGTTTTCTATTTATTTAGGGTTGGAATACCTTCTAGTTCCCTATTCACGTAGGGTTTTCCTCAATTCTAACTTAATCATTTCATATGTGTTTTGGTAGGATCATAAGGGTTTTCAAGGGGTTTAATACAAGTATTTACATTACACTTGTCAACATTTCTATACATAAGATCAGGTATTCAACATGTATTTCTCATATAGATGCATTCATAAAATCCTTCTATCTTCAAGTAGTGATTCATCTCTTCAAATCTTTCGTGATCCTCCTATCTATATTCTTTGTCTAATCTTGTCCTTTGATATAAAGGATCTAGATTTTGTGTCCTATCATGATCTATCTTCCTTAGATAGTATTGATCAATAGATCTAATGGTTAGAATGATCTTCTAATCTTTTAGATCTAAGTATTTTCTATTCTAAGTCTTTGTGTATTCCTTTCTTTGATCTTGATCTTTCATAGATCCTTTGATCAACAATTTATACTTATTGATAAAGATCAAGGGCTTAGATCTTCTATCATCTAGTTTTTCTTTTATCTAAGTTCAGTTGTTTGATCATCCCTAAGGAGGATGATCATGGTTCTCTTCCTTGAATCATATTTGATCAACGGTTCATATCTTCTATTCTATTTGATCTAAATTGCAAGCAATATATATCATACATCAAAAAGTATTTATTTCTTTTATTGTTCTTGATCATTCAAGATCCCATGGATCTTGTTTGATCATCCTTATCTTACTTACAATTTTTATTAGCGTTAGATAATTTACTAGCCTTTTATGCTCTTATTATTATTATTCAACCAGTTAATGTTTTACTGGTTGACAATAGCTTATTTCATCCTAAGTCTAGATAGCTCCTCTTATTTCCAATTGACTAAGGCTTACTAACTGAATGGTTGAACACAAAGTAGTTTCTTCAATCCTCCTACAAGGAGGCGTTTAGACCTCACAAACGTCAACGGAAGGTAGGGGAAGAGCGAGGCTCTATTAGAAAACCCCCTTAATCACTATGTTCAGCATTCACTAGAGTGACCTTAGCTCAACCTTTCATATGGTTCCTATGAGCATTTTAACCCTAAGTACTCCTAATTGATTTTAATTAAGTCCATGAACATTTAAAATGTCATTCAAGGGGTTTATTATCCTCATAGTTTGGACCAAGGATTTAATAATCCTTATATTTTCCTACTAACTATAACCCTTACTAATATTAAGTCAAAGTCATTTACTCATCTTAATTGTCCATGAATCTCTATATTCCATTAGTTTACATTTTTGGTGATTTATGCTCATTATATCTTTACAACTACTTAACAATTGAATCTACTAATAATATTTGACAACAATTAAATCATAAACTTTAAAGCATAAATCCAATATAAGTTTAACAACCATTTATACTAACATGCTTCCTATGAATGTAACTTAACCTAATGGAATAAAACTATACTTAAACTAGCATGATCCTAAGTTTTGAAATACTTGAAGTTTTATTACTAATCTAATGGAATCATGCTAAAATCTCAAATTTAAACTAATATGCCTTATGATAATTAAATCTACCCACATAATAACAAACTTATAACATTTAAAGCATAGCATGCTAAAATTTAAGAATTGCACTATCATGCTTCCTAATTTATAAATCACATTTACAATTCTATTATAAAAAAAAGACAATTAAACTAATTAGAATAAGATTATTAGAAATTTTTACTTATGATCCAACAATTAGATCTTAGATCTTTTCCTTTAGATCAAGGGTTTTAATTACATTTAGGGCTTTTGCTCCATTAAGATCCAAATATCTTATCCACTTGTTTTTGTCACATTTAATCCATGATCTAATTGGATTTCACCATAATCCCATTCATACAACCCATCCAAAGGGTCTGATCATGTTTGATCTCATTGATCAAGTGGGTCCCTTTGTATTTTTAGGGTTTTTCTACCATAAAGGGTAGATCTCTCAATTTATCTTAGATTTGTCAAAATAAATCATAGATATTACCTTATTTCAATATTATTCAATCATTAAATCAGATCCCAAAGATCTGATAATCTCAAATCTTGAAGATCATGAAAATTGAAAGCTTATTTCCTAAAAATAGAAAGCTTCTTGAATAATTTTAGCAATTTTATGCTTCCAAAAGAAAATAGACATTACAAACTTTCCTTAGCTTCTTTTTTATCTTAATTTGGAGTTTAGATGACTCCACAATTGATGAATGAAGTTCACAATCGTTTCGAGGGTCTAGATTTGATATGGGCCCAACAGAATGAACGGTTCTAATAGTTCATGCGGAGCAGGTCCAATTAGGCGAAGTGGTCACCATGCTCCCATCACTAGGATGCATGTGGTAATGCGCTGCCCGGGACCTGCACTATAACGCTGATGTTCCGTCAGGACGTTGTAGCAAGCGGAACGTGCATGTAGAGATGCTCCCACAGGGCGCATTTTTGTGCAGCGTCTCGCTACGACATCTCGGGAGATGAATCTTATAAAGAAGATTAGACAGTCCATTTTGTAACACCCCTAATTTTTAGTAAGGAAATTAAATAAATATTAAAATTAAGAATTTCAATGAAAATCAGGCTGGAATATTAGGGTTATTTAGAATGTACTTCTTATAAAAGTATAATCAAGGGATAAGACATGTATAATTTCAATTGAACTCACCAAACCCTTCAGAATGATTGTAAACACAACAAATTTTGAATTCGAATGAAAAATTCTTAATTTTCTTCATTTTATGGACAAAAGGATAAAATAGTAATTTTAACCAAAAATCAAGATTTGAGACATCAAAATTTAGAATGTGCTAAGAAATACGAATCCAACACCACTAAGTACGCTGAAGTCCGAGATCATGGGAATACACCCTAATTTTATACATAAAGGGCAAAATGATCTTTTTATACTATGTCGGGCCCACATGGGGCTCACAAGGGACCTAAAAAGGAATCCTATGGCCAGCCCATGTGAATTCATGGGTCGAACCCCCTACTAGTTGGTCTTGGAGAAAAAGGTGGTAGTGGGAATCCAAAGACAATTAAATAATCAAAAGAAATCAAAGTAATGATTTTAAGTAATCATGGAAAATTCAAAACACCTCTATAAATAGATCATAAAAATCCCAAAATTTTTCCCAATGTGCCTCACGAGGTCCCCTAGCATGTCTCAAAATCCCAGATCCAGAAACATTGCCCATCTTCCAAAATTTTCTTTCTTTCTCTCCTTCTCTCTTAATCTCTATGGGCGTGTCCACAGATGCACCCAGCTCTCCAGACTAAGTGGAGCTGTAGGGCACGTCTGCGGATGCGTCGTCCCCTATGAAATGGGTTTCTGCCTAGGAAATCCTATTTCAATTAGCCATATAGTTATACTTATCCAAAAAAAGTCTTAACTGTTGGATCTAGTCAGCATGAAGGGATCTACAAAACCCTTAAGATTTCACGATGATCCAACGATCAGATGTCAGAAAATCTCAAAATGACATTCAAGCATCTGTGTCTCACCATCTCTAGCATGTTCTTCATGACATTCAGGCCAATCTAGCTGGTGAAATGTGATCTTCCACCGTTAAAGATCTTACTCATGATGAGATCTACCAAACCCCCATGGTCTCTTAACTTATCTGGCAATGAAAACGGCAAATTTTATGACTGTATACATTGTCGGCATCTAGCCTTCTCTTCATCTTCTTTGGTAGGTTTTCTCCTTCTCCGGTGAACTTGTCTCCACCTGGTAAGTACCCTCAATCCCCTCTTTCCATTTCGGCACCTCCATGGTGTTTTTAGGCCATCAAGAAGTCTCCCCAGCCGTAGATCTGTCGGAGATGATGTATCTGGTTAGGGTGGTGGAGATCTCATCACAGACGGCTCAGATGAATCTTTTGAACCGTTGGATGGATTCCTGGGGCCTAAAAATCCTAGGAGATGAAATATGGGCATTTGATTTTAATGGATGGAGGAGATCTAGCCATGGGTGATCTGACAGTCTAGAGCTGGGCGTCTCGCCCATAGCCGGTCACCTCCACCCGATAACGTGAAGTAGACGGTAACGGGTTGAAAGCTTTAAACCTCAATTTTGATCTCAGTTGGAATCCAAATTAAGATCAGAAAGTTTTGATGGATTCCTTGTGATAATTAGAATGTACTGAACCAATAAAATTGTAATTTAATAAATTAAATTTTCTGTAATTAAGTGGATAAGTATACTAACATCCTTGATCTACAAGATCTAGGATGATTAGTTCAATAAAAAACTGGTTGGATGATAATATAATAACATAATAAGGTAAATAAGTGGGATATATGTAATTTAATAGGCATATCTTAAGAGATATAGCCTTAAAAAGTACTAAAATCCCTAAAAGTGAATAGTATCTCCTAGATCAAGGTGATCTAGGATTATTGGACTATATTGATACATTTTGATGATGATCTTGAGATAAGATCATATGAATATATGGAATGGATGATGAGGATTTGGGCTAGATCAAGATCTATGCCCTTAAATGGGATAAAGTAAGTTAAGATCTCCTTGATCGGGTAATGAAATTAAATCAATAAGAAATGTTGGATCCAAAAGAAAATGGAGGATCAAGATCTAGACACTAAAAAGAGGAAAAATGAATATGGATCAATTAAGACCATTGGATCATGATAGATGCATATATATCATGTTAGACTTCCATTGAATTATTAAACATGTTGATAATTGTCTTTCTTTGCTTTGTAGAGTTATTTATTTAATTGTTTATTTATGCTTTTTATGCTTTATGTTTATCCTTTAATGATTAAGTAATGAAAATTTTATTGAAATTGAAATTAAATGAAATTAGAATGGAAGGGCATTTACATGGAATGTATGACAAGGACATAATGATAGTAAGGACCATAGTTAGTAGGATAATATAAGGAATAAATTCCTTGGTCCAAATTAGGAGCATAATAAAACTCTAAGAATGACATTTTAGTTCATGGATTTAATTAAAATCAATTAGAAAGAGTACTTAGGATTAAATGCTCATAGGAACCTTATGAAAGGTTGAGCTAGGGTCATTCTAGTGGATGATGAACATAGTAGTTAAGGGGGTTATCTAATAGAGCCTCGCTCTTCCCCTACCTTCTGTTGATGTTTGTGAGGTCTAAACAGCTCCTTACATGAGGATTGAAGTAACCACTTTGTGTTCACCCATTCAACTAGTAAGCCTTAGCTAATTGGAAATAAGAGGAGCAGTCTAGACTTAGGCCTAAATAAGTTACCTTCAACCAGCAAAGCATTAACTGGTTGAATAATAATAGTAAGAGCATAAAAGGTTAGTAAATTAACTAACCCTAATAAAAACTATAAGTAAGATAAGGATGATCAAACAAGATCTATTAGATCTTGAATGATCAAGAACAATAATGATAAGAATATTATATTGTGGTTAGTATGCATGTTATAGTTCATTAGATTAGATAATCCAAATCCTTGATCAAAGATGATTCAAGGAAGAAAACCAAGATCATCCTCCTTGGGGATGATGCAATAACTGAACTTAGATCAAAGAAGAACTAGATGATAAAAGATCTAAGACCTTGATCTTTATCAACAAGTATAGATTTTCAATCAAAGGATCTATGAAAGATTAAGATCAAGGGGATGGACACACAAAGACTTAGAGAAAGAAAATACTTAGATATGAATGATTTAAAGATCATTCTAAACATCAAATCTAGTGATCAATAGGATTGTTCATAATTTATATATATTGATAGTATGTATGGATGTACATATTACATACATCAGTCAGGATCATGGAAGATCTAGGAAAAAGGGATCACTACTTGAAGGTAGGATGATTTGATGAATGCATTTACATGGGATATACATGATTGAACCCATGACCTTATGTTGACAAGAGTAATGATAATACTTGTATTAAATCCCCTGAAACTCTCATGATCCAACCAAACACATATAAAATAGTTATGGACTGGACTCTAAGTGAATAGGGAAATCAAAAATATTTCAGCCCTAAGTAAATAGACAGATTGTCCGATATGTATGAAATCTATTTTACATACAAGCTTGGACGCTTGTGATTTTGTTTTAATAGGCATAAGCTTAGGGGGATGCTATGCCAGAGTAGTTACGAGGGCTTGGCCACCCGCTCCTTGAAATTTGATGATTTTATGATACCTTGTCCTATGAGAGAGGCTATAAGTTGGGTGGGGTAATTATGGGAAGGCCACCACTATGAAAGTCCTGTCTCCCCATACGGGCAGTGACATAATATTTTCTACTGTGGTATTAGTAATGGATAGGGCAGTTATCTGAGCGCGCTAGTATGGATCGGACTGCAGCATGGTAGCCCTTTTGATTATTTTGCACTATGATGCATATGAGAATAGGTATAGTAAAATGCCTTATATTTTAGCATAATGAAATGCTAGGTAATCGTATATTACCAATATTCCCCAAGAAGGGAAATTCCCAGTGTAGGATTAGCTGAAATACTGAATTCTCATAATGGAGAGAATTGATTAGCTTAGTTGGGAATGATATTTGACTACTTTCATAAATTTAGCTGATTTACCCATGCATAGTATGTATGTATATGGATGTACATAAATTACAAAGTAAAGAGTAGAGACATGAATATGTTTAGGGATAATGGGACTATGAAGTATTGGAATTACATTGTCAATTATTATACTTCTTAAATCTCCTACCAAGTATTGCTTGCTGAGATATTGTAAATGTTGCAATATCTCAGATATAGGGAAGGAGAGTTAGGAGCTCAAGACGATAGAAGACTTGAAGAGAATAATCTTCAAGGTATACCCTTGAAGACATGTATTTTGCTTTGTTTGAGAGTATTGTATTTTATTGAGAGCTTTTAATGTATGGTGAGGTTTGCAAATTTTGGATTATGTAATTTGGACAGGTATTGTACTAATACAATGCTGTACTGTGATCCACTAGATGGATTCTAGAAGTTTAATAAAAATTATATTCCTTTAATGGAATTTTATTTTGCACATAAATTGTACTTATGTTATGTATGAAATGGTGACTTGGGTTTTCAAAACAAGTTTTAAAAGAAAAGAATTTCTGTTGTGGATAGATTGGACAGCTCAAATTTTCCATCTGAGCCCTCCATCATACAGAAATGAAGGGTTCTTATCCTTACTTGATTTTTATAATTTTTAACCTAAACTTAATTTTAGAAAAATAAAAATTATGTAAAATAACATGAAATGAGTATGGGAAGAGTTTACACCTACCTGATTGTAGAAAAACATAGGTTTTACATCCCAATTTAAAAGAAATATCCTGTTGATGATAAGATCGCTCAATAACCACTTGTTTTGTGATTTCTCGTTGATTGCACAGTTGGATATTGAAATTTATTTGAGGGTTTTGAAGATAAGTATTCTAGGAAAACATGAATGATGAGATTTGTGATATTTGATTTGGAATAGAATGCCTAATTGAATTTAGGTCTCTTGTTCCAATCTAGAGAGAGGAGAGACAAAGTGAAAGAAGAGAGATTTTTGGAGGTTTTGAAAATTTGGGAATGAATTTAGAGCTGATTTTTTAGGGTAAGTAAGATAATTTCATGGGAATTTTAATGAACATTTTTGGAGGATTTTTGGGGTTATATTTATAGATTTTTTTGAATTTTTCATAATTACTTATAATAATTATGATTCAATTCTTTTGAATATTAAATTAATATTAGATCCTCTACTATCACCTCCTTCTCCACTATTAGTTGGTAGTGGTTTGACCACTCATTACATGTTTTCTGGCCATTGGATTCATTTGTAGGCCCCATAGAGGTGTGAAAGGACCATTTTGCCCTTTTATGGAGAAAAATACATTTTATTCTCCCGAACTCAAAATGGAGCGTAATTAGTGGCGTTGGAATCGTATTTCTAAGTATATTCTAAATATTAATGTATTAGATATCAGTTATGGGTAAAATTACCATTTTACCCTTTTATTCATAAAAATAGAGAAAATTAGAGATTTTTCATTTGAACTCGGAATTGAACTTAGTATCATTTTAATCAGTTTTTTGAGTACATTCATAATTTATAAGTTTTAAATTAATTTTTAATCTTTATAGAAAGAGAATTTCCAATAACCTAATATTCTAGCCCGAAATTTCTAAAAATTCAAACTAAATTGATTTTCTTAATCAATTTACAAAAATTGGGGTTAGTAGAGTGCTAACAAATGCTACGACCACTTGTGGTTAGACCGGTGATTTTTCTACCACTATAGGATTGCACCAAGGATCAGCATTGAGCTCATA
The DNA here is from genome assembly GCA_035236585.1 of Warburgia ugandensis. Classification (NCBI taxonomy): domain Eukaryota; kingdom Viridiplantae; phylum Streptophyta; class Magnoliopsida; order Canellales; family Canellaceae; genus Warburgia; species Warburgia ugandensis. The sequence goes on along the minus strand of CP141134.1, from coordinate 38,015,600 downwards.
ACTTTTCACGTTGGTTATGGATGAGTTAGCAAAACATCTACAAGAGGAGATTCCTTGGTGCATGCTATTTGTAGATGATATAGTCTTAGTTGATGAGACAAGGGAGGGTGTAAACACAGAGCTACAGTTATGGAGAGAAGCATTAGAATCTAAAAGATTTAAAATCATCCATACTAAGACAAAATATATGGATTGTGTTAAGTGTTTAATTTTGGCCAAAAGACCCCTAGTTTAGCATTTAAATTAGACCATCTAAATCATTAATTTGGTAAATTTTTGATAAAATATAAACTTTAGCTCAATTGATCATCCAACCGTAAATTGTGAAAATTAATTGTCAGATGATCAATTGAGCTAAGTGGATGCTTAATTTATGATTTAGATGACTCTAATATAGTCTTTGGCCTCAACTAAAGGAGGGTTGGATGGCTTAGACTTAATTGCAACGGTGTAGATTAGTTTGAATATCATTAAGTCAAAGGATGAAGGGTTCCTAAAATAAGAAGGTTTATTAATAGAAGAGGAGTCCTAATTTGGAAGAGGAGGAAGCTTCCTAATAGGAAACTAAATCTTAAAAGAAAGAGGTGGAGTAGAATTAGGAGGGATGAAAACTTATAAAGAGGGAATTGTGGGAGTTGAAAAGGAGGTTTTGGGTGTTCTGGTTTGTTTTTCCTTTGCTTGCTTTTTTATTCTTCCTTTTCTATATTTCCAATTGGGTTGCTTTCATTGTGTCTTTTATTGTCTTCCACTTTCTATCCTTTGTTCATTCAGTCTTTTATTTCTCTCTCCCTCTCTCTCATGTTACTTCTTCTCTCAACCTCATTGTTCTTTCCCACTGCTCTCCACTTCATCGCACAGATTTTTTTTTACCCTACCTCTTTCCCTTACATTTCACACACCACTCTTCCTCTTGTTCTCTTCTCCTTTGTTCACCATCACTAGCCCCTAGTTCCATCACACCAGATGATGCCCCTCTTACTTGATCTCTTGCACTCCCTTATCCTTCTTGTCTCTCTCTACTTTTCTTTCATTCTCCCTATCTATTTTTCCCTTCATCTCTACCCAGCCTACCTCCTTATCTCACTCATAATCCCCCTTTCTATCACCATCTAAAACACTCTACTCCCAACAGACCCAATTCACTACCCATCCCATCTTACTGCCCAGCTCGTCTACCCCTGTTCTCCATTCCTCTATTCCCAGTTATCTTCACCGTTCCAATCTCTCATCCAACACCTAAATCCTAGGCCGGCCTACTCAGCAGGCATTATTTTCTTCTGCTAGATCTCCTCCACGCACCACTGCACTCCTCTGCTCCATCCCTTCTAGAACTCAGATCTGTATTCCCTACTTTAAACGAACTAGTATAGATGCCCCAGTCTAGATCAAATCCAGCTAGTCCAACATGCCCGGCACTGCACCAACCATGCTACTTGACTTTGTCTGCACCTTTCAAGCACTGGTTGACGTCTGTCCAAGTTGCCTGCACCTTCCAGATCAATGGCATCTGCCAACCTACCCTACTTCCTTTCACCCAAAGATACCAAGCATCAAGTAGGTTGATTGGTTGCAGGCTATGCACCTATCTGCTTTCTCAACTTTAATACGTCCCTTATTCCCTTTTCCATTGTGTTGGGCCTGCCTTGATTCAAATGACATGGCTCATCCAGTTCCAGATGTCACATCTTGGTTAGAATTCTTTCTTAGCTTTATATACTCCAAAATGCATACTATAAAAAGTAGATCAGAGAGAAGGCTTCTTATAAGATATAGAAGTAGGGAAGGACTTGACTAAGTAGTAAATATGGGGGGCATAGTAGGGAGGTTTATGAGAAGAAAGATCAGGCTACAGCATGAGGACTAGAGAGGGAATGCTAGACTCCATGCCTCCTCATGAGTTCCTTGCTTATCTCACTCGAATGCCTTCTGAAACTTTGCAATTGAAAAAGAATCTTTTGCCCATCTTCTTCTTTACTAAGTTGGGGAATCAAGAATTCTTAAACAAAGAGCAAATTTAATCTAGCCACAGAAAAACCACGGCTACCTTATTACTAAGAAATCTTACACCTTGAGCAATTAGGGTAAAAAGGAAAGCAAATAAAGTACATGTCTTGCTAGCAAAAAGAGAAAGAAAAAGAAAAAGGAGACTCATAGGTCTCGAGGAAATGTGAGAATGGTTCCATCTATGACTAGCAAGTGAAAACAAGAAGATTACTAAACATATTACACTCACTGAAAAAAAAGGAAGGGAGGGAGTTAGTTTGTCAATAAGAGGTAAGGTCTTGCTTAAGTGTGCTGTGGTATCTCCCGAGCAATAGATGAAGAGGGTCTTTCTCTGAGGTAACTCTCAATATAAGTAGGAACATCTTTGTTCACCACCCAGGCTAGATATTTTACTTGAGATGACCTATACTTATTCAACTACTATCTTGACCAAGTAATTAGGATGGCACCATAGAGATTGAAAAGGATGGAGAAATCCAAAAGGCCAATGGTCAAAGGTTAAAACATTTCTTAGAACTGCCTAACCTTGAAATTGATGAGACACTTTTAGAGATACCTGAGTATATTGATCCACCTTAGATTACCACTCCAAGAGCCTTGCAGCATATCATCGTTGCACTCATCATTATGTCTAGCTAAAGATGTTAAACTTAGTGCTTACTGGGAGGCAACCCAAGGGTTTAGAGTTCTCATCACTCAACTTCCATATAGAATCCTGTGCTTTCAAACATTGGAGACAATATTTCATTGAGGTTGAGGGGTGTAGATACACATAGGGATTTCGAATTTTCATGTGTTTAAAAAAAAAATTTTTGATTTGAAAAAAAATAAAATTTGAAACTTTTTTGAAAAAAAAAAAAAAAGTTTTTAAAGTAGAGTTCCCTTACTGTGATGAGAACTGGATGTTCAGAATTTAGTAACTATACTATTTTCACCACTTAATGGGAATGCATATGATTAGTTTTGCATATCATTCACGTGTTGAAGCATTTTATGAAAGTTAATTCTCAAAAACCATTTATAAACAACACATAATCAAAACTAATAGACGTATCACTTAGAAACCCTGAGAAAAATTAGTGGAGGCCTATAACCTATTGAGAGATTGAGACTATCTTCTTTAAGAGAGTTATAAGTAATTCCATAAATTCTTTGGTGTACATATGATTAGTTTTGCATATCATTCACGTGTTGAAGCATTTTATGAAAGTTAATTCTCAAAAACCATTTATAAACAACACATAATCAAAACTAATAGACGTATCACTTAGAAACCCTGAGAAAAATTAGTGGAGGCCTATAACCTATTGAGAGATTGAGACTATCTTCTTTAAGAGAGTTATAAGTAATTCCATAAATTCTTTGGTGTACATACATTAGTGTGGCCCTGTTATCATTGTTTTGGTTAAACATCAAGAATAAATAGGAATAATAGCTTTAATTCTAGAAATTTATTGAATCTGATTGGTTATAGGACAACCTAGGAAATGATATAGGTCACCCTTGCTCAGCCTAGAGACATAAAGCCTACCCAATATAGTATACCACTAGTTAGCCTTTTGAGCCTGTTGTGATGTTTTTTTTTCTTAACCCCATTCACCTTAACCCAAAATAACCTAGTAAAATGAATAACCACTACTCATCTTCAAAATGAGTAGAGTAGAAAACATTCAAAAATAGGACAAGAAGTTAAAGAAGTGAGAAAAAATTAGTTGCTTTGGTCTAGAGAAGAAAGAGAAAAGTGAAAAAAAATGAAAAAAAAGGAGCAAAATCTAAAAGAGAAATTCACTTCAAGTACAAACCCAAAAGAAAAGTTGTCCTAGTAGATATTCATTGAAGACTTCTACTAAATTTTGAATCTTTCAAATCTTTATACCTTTCTTTTCTGAGCCTGTCCTAAGCCTACATTTCATCCTAGTTAAAGACCTATTGATTTTAGGTGGACATAGCCTTAAAGAGGAGATAAAAAAAGAAAAGAATTAAGGTCAAAGACCCCTAATATTCTTGGTGATAACATCCACTCTTAGGCGTCACTTTCCTTTGTCTCGTGAGCATTTAAAATAATTATGTGAACCATTTGCTTGTTGGAGTCGGTAACATAATGAGAGAAATATGTTTAAACCCCATATCTGAGAGTTTTATTTCTGAACATATACCTATAAGGATTTGGGGTCAAGGCATATTTCCAATGGAATGTAAACATATCCAATAAGAAGTCAAGATTTATGTGGCTTACACACACATATGCACTCTAAGAAATAGTTAAAATAAAATATATTTAATATGTGTATGATATGTAAAATTGTCAAATCCTCTTCATTAAGTTGTGAAAAACTAGTAAAATTGCTAATGAATGAGGATTCTTTGAGATAAAATAAGGGACTAGACCTTATTGAATTTTGTGGGTATATTCACTGCAAACCCTCATGAGGCCTAGCTTGTCCACTAGGGGTAACCTAGGGGTTCAAGGGCTTGTTGAATGTGCTAAGGATAATCTTGAGTACTTACGAAAGTGGAACATTGTACCAGTTTTGTGTAAATATGTTTTCTGCATATTTTGCTTGGGACTAGCAAAATGCTAGTTGAGGCGTGTGTTAAGTTTTTAATTTTGTCCAAAGGCCCCTAGTTTAGCATTTAAATTAGATCATCTAACTCATTAATTTGGTAAATTTTTGGATAAAATATAAACTTTAGCTCAATTGATCATCCAACTGTAAATTGTCAAAATTAACTGTCAGATGATCAATGAAGCTAAGTGGATGATTAATGTATGGTTCAGATGACTCTAATCTAGCCTTTGGCTTTACAGATCAACTAAAGAAGGATTGGATGGCTTAGACTTAATTTCAAATGTGCAAATTATTTGAATATCAATAAGTTAAGGGATGAAGGGTTCCTAAAAGAAGAGGAGTCCTAATTTGGAAGAGGAAAGTTTCCTAATAGGAAACTAAATCTTAAAGGAAAGAGGTGGAGTAGAATTAGGAGGGATGAAAACTTATAAAGAGGGAACCATGGGAGTTGGAAAGGAGGTTTGGGGAGTTCTGGTTTGTTTTTCCTTTGCTTACTTTTCTATTATTCCTTTTCTATATTTCCAATTGGGTTGCTTTCATTGTTTCTTTTACCATCTTCCACTTTCTATCCTTTGTTCATTCAGTCTCTTATTTTCCTCTCTCTCTCTCTCTCTCTCTCTCTCTCTCTCTCTCTCTCTCTCTCTCTCTCTCTCTCTCTCTCTCTCTCTCTCTCTCTCTATCTATCTATCTATCTCACATTACTTCTTCTCTCAATCTCACCGTTCTTTCCCACTACTCTCCACTTCACTGCATGGAAATTTATTTACCTTCTCTCTTTCCCTTACATCCCACGCATGACTCTCCCTATCATTCTCTTCTCATTTGTTCACTATCACTAGCCCCTGGTTCCATTGCGCCAGATGAGGCCCTTGTTACCCGATCTCTCCCACTCCCTTCTCCTTCATGTCTCTCTCTCTCTGCTTCTCTATGAGTCTCCCTATCTGTTTTTCCCTTCATCTCTACCGAGCCTGCCTCCTTCTCTCACTCCTAATCCCCCTTTCGACCACCATCTAAATCACTCTACTCCCATCAAACCCAATTCACCGCCCATCCCATCTCACGCATCTATCTCATTTTTTTTTCTGCCCATGCTCATCTGCCCCTGTTCTCCATTCCTATATTCCCAGTTATCTTCTTTATTCCAAGCTCTCACCCGACACCCAAATCCTAGGCCAGCTTACTCAGCAGGCATTGTTTTTTTCTGGCAGATCTCCTCCAGACACCACTACACTACACTCCTCTACTCAATCTCTTTCATAAATTAGATCTATATTCTCTGCTTTAGATGAACTAGTACAGATGCCCTTGTCCAGATCAATTCTGTACCTTTCCAACACTGATCGACGTCTACCCAGGTCACCTTAACCTTCCAGATCAACGGCATCTGCCAACATGCCCTGCTTCCTTTCACCCAAAGATACCAGGCATCAGTTCACCACCCATGCTAGATATTTTACTTGGGATGACCCATACTTATTCAACTACTATCTTGACTAAGTAATTAGGATGGGGCCATCGAGATTGAAAACGATGGAGAAATACAAAAGTTCAATGGTCAAAGGTTAAAACCTTTCTGACAACTGCCTAACCTTGAAATTGATGAGACACTTTTAGAGACACCAGAGTATCACGATCCACCTTAGATTACCACTCCAAGAGCCTTGCAGCATATCATCATTGCACTCATCATTGTGTCTGGTTAAAGAAGTTAAACTTAGCGCTTATTGGGAGGCAACCTAAGGGTTTAGAGTCTACATCACTCAACTTCCATATAGAATCCTATGCTTGCAAACATTGGGGACAATATTTCATTTAGGTTGGGGCGTGTAGATACACAGAGATTTTGAATTTTCTTGAGTTAAATTTTTTTTTTAATTTTAAATTTTTTTGAAAAAAAAAGTTTTTAAAGTAGAGTTCCCTTACCATGATGAGAACTAGATGTTCAGAATTTAGTAAATATACTATTTTCACCTCTTAATAGGAATGCATATGATTAGTTTAGCATATCATTCATGTGTTGAAGCATCTTATGAAAGTTAATTCTCGAAAACCATTTACACACAACACATAATCAAGACTAATATAGAGCTACGACTTAGAGACCCTGAGGAAAATTAGACCTATAACCTGGTGAGAGTTTGAGACTATCTTCTTTTCAAGAGTTATAAGAAATTCCATAAATTCTTTGGTGTACATACATTAGTGCGACCCTATTATGGTTGTTTTGGTTAAACATCAAGAATAAATAGAAGTAATAGCTTTAATTCTAGAAATTTATTGAATCTGATTGGTTATAAGACAACCTAAGAAATGATAAGGCCATCCTTGCTTAGCCCAGAGACATAAAGCTTACTCAATATAGTATACCACTAGTTACCCTTTTTAGCCTGTTATTAAGTTTTTTTTTCTTAACTCCATTCACCATAACCCAAAATAACCCAGTAAAATAAATAACCACTACCCGTCTTCAAAATGAGTTGAGTAGAAAACATTCAAAAATAGGAAAAAAAGTCAAAGAAGTGAGAAAAAATTAGCTGTCTTTGGTCTAGAGAAGAAAGAGAAAAGTGAAAAAAAAATTTGAAAAATAAAAGACCAAAATTTGAAAGAGAAATTCACTTCAAGTACAAACCCAAAAGAAAAATTGTCCTAGCAGATATTCATTGAAGACTTCTACTCAATTTTGAACCTTTTAAATCTTTATACCTTTCTTTTCTAAACCTGTCCTAAGCTTACATTTTGTCATAGTTAAAAACCTATTGATATTAGGTGGACATAGTCTTAAAGCGGAGATAAAAAGAAAGAATTAAGGTCAAAGACCCCTAATATTCTTGGTGATAACATCAACTCTTAGGGATCACTTTTTTTGTTTCATGAGCATTTAAAAGAATTATGTGAACCATTAGCTTGTTGGAGTTGGTCACATAATGAGAGAAATATGTTTAAACCTCATATTTGAGAGTTTTATTTATGAGCGCATACTGGTAAGGATTTGAGGTCAAGGCATGTTTCCAATGGAATGTAAGCTTATCCAGTTAGAAGTCAAGATTTATGTGGCTTACACACACATATGCACTCTGAGAAATAACTCAAATAAAATGTCTTTAATATGTGTATGATGTGTAAAATTGTCAAATCATCTTCATAAAGTTGTGAAAAACTAGTAAAATTGCTAATGAATGAGGATTCTCTGAGATAAAATAGGGGACACGACCTTATTGAATTTTGTGGGTATATTCATTGCAGACCCTCACGAGGCCTAACTCGTGCACTAGGAGCAACTTAGGGGTTCAAGGGCTTGTTGCATGTGCCAAGGTTAATCCTAAGTACCTACAAAAGTGGCACATTGTACCAGTTTTGTGTAAATATTTTTTTTGCATATTTTAATCGGGACTAGCAAAATGCTAGTTGGGGTGTGTGTTAAGTGTTTAATTTTGGCCTAAAGGCCCCTAGTTTAGCATTTAAATTAAACCATCTAACTCATTAATTTGGTAAATTTTGGATAAAATATAAACTTTAGCTCAATTGATCATCCAACTATAAATTGTCAAAATTAATAGTTAGATGATCAATGGAGCTAAGTGGATTCTTAATGTATGGTTTAGATGATGTTAATCTATTCTTTGGCATTACAGATCAACTAAAGTAGGGTTGGATGGCTCAGACTTAATTTCAAAGGTGCAGATCAGTTTGAATATCAATAAGTCAAGGGATGAAGGGTTCCTAAAAGAAGATAGTTTCTTAATAGAGGTGGAGTCCTAATTTGGAAGAGGAGGAAGTTTCCTAATAGGAAACTAAATCTTAAAGGAAAGAGGTGGAGTAGATTTAGGAGGGATGAAAACTTATAAAGAGGGAACTGTGGAAGTTGGAAAGGAGGTTTCGGGTGTTCTGGTTGGTTTTTCCTTTGCTTGCTTTTCTATTCTTCCTTTTCTATATTTTTGATTGGGTTGCTTTCATTGTGTCTTTTACCGTCTTCCACTTTCTATCCTTTGTTCATTCTCTCTCTCTCTCTCTCTCTCTCTCTCTCTCTCTCTCTCTCTCTCTCTCTCTCTCTCTCTCTCTCTCTCTCTCTCTCTCTCTCTCTCTCTCTCTCTCTCTCTTTCTCTCTCTCTATCTATCTCTCATGTTACTTCTTCTCGTAGCCTCACCGTTCTTTCCCACAACTCTCCCCTTCACCACTTAGAAATTTTTTTACCCTCTCTCTTTCCCTTACATCTCACACACAAATCTCCCTCTCATTCTCTTCTCGTTTATTCACTATCATTGGCCCCTAGTTGCATCGAGCCTGACGAGGCCCTTGTTACCCAATCTTTTTCTCCTTCCCATCTCTCTCTTTTTTTTCTCTTTCATTCTCTTTATCTGTTTTTCCCTTCATCTCTACCCAGCTTGCCTCCTTCTCTCACTCCCAATTCCCCTTGCGACCACCATCTAAATCACTCTACTACCATTAGACCCAATTCAACACCCATCCCATCTCACACACCTATCTCATTTTTATCCTACTCAAGCTCGTCTACCCCTGTTCTCCATTCCTCTATTCCCAATTATCTTCATCGTTCCAAGCTCTCACCCAACACCCAAATCCCAGACCAACCTGCTCAATAAGCGTCATTTTCTTTTGTTGGATCTCCTCCATGCATCGACGCACTCCTCTGCTCCATCTCTTCCAAAACTCATATCTATATTCTCTGCTCTAGACAAACTAGTACAGATGCCCCAGTCTAGATCAAGTCGTCACCTTTCCAGCATAGGTTGACGCCTACCTAAGTTGCCTCCATCTTCCAGATCAACGAGATCTGCCAACCTGCCATGCTTCCTTCCACCGAAAGATACCAGGAATCAGTTCAGCACCCAGGCTAGATATTTTACTTGGGATGACCTGTACTTATTCAACTACTGTCCTGACCAAGTAATAAGGAGATGCATACCAGATAGTGAACATAATCAAAACATCTCCTTTTCTCATGATCATGCATGTGGGGGCCATTTCATCTCTAAAAGGACAGCTGCAAAAGTTTTATAGTGTGGATTTTAATAGCCTACCATATTTAAGGATGCACATGCTTACTGCAAACCATGTATAAGGTGTCAAAGGTTAGGAAGTTTAGGAAGGAGACATATGAAGACCTTAAACCCAATTCTTGTCATATAACCTTTTGATGTTGGGGCATAGATTTTATGAGACCATTTCTTAATTCTTTTGGAAATATATACATTTATAGTGGGAGTGGACTACATGTCCAAGTAGGTGGAGGCTATATCCTATAAAACCAATGACCCCATGGTTGTGGTAATATTTTTAAAAGAAAATATTTTTGCCTAGTTTGGTACTTCAAGAGCCATAATAAGTGATGGGGAAAACACTTTTGTAATAAAGTGTTTGAGAACTTAATGAAAAAGTATGGTGTCAACCATAGGATAGCTACCCCATATCACCCTTAGACTTGTGATCAAGTAGAGGTATCCAATAGGGAAATAAAGTGGATTCTAGAAAAGACAGTCAATCCAAATAGGAAAGACTGGTCTTTGAGACTTATTGACACTTTATGGGCTTATCGTATAGCATATAAAATCCCTGTAGGAATGTCACTCAACTGCTTGGTCTATGGAAAGATCTTCCCAGTATAGTTAGAGCACAAGGCATACTGGGCTATCAAAAAGCTAAATTTTGACATAAATTCAGTTGGAATCCACAGAAAACTCCAACTCAACAAGTTGGAAGAATTGAGAAAAGATGTATATGAATCTGCACAATTGTACAAAGATTGAATGAAGGCTATACATGATAGACATATTTTAAGAAAAATCCTTCACACCAGGTCAAAAGTCTTAATATATAATTATAGATTGCATCTATTCCTAGGAAAACTTAGATCTAGATGGACCAGATATTATATATTATGCACAATCTATCCTCATGGGGCCATCAAGATTAAAAAGGATGGAGAAATCCCAAAGGACAATGGTCAAAGGTTAAAACCTTTCCTAGAACTACTTGACCATGAAATTGAAGAGACACTTTTAAAGACACCTAAGTATCATGATCCACCTCAGATAACCACTCCAAGAGCCTTGCAACATATCATGATTGCACTCATCATTATGTCTCCCAAGGGTTCAGAGTCTACATCACTCAACTTCCATATAGAATCCTATGTTTTCAAACATTATGGATAATATTTCATTCAGGTTGGGGGGGTGTAGGTACACATAGAGATTTTGAATTTTTTTTTAGTTCTAAAAACTAAATTTGAAAATTTTTTGCAAAAAAAAAAGTTTTTAAAGTAGAGTTCCCTCACTATGATGGGAACTATATGTTCAAAATTTAGTAAATATACTATTTTCACCTCTTAATGGGAATGCATATAATTCATGTATTGAAGCATTTTCTAAAGTTTAGTTCTTGGATGCCATTTACACAGCACATAATCAAGACTAATATAGAGGTATGACTTAGAGACCCTAAAGAAAATTAGTGGAGACCTATAACCTAGTGAGAGTTTGAGACCATCTTCTTTTAGAGAGTTATAAGTAATTCCATAAATTCTTTGGTGTACATATATTAGTGTGACCCTATTATCATTGTTTTGGTTAAACATCAAGAATAAATAGGAGCAATAGCTTTAATTCCATAAATTTATTGAATCTGATAAGCTATAGGACAACTTAGGAAATGATATAGGCCATCCTTGCTCAACTTAGAGATGTAAAGCTTACCCAATATAGTATACGACTGGTTAGCCTTTTGAGCTTGTTATTAAGCTTTTTTTTTTCTTAACCCCATTCACCTTAACCCAAAATAACCGAGTAAAATAAATAACCACTACCTATTTTCAAAATGAGTAGAGTAGAAAAAATTCAAAAATAGGACAAAAATTTAAAGAAGTGAGAAAAAATTAGCTACCTTTCATCCATAGAAGAAAGAAAAAAGTGAAAAAAAAAATGAAAAAAAGACCAAAATCTGAAAGAGAAATTCACTTCAAGTACAAACCCAAAAGAAGTGTTGTCCTAGCGGGTATTCTTGGAAGACTTCTACTCAATTTTGAATCTTTGAAATTTTTATACCTTTCTTTTCTAAACCTATCCTAAGCCTACATTTTGTCCTGGTTAAAGACCTATTGATCTTAGGTGGACATAGCCTTAAAAAGGAGATAAAAAGAAAGAATTAAGGTCAAAGACCCTTAATATTCTTGGTGATAACATCCACTCTTAGGGATCACTTTCCTTTGTCTCATGAGCATTTAAAAGAATTATGTGAACCATTAGCTTGTTGGAGTCAGTCACAAAATGAGAGAAATATGTTCAAACCTTGTATCTGGGAATTTTATTTCTGAGTGTATACCTGTGAGGATTTGAGGTCAAGGCATATTTCCAATGGAATGTAAGCATATCCAGTTAGAATTCAAGATTTATGTGGCTTACACACATATGCACTCTGACAAATAGCTCAAATAAATGTCTTTAATATGTGTATGATATGTAAAATTGTCAAATGCTCTTTATTAAGTTGTGAAAAACTAGTAAAATTGCTAATGAATGAGGATTCTCTGTGATAAAATAGGGGACTAGACCTTATTGAATTTTGTGGGTATATTCACTGCAAACCCTCACGAGGCCTAACTCGTCCACTAGGGGTAGCCTAGGGGTCAAGGGCTTGTTGCATATGCTAAGTGCAATTTTGAGTACCTACGAAAGTGGCACATTGTACTAGTTTAGTGTAAAATAGTTTTCTGCATATTTTGCTCAGGACTAGCAAAATGTTAGTTAGGGGATGTGTTAAGTGTTTAATTTTGGCCAAAGGACCCATAGTTTAGCATTTAAATTAGGCCATCTAACTCATTAATTTGGTAAATTTTGGATAAAATATAAACTTTAGCTCAATTGATCATCTAACTATAAATCATCAAAATTAACGGTCGATGATCAATGCAGCTAAGTGGACACTTAATGTATGGTTTAGATGACTCTAATATAGTCTTTGGCCTTTCAGATCAACTAAAGAAGGGTTGGATGGCTCAGACTTAATTTCAACAGTACAAATCAATTTGAATATCAATAAGTCAAGGGATGAAGGGTTCGTTAAAAAAGATGGTTTCTTAATAGAAGAGGAGTCCTAATTTGGAAGAGGAGGAAGTTTCCTAATAGGAAACTAAATCTTAAAGGAAAGAGGTGGAGTAGAATTAGGAGGGATGAAAACTTATAAAGAGGGAACCATGGGAGTTGCAAAGGAGGTTTTGCTAGTTTTGGTTTGTCTTTCCTTTGCTTGTATTTCTATTCTTCCTTTTCTATATTTCCAATTGGGTCACTTTCATTGTATCTTTTACCATCTTCCACTTTCCATCCTTTGTTCATTCAGTCTCTTATTTCCCTCTCTCTCCCATGTTACTTCTTCTCTTAGCCTCACCATTCTTTCCCAGTACTCTCTGCTTCACCGCATAGAAGTTTTTTTTACCCTCTCTCTTTCCCTTACATCTCATGCACAACTCTCCCTCTCATTCTCTTCTCCTTTGGTCACTATTACTAACCCCTAGTTCCATCGGGCTAGACGACGCCCCTGTTACCTGATCTCTCCCACTCCCTTCTCCTTCCCATCTCTCTCTCTACTTCTCTTTCATTCTCCCTATTTGCTTTTCCTGTCATCTCTACCCAGCCTGCCTCCTTCTCTCACTCCCAATCCCCCTTCTGTTCACCATCTAAATCACTCTGCTCCCATCAGACCCAATTCACTGCCCATCCCACCTAAAGCACCTATCTCATTTTCTTTACTGCCTAGGCTCGTCTACCCTATTCTCCATTCCTCTATTCCCAGTTATCTTCACCGTTCCAAGCTCTCACCAAGCACCCAAATGCGTGCTCAATATGCATCGTTTACTTCTATCAGATCTCCTCCACGCACCACTGCATTCCTCTGCTCCACCTCTTCCAAAAATCAAGTATGTATTCTCTACTTTAGACAAACTAGTACAAATGCCCAAGTCCAGATCAAGTTCAGATAGTCCAATAGCCCAGCCCCACACCAGTCAGGCTACTCGACCCTATCTGCACCTTTCCAACACTGGTCAACATCTACCCAGGTCGCCTCCACCTTCCAAATCAATGGCATCTACCAACCTTCCCTACTTCCTTTCACCCAAAGATACCAGGCATCAGTTCACCGCCAGGCATCTGCACGCCTCCATTGTTTTGGGTATCTTCTCTAGCAAAGTCTTCTCCAAGAGTTTTAAGGAAGTTTTGGGAAAAATTCCCTTTTTGGCCTTAGTAGAATATTTCAAATTACATGTTCTGTCCTATTACTATTACTATTACTATTCATGTTTTATGTTATTCCCATTTTGATTATTGATGTTCTATGTTATTCTGTAGTTAATCCAGGAACTATCTTATCTGTTCCTGTTTAACCAAATCAAGGGTTCTGATTTAACCACGAAAAAACTCTTATTTCTTGTCTATTTTAATTCAAACTTTCCATTAACTTTTAGAACTTGTTTTTAAGATAGTTTTCTATTTAATTGTTGTTCCTCATCTTCAATTTAGGTTCTAAAAATAGATTTAAGCCATTAATTCTTAAATTCCTTAATTAGGCTAGATCTCTAAAAATTTGACGAATTTGACAAATTCATCATTCAGATCATTAATCCAGGACATGTTGAATATATTGATGGAGTTTGATCAAAGTTTGGGATACCAAAAGTGAAGAATTGGATAGTACTTAAGCTAGAGAAGTAGATTTTTTATACTTATAGTTTTAGTTAAGGTTTTGTTGTTTCTTTTCCTATTCTTTCTAGAATTAGACCTTTGGAATTTCACTGTTAAACTAAAAATGAAGACTATTTTTTTTTGGATAATTTTTTTCAATTAATTTGAATTTTAAATGATTAATTTTACTAAAAAGTTCAAATTCTTAAAGCACGTCCTTGTGGGATTGACTCGTATTCGCATTAGCTATACCACAACAGGCCATGCATTTGCAGAAAACATCAATAAGTTTTTGGCACCATTGTTGGAGACTCACAACAGAGTTTTTATAAAATTTAATTAAAAAATAAAAAAAATAAAAAAATTGAAGGAATTGCAAAGTTTCAGCATTTTAGCTAATTTTAGGTGCATTTTTCAAATGTTTTAGTGCATAACCACCTAATTTCTTGAAATTGGTTAATTTTCCATTTTAGGGAAACAAGAAAGTGGAGGAAATTGGCAAGGAAATCTTTATCAAAATGGAAATTTTCCTGCTTTCCTAGAATAGGACCTTTTTTTCTTTTGAGTGAATCTTGTAGTGAGGATCCATGTAAATTGTAATTTTCATTTTAATTTTAAACGGTTGTATAATACAGGGCAAGTGTGGGGTAAGGTGGCCCACACTTGATCTTCATCAGAAACCCCACTATAAGTTTTCTCAGTCATTTATTTCCTAGATTAAGGCTTGCATTTAGAGTAAATTTGCATTGTTTGGTAGTGTAAATCATATAGAAAACATCTTTTATAATTGTTGCATTTTTAGGGTTTTGCATTAGTTTACCATTTTAACTACATTCTTTGGACACGGTTAATGCTTTAAGGTGATATATATATGCTGATCGAATTGCCATGGAGTGTGGAATTTAATTAGTAAGGGCACCCTTCCCTCATAAGATCAAGGGTGGATTTCATCACCACACCTTGGCCCACGTAGGATAATCACCTCAAGCACGCTATCCTATCCTTTAAATCAAATTAAAATTAATTAGAAGAGACCTATGGGGCCATCACATGTGCATAGGACCGTCTTACTTAGACATGATTTATTGTCACTCAAGTTGCTTTTGAGCACTGTGGTTATTGGGGGTTGTCCAATAGAGCCTCGCTCTTCCCTCACCTCCTGTTGACATTTTGTAGGGTTTAAGCACCTCCTTACATGAGGGTTGTATTAACCACCTTGTGCAAAACCTAGTTGGTAAGCAATAGTCAAATCTAAAGGAGAGGAGGAGCATTAGATTAGTCTAATTAAAAGCATTGTCCGCACACAAATTTAAGAAAATTAATATATTGCTTATTAGCCTAAGGTGATTGAATGTGCCTTTTGCTTGCATCACATAGAGTTAAAGTTAACATTTAGAGTAGGACATTTTAGATTAGGAATAGTTCATGCAAGGGCGTCGATCTCAGAACCTAGAGCTACTACCTTTAAACCCAAAGATTCAATGCATCCAACACTAAGGGGAAAGAAGCATAGTTCCTATCCCTATGGCTGAACCACTAGCAGAAATTGAGCATAAGACAATTAGAGATTTTTATGTGCAACTCCAACTTAATACCCCACCCTGAATAGCTTTACCTCCCACTAATGTCGATGAGCGCAAGACAATTAGAGATTTTTATGTGCACCTCCAACTTAATACCCCACCCTGAATAGCTTTACCTCCCACTAATGTCGGTCACTTCGAGGCCGAGAAGACCCATACCTACATATCAAGGAGTTCCTTGATATTTGTGGCACATTTAGGTTCTGAAATTTTTTGAATGATTCAATTAGGCTTAGGTTATTCCCATTCTCACTTAAGGACAAAGCCAAGTCATGGCTTAATTCCTTGGAGGTAAGTTCCATACATACATGGGACCAATTGTCTAAGAAGTTTCTGAACAAGTTCTTCCCTGTTCATAAAACAAATGCTCTGTGGCATGAAATTATAAATTTCCATCAAAGGGATGATGAGCATTATTATGAATGTTGTGAATGGTGGAATGAGTTGCTAAAAAAATGACCTCGTCATGGATTTGAGAAATGGAAGCAAGTTCAATACTTCTACGAGGCATTGACATCTCAAAATTGGCAAATGATAAATGCAGTGAGTGGAGGGACCCTCCTGTTAAAAGATGAAAGTGAGGCATGGGAATTCTTTCAAACTATAGCCGATAATTCTCAGCAATGGGATTGTTCAAATAAGAGAGAATAAACTAACTAGCCCACTAAGAAAGGAGGTATCTATGAGATAGGCGCGCATACTTATCTATCCTATGAGCTCAACTCTGTCGCTAAAAAATTAGGTGGAAGAATGGACAAGCTTGAAACTATGTTTCAATCTTTCATAGCTGCTACCTTATCCCAAAAACCTCCACAAGAGGTATGCACTACTTGTTCTAGTCCTGCCCATTTAACCTAAGCTTGTCCATCTAATAAAGTATTCCTTGAATATCTTGTAGACCAAGCAAATGCATTGAATGCATATTGCCAACCTAGTGTCACCCCATATTCTGAGACCTACAACCTTGAATGGGTTAGGCATTCCAATTTATGTTGGTCAAAGAATAACCACCAAGGGGGGCCATCTATAAATGCCCCTGTCCATAACTTTCCTCTTAGAACTACAGTTCCCCATCAGCCACCTGGCTTTCAGCAACCTCTACAATAAAAGAAACCATATTTAGAGGAAAACATCCATACCATGCTGGAACAAATTGTAAAAGGTAATGATTACACTAAAAAGGCCTTACACCAATTGCAAAATGAGAGTAGATAGTCAGCCAATATTAACTCTCAAGCCATAGCCAAGTTAGAGATGCAAGTAAGCCAATTGTCTGCTGAATTACATAATAGAGGAAAGGGTTAGTTTCCTAGTCAACCCATCCCTAACCGTAAGGGTCAATTTGAGATAGTGTCAAGTTCTCAAAATCTTAACCCTCATGAGCATGCCAAGTCCATAACCACCCTTAAGAGTGGTCATCAGATCAAAAACAAAGAAGGCCAGGCTAAGGAAACTGTAGAGGAAAAAGAGGCAAAAGAGAAAAGACAGAACAACCTTGTAGAACCTATAGTGGAGGCACCCTATATGCCTAAAGCCCCTTTTCCCCAATTACTAAATAAAGCTAGGAAGGGATCAAAGTTCAATAAGTTAATGGAGGTATTTAAACATGTACAAATCAATATACCATTGCTTAATGCAATTAAAGACATCCCTGCTTATGACAAATTCTTAAAAGAGCCCTGCACAACAAAGCTAAAGCTTAATGTGTAAAAGAAAGGCTTCCTCACCGAATAGGTGACCTCTTTGATTCAACACAAGACCCCACCAAAGTTTAAAGACCTAGGATGTCCTACAATCACTTGCGTCATTAGAGATCATGTCATAGATATGACACTTCTTGACTTAGGGGCTAGTGTTAACTTGTTGCCATACTCTGCCTATGAGCAACTAAAACTCGGTGTGTTAAAACCAACCATTACCACACTGCAATTAACTAATAAATCTGTTAAGATACCTCATGGTTTGGTTGAAGATTCCTTGTTGTAGGTGGTTAAGTTTTATTACCTTATTGATTTCATTGTGCTAGACACCCAACCTGTATCTGATCCTGCTAGTCAAATCCCAATCATCCTTGGATGTCCATTAGCAATGTCCAATGCCATTATTAACTGTAGGAATGGTGTAATGAAACTCTCATTTGGCAACATGAAGGTTAAGCTTAATGTTTTTAATGCCGATCAACAACATTTAGACCTCGATGGTCCCTGTGATGTCAACTTGATAGAGAGTCTACTTAATGAGATTCATTCACCATTGTCCATCTCGGACCCACTAAAGGCTTGTCTGATGCACTTTAACGGAGAATTTGTTATAAACAAGTTGATTGAGGAGGTAAACAATCTTTTAGATGTTGCACCAATCATGGATACCTCTAATTGGGGGTCCTTATGTGGAACCACCCCCATCGTCTAAATCTGTCCCCATACCCTCAATAGAGCAACCACAGTCTTTGGACCTAAAACTCTTGGCTTATAACTTGGAATATTCATTAAGCCCAGATGAAACCTTACCTATAATAATATCATTAGACTTAGATAAAGAATAAAAGGGTAAGCTTATAGATGTTCTTAAGGAACATAAAACTGCTCTAGGGTGGACAATAATAGACATAAAAGGGATAAGTCCAACCGCATGCATGCAAAGGATACATCTAGAAGAAAATGAAAAACCTTCTAGAGAAACTCAAAGGTGACTAAACCCCACATGAAGGATGTGGTTAAGGATGAAGTCCTAAAGCTCTTAGATGTTGGCGTCATATACCCTATCTCTAATAGTACTTGGGTCAGCCATGTTCAGGTTGTAGTTAAGAAATCTGGGGTCACGATAGTCAAAAATGAG
This sequence comes from Warburgia ugandensis, assembly GCA_035236585.1. Lineage (NCBI taxonomy): Eukaryota > Viridiplantae > Streptophyta > Magnoliopsida > Canellales > Canellaceae > Warburgia > Warburgia ugandensis. The sequence goes on along the minus strand of CP141134.1, from coordinate 37,996,912 downwards.
GATAACAAGCTAGTCCCCACCTGCATGGCCACTGGATGGAGAGTTTGTATAGACTATCGAAAGTTGAACTCGATCATGAGGAAAGATCATTTTCCTCTACCTTTCATTGACCAAATGCTAGAGAGGTTACTCAGGCATAGCTATTACTATTTTTTGGATGGATATTCTGGTTACAACCAAATTCCTGTAGCACCAGAGGATCAGGAGAAGACAATCTTCACCTGCCCTTTTGGAACCTTCGCCTACAGACGTATGCCTTTTAGGCTTTATAACACTCTAACTACATTTCAAAGGTGTATGTTGAGAATTTTCTTAGACATGGTAGAAAGATTCCTTGAGGTGTTTATGGATGACTTCTTAGTATTTAGGTTATCATTTGATGAGTGCCAGCACCACTTGAAGTTAGTGCTTGCAAGGTGTCAAGAGAAGAATCTTGTCTTAAATTGGGAACAGTGCCATTTTATGGTACGGAGTGGGATAGTATTAGGCCACATAATATCACCCAATGGGATAGAAGTCAATAAGGCAAAACAAGATTTAATAGCCAACTTTCCTCCACCAAGGACAGTAAAAGAAATTCACTCCATTTTAGGACATGTTGGCTTTTATAGACAATTCATCAAAGATTTTAGCAAAATTGCCAAGCCCCTATGTAATTTACTTACAAAGGAGGCCACTTTTGACTTTGATGAAGATTGTAAGAAAGAATTTGAGCAACTTAAGGCATAATTGACTTCTGCACTTATTATTCGACCACCAGATTGGAACGCACCATTCAAAATAATGTGTGACACATCAAATTATGCCATTGGAGTTGTCCTGGTGCAGCGCATTGATAAACTTCCCTATGTGATATATTATGCTAGTAAAACATTGAATGATGTGCAACTCAACTATTCCATTACTGAGAAAGAGTTTTTAGCTATAGTATTTCCTTTGGATAAGTTTAGATCTTACCTATTAGGGTTTAAAGTTATAGTATACTAGGATCACGTGGCCTTAAAGTACCTCCTTTCTAAAAAGGATGCAAAACTTAGGTTGTTTCATTAGATATTACTGCTATAAGAGTTTGACTTAGTAATTAGGGATAAGAAAGGTTCAAAAAATGTAGTAGCAGATCACTTATCCAGATTAGTGGTGGAGCACACTAGCGATCAAGGGCCTATAACTGAATCATTCCTAGATGAATAGTTATTGCATGTTTCCCAGTTACCTTAGTATAGAGATATTGTTAATTATCTTATTACAGGACAATGCCTAATCATTGGACCAAACAACATAAAAAGAGATTTTTAATTGAGGTTAGATATTTTACTTGGGATGACCCATACTTATTCAAGTACTATCCTAACCAAGTAATTAGAAGATGTATACCAGATAGTGAACATAATCAAAACATTTCCTTTTCTCATGATCATGCATGTGGGGGCCATTTTAGCTCTAGAAAGACAACTGCAAAAATTTTACAGTATGGATTTTATTGGCCTACCATATTTAAGGATGCACATGCTTACTGCAAAGCATGTGTAAGGTATCAAAGGTTAGGAAGTTTAGGAAGGAGACATATCATGCTCTTAAACCCAATCCTTGTCATAGAACCTGTTGATGTTTGGAGCAAAGATTTTATGGGACCTTTTCCTAATTCTTTTGGAAATCTATACATCCTAGTGGGAGTGGACTATGTGTCCAAGTGAGTGGAGGCTATACCCTGCAAAACCAATGACCACAAGGTTGTTGTAAAATTTTTAAAAGAAAATATTTTTGCATGGTTTGGTACTTCAAGAACCATAATAAGTGATGGGGGGAAACACTTTTGTAATAAAGTGTTTAAGAACTTAATGAAAAAGTATGGTATCAATCATAGGATAGCTACCCCATGCCACCCTCAGACCAGTGGTCAAGTAGGGGTATCCAATAGGGAAATAAAGTGGATTCTATACAAGATAGTTAATCCAAAGAGGAAAGACTAGTCTCTGAGACTTATTTATGCTTTATGGGTTTATTGTACAACATATAAAACCATTATAGGAATGTCACCCTACCGCTTGGTCTATGGAAAGGCCTACCACTTACCAGTAGAGTTGGAGCACAAGGCATATTGGGTTATCAAAAAGCTAAATTTTGACTTAAATTTTACTAGAACCCATAGAAAAATCTAACTCAACGAGTTGGAAGAATTAAGGAAAGATGCATATGAGTCTGCATGATTGTACAATGACCGAATGAAGGCTATACATGATAGACATATTTTAAGAAAATCCTTCACACCAGGTCAAAAAGTCTTACTATATAATTTTAGATTGCATCTATTCCCAGGAAAACTTAGATCTAGATGGATCAGACCTTATATAGTATGCACAATCTATTAGCATGGGGCCATTGAGATTGAAAAGGATGGAGAAATCAAGAGGTCAATGGTTAAAGGTTAAAACCTTTCCTAGAACTACTTGACCTTGAAATTGATGAGACACTTTTAAAGACACCTAAGTATCATGATCCACCTTAGATTACCACTCCAAGAGCCTTGCAACATATCATCATTGCACTCATCATTATGTCTAGCTGAAGATGTTAAACTTAGCACTTATTAGGAGGCAAGCCAAGGGTTTAGAGTCTACATTACTGAACCTCCATATACAATCCTATGTTTTCAAACATTGTGGACAATGTTTCATTCAAGTTGGGGGTATAAATACACAGAGATTTTGAATTTTCTTGAGTTTTTTTTAAAAAAAATTTGATTTGAATTTTTTTAAAATTTTTGGAAAAAAAGGTTTTATAATAGAGTTCCATTACTGTGATGAGAACTAGATGTTCAGAATTTAGTAAATATACTATTTTCACTTCTAAATGGGAATGCATATGATTAGTTTTGCATAGCATTCCTATGTTAAAGCATTTTATAAAAGGTAATTATCGGAAACCATTTACACACATCACATAATCAAGACTAATATAGAGGTATGACTTAGAAACCTTATGGAAAATCAGTGGAGACCTATAACCTAGTGAGAGTTTGAGATGATCTTCTTTTAGAGAGTTATAAGTAATTCCATAAATTTTTTGGTGTAAATACATTAGTGTGACCCTATTGTCATTATTTTGGTTAAACTTCAAGAATAAATAGGAGTAATAGCTTTAATTCCAAAATTTTTTTGAATCTGATAGGCTATAAGACAACCTAGGAAATGATATAGGCCATCCTTGCTCAGCCTAGAGACATAAAGCCTACCCAATATAGTATACCACTACTTAACCTTTTGAGCTTGTTATGAAGTTTTTTTTTCTTAACCCCATTCACCTTAACCCAAAATAACCTAGTAAAATAAATAACCACTACCCATCTTGAAAATGAGTAGAGTAGAAAAAATTAAAAAATAGGACAAAAAGTCAAAGAACTGAGAAAAAATTAACTCCCTTTTGTCCAAAGAAGAAAGAGAAAAAAAAAGAAAAAAAAGAGACCAAAATCTGAAAGAGAAATTCACTTCAAGTACAAACCCAAAAGAAAACTTGTCCTAGCAGATATTCATTTAAGACATCTACTCAATTTTGAACCTTTAAAATATTTATACCTTTCTTTTCTAAACCTGTCCTAAGCCTACATTTCATCTAGTTAAGGATCTATTGATATTAGGTGGGCACAGCCTTAAAGAGGAGATAAAAAGAAATAATTAAGGTCAAAGATCCCTAATATTCTTGGTGATAACATCCACTCTTAGGGATCACTTTCCTTTGTTTCATGAGGGTTTAAAAGAATTATGTGAACTATTAGCTTGTTGGAGTCAATCACATAATGAGAGAAATATGTTTAAAGCTTGTATCAAAGAGTTTTATTTCTGAGCATACACCTATGAGGATTTGAGGTCAAGGCATATTTTCAATGGAATGTAAGCTTATCTAGTTAGAAGTCAAGATTTATGTGGCTCACACACACATATGCACTCTGAGAAATAGCTCAAATAAAATGTCTTTAATATGTGTATGGTATGTAAAATTATCAAATCCTCTTCATTAAGTTGTGAAAAACTAGTAAAATTGCTAATGAATGAGAATTCTTTGATATAATATAGGGGACTCAACCTTATTGAATTTTGTGGGTATATTCACTGCAAACCCTCACAAGGCCTAACTGGTCGACTAGGACTAACCTAGGGGTTCAACGACTTGTTGCATGTGCTATGCAATCGTGAGTACCTACGAAAGTGGCACATTGTAGTAGTTTAATGTAAAATAGTTTTATGCACGTTTTGCTTAGGACTAGCAAAATGCTGGTTGGAGGGTGTGTTAAGTATTTAATTTTGGCGAAAAGACCCATAGTTTAGCATTTAAATTAGACCATCTAACTCATTAATTTGGTAAATTTTTTATAAAATATAAACTTTAGCTCAATTGATCATCCAATCATAAATTGTAAAAATTAATAGTTAGATGATCAATTGAGCTAAGTGGATGCTTAATGTACAGTTTAGATGACTCTAATCTAGTCTTTGGCCTTGCAAATCAACTAAAGGAGGGTTGGATGTCTCAAACTTAATTTCAATGTTGTAAATTAGTTTGAAGATCAATATGTCAAGGGATGAAGGGTTCCTAAAAGAAGATAGTTTCTTAATAAAAGAGGAGCTCGAATTTGGAAGAGGAGGAAGTTTCCTAATAGGAAACTAAATCTTAAAGGCAAGAGATGGAGTCGAATTAGGAGGTATGAAAACTTATAAAGAGGGAACCGTGGGAGTTGGAAAGGGGGTTTTGGGAGTTCTGGTTTGTTTTTCCTTTACTTGCTTTTCTATTCTTCCTTTTCTATATTTTTGATTGGGTTGCTTTCATTGTGTCGTTTACCATCTTCCACTTTCTGTCCTTTGTTCATTCAGTCTCTTATTTCCCTCTCTCTCTCACGTTACTTCTTCTCTCAGCCTCACCGTTCTTTCCCACTACTCTCCATTTCAACCCACAGAAATTTTTTGACCCTCTCTCTTTCCCTTACATCTCAGGCATAACTCTCTTTCTCTTTCTTGTTCTCTTCTCCTTTGTTCACCATCATTGGCCCCTAGTTTCATCACACTAGACGACACCCTTATTACCTAATCTATCCCACTCCCTTCTTCTTCCTGTCTCTCTCTCTCTCTGCTTCTCTTTCATTCTCCCTCTCTATTTTTCACTTCATCTCTACCCAACCTGCCTCTGTCTCTCTCTCCCAATCCCCCTTTTGATCACCAGCTAAATCACTCTTCTCCCATCAGACCCAATTCACTGCCCATCCCATCTCATGCACCTATCTCATTTTTCTTTTTTCGAGGCTCGTCTGCCCCTGTTCTCCATTCCTCTATTTGCAGTTATCTTCACCGTTCCAAGCTCTCACCTGACACCCAAATCCCAGGCCAGCCTACTCAGTAGGCGTCGTTTTCTTCTGCCAGATCTCCTCCACGCACCACCGCACTCCTCTACTCCTTCTCTTTCGGAACACAAATCTATATTCTCTGCTCTAGATGAACTAGTATAGATGCCCCAGTCTAGATCAAGTCGTCACCTTTCCAACAATGGTCGACGTGTGCCCAAGTCGCCTCCACCAACCAGATCAACGGCATCTGCCAACCTGCCCTACTTCCTTTCACCCGAAGATACTAGGCATCAATCCACCGCCTAGGCATCTGCACATCTCCATCGTTTTCGGGGATCTTCTCTGGGAGTTTTAAGGAAGTTTTGGGAAAAATTCCCTTTGTGGCCTTAGTAGAATATTTCAAATTACATGTTCTATCCTGTTACTGTTACTATTCATGTTTTATGTTATTCGTATTTTAGTTATTCAAGTTTTGTGTTCTTCTATAGTTAATCCAAGAACTATCTTATTTATTCCTGGTTAACCAAATCAAGGATTCTGGTTTACCACAGGAAAACTCTTACTTCTTGTCTGTTTTAATTCAAAGTTTTAATTAATTTTTAGAACCTATTTTTAGGATAGTTTCCTATTTAATTGTTTTTCCTTATCTTTTATTTGGGTTTTGAAAAGAGATCCAAGCTATTAATTCTTAAATTCCTTAATTAGGCTAGATCCCTAAAAATTTGATGAATCTGATAAATTTATCGATCAGATAATTAATCCAAGACATGTTGAATATATTGATGGAGTTTGATCAAAGTTTGGGATACCAAAAATGAAGAATTTAATAGTACTTAAGCTAGGGAAGTAAATTTTTCTTAATTTTTTCTAGTTTTAGTTAAGGTTTTGTTGTTTCTTTTTCTGTTCTTTCGGGAATTACACCTATGTAATTTCACTGTTAAACTAAATATGAAGTCTGATTTTTTTTTTGTTAATTTTTGTCAATTAATTTGAATTTTAAATAATTAAATTTTATTAAAAAATCCAAATTCTTAAAGCACGTCCCTATGGGATCGACCCGTACTTGCATTAGCAATATCACAATAGCTCGTGAACTTGCAAAAAAGATTAATAATTGCAATTTTAGCAAGGAGAGGAGTAGGTGTGAACCACCAGTCAAGATTGATAACCAAGAAGTCCTTGTAGAAGACCACTTTTGGTACTTGGGATCAATGATTCATCAGAGTGGATAGATTGGGAGGGAGGTTACCTAGAGAATCCAATTGGGTGGAACAAATGGAGATGTGCATCTGGAGTTTTGTGTGATCGGCGGGTGCCAGTCAAACTAAAAGGAAAATTCTATAGGATGGCCATAAGGCCAACCATGCTCTATGGATTAGAGTGTTGGGCAGTTAGAGAACATCATGCTTATAGGATGAGTGTCACAGAAATGAGGATGTTGAGATGGATGAGTGGAAAGATAAGAAAGGATAGAATTAGGAATGAAAATATTAGAGAAAGTTTTGGGTTAGCACCAATAGGTAACAAGATGATGGTGATTAGACTTAGATGATTTGGACATGTCTAAAGGAGACCAAAACTGGCACCGGTTAGAAGGAGTAAGGCAATGTAAGTAGACAGTTCTAAAAGGGCAAGAGGAAGGCCCAAAGAAAGTGGATAGAAGTGGTGAGGAAAGATATAAAAACATTGGTACTATATGAAGCCATGGTACTCAATAGAGAGGAATAGAGGAATAAGATTCATGTGGCCAACCCCTAATTGGGATAAGGTCTTAATGATGATGATGATGAATAATTTAAGGGAGGGGCATTAACAACATGCCCTCACCCCTCATAAGTTAAAACCAATTGAAAATAGAAAAACAAGGAAACCCAATGAAAAGAAAAAGAAGAAGGAGAGAGGGAGAGAGAAAGTGAAATGGACAGAAAGGGAAAGGAGCAAAAAATGTTTTGTTAAGTTAAAACCAACTAAGAAGGGAAACCCAATGAGAATAAGAAGAAGAAGAAGAAAGAGAGAGAGGAAGATAGAAAGGGAAATGGAGAGAAAGAGAAAGGAGGAGAAAATGTTTTGTCCTCCACGAGTCATCACCCTCACGAAAAGTGGAAAAGAGAGACTAATAGCGGCATAGGCACATCAGACCCAATTTAAAACAATTTTAGTCAGAATTTTAGCATCACAATGGTGGATGGTGACTAGCCACCTTTGAGTGTCAGCCATCATTTCAAATTCTCTTTGCAAACATGAAGCCTTGATGGCAAAACATGATTGAGATTGTTGATAAATTGCTAGTTGATACGCAACCTTGATGTTTGGTTACTTTAGATATTTTGGCCATTACAATCACAGTTAGGTGGATTTAATATTGCTCTATTGGAATTTAAAATTTATCATTTTTTGATAAATTGATTCTATCTAAATTATAAAATACTTTAAAAATGTGATTATTTATAAAATACTATGAAATCTAAGATTTTACTCATGAAGTCTAGATGTTTAGAAAATTAGTATTCTATTTATGATTTAATATACTTTTCGAAATATGATTATGAGGTTATGATTTAGCTAAATGCTATGCTTTTATTGAATAATTTTTGTTTTTTCCAGAAAGGGGTCAAGACATTTATATTGATGCAATGATCTATAACAAATGGAATTCAATCAAATTTGTTGATTTTTCATATTTATTCAAGGATTCACTCTACAGAGTGCCAGTGACAACATTGCACTAAACATGTGCTCATTTATTATGGGGGCGTTTGCGGGCAATATTGTAAGACTCCTTTGATTATTATACTAAGAGTGGCGGTTGGCCACTATCACTATGAAATTCATATGTATATATATATATATATATATAAACACACACACATGAATAGAGACACACACAACTAGCTTATATGATGCTGTCAAGCGAATGGTGGTATTGTGGGAAGGTTCTCGCTCCTTTAATCTACTCTCGCTCGATGGAGTGGTGTACGCCATGTGGTGGCCATTGATTTTCAGTTGATTCAGTGCTACATGCATGCAAACCCTCGGTTTGTGTAATGACTCCAATTTTGTAATATTGAAATTCCAAGTTAAGCAATGAAAAGATCAGTTTTTGAAGATAAGGGTATTTTAGTCATTTCACTATTCACCTTAACTAAACCCAATAATTTGGTCCTAAAAGTGGTTCCATTAGATGGGTCTCAGAAAAAGGAATCTAACAAGACCAAAATCACCCAAAACGGAGTTAAAATGAGCAAGTTATGGCCATTTGAAGTTCAGGGGCAAAAATGTAATTTTATTAAAAAACATATTTACCCTGAAAAAACACAGGGGCCCGTTTTGATACAGGCACCCCTTCATCTTCAACCTCTAGAGGGTTCTAGAACGGCAGTGATTGGAGGAGAAATCACCGCCATTCTGGAGGTTTCTCTACCGCCATTCAAAGGCGGTGAGAGCCCCCTCCAGAACCCTCTCTTAGCTCTATAAATAGAGCTCTTGGGTGCCTCTAATGGCAGCCCAAAACATTGAAGAAAACCAGTCGTGGAGCAGTGACCTAGAGGGGAAAACAAGGAGAAAAACCCAGCAATGAGCCAGGTACGCCCAAGATCCCTCAAAACCCATCTCCACCATAGTTCCAAGGTCAATTTCCCTAGGTTTTTGCATGAATGAGCATATGATTTTAAAATATCTCATGTATTATAAAACTACTAGTGATAGGCTCCTACTAAGTATAGTATATACTCACCTAATCCTCAACATTTTTCAGACACCAAGTAAATACTTATGGGCAAGGAACGCTTGTGATAGAAGACACTCAGGCTAAGTGTAAGTAAGTAAACCCTTACCTTATCTTTCAATGTTACTTGATTGTAGTTACTCTCTAATATCTGAGGCTATGACTAACACATTCTTGGGAACAATATTGATTTAAACTTTGCCATGGCTAAATAATTTGAGAATGTGTTTTGACACTCGGGGTTTTTATGAAAGATTGTTTTCCAAATGAAAAAGATTTTCATGCATCTCATACTTATAAAATAAGAGATCTCGCCTTTTTATCAAAATTGCATCATATAAAAACCCGGGTCGTGACAATTGGTATCAGAGCACAGTTTAACGTTACTCACAGCCCAATTATGAGGAGAATAACTTATAATCAAGTTTCATCCATGAAAGAGTAAGGGGTAATAGGACAACACAAACTGAGATTTGGTGAATTGCCTTGTGATTACAGATGCCTAGGAAGAAAGGAAGCAATGCTCCAAGACCTGAAGCCCCACCAGTGGACTCCACGGGGTCGGGCAACGAGATGGCTGAGTTATTCCAACAATTCTTACAGAATATGGGACAATACATGAATAGTCAAAGCCAAACCCCCACCACAAGAGATCCTTCCCCTGATAAAGTAATAGATAGGACTGAGGTTCAATTAGAAAGGTTTCAAAAACTAGCTCCCTCATTCACAGGAGAAGATGAAGCATCTACAGCTGAAAAATGGTTAATTGATATTGAAAAGATATTTAAGGCCATGAACATAGCTGAAGAAAGAAAAGTACCCATGGCCACATTTGTGTTTAGAGGAGAGGCTACCTTTTGGTGGGAAACAGCAGAAAGAACTTATCTTGATCAGCAAGAAACAATAGCATGGGTAGAGTTTAAAAAGGTCTTTAATGACAAATATTATCCTAAACATATAAGAAAACAGAAGGAAAAGGAATTTATGGACTTAGAACAAGGAAATATGACCGTCCAACAGTATGAAAGTAGATTCATCAGCCTCCGAAGATTTGCACCACGTGCTTGTGCTGATGAGGAAGATGCGGCCGAAAGATTTGTAGATGGACTCAACCCAAGACTCAGGAACAGAGTTCTAGGTTTGCAAGCTTCCACAGTAGCCAAAGCCGTAGAGATGACCTCCCTATATGAAAAAGATTATCAAAGGAACCAGGCAATAAGAGAAACTAAGAACATCAACACCATGAGGAACAAAGGAAAGAGACCCTTTCAGTCATCTGGACCTAGGCCACCTTTCAAGAAGCCGTTTGAAAACAAAGGAAGAAGACCAGACTGGAAGGCATGCCCTAGGTGTAACAAAAATCATCCAGGCAAACCATGTCCCACTTTCAACATCACTTGCTATAGTTGTGGAGAATTAGGACATTTTTCTAGTAACTGTCCAAAAAGGAAAGTACAAGAGCGTAAAGAAGAACAAGTTCCAAAAAGCCAAGGACGTGTCTTTCCCCTCACTTCCAATCAAGCCCAAGCTTCAAATGCAATCGTTGATGGTATTCTTTCTATCTATGATACACCTGCTAAAGTTCTATGTGATACAGGCTCCACTCATTCTTTCATATCTCGGGAATTTGCATCATCCTTTGACATTATACCACAGGACCTAGACTTCACTCTAGAAGTCATGACTCCTGTAGTCCAGGCACTTCCCACCTATTCTTATCTCCAGGATGTCCCCATTTTGATCAAGGACCATTTGCTACATGCCAATCTTATCCACTTAGATATGAATGACTTCGACATCATCCTAGGTATGGACTGGCTAGCCTTTCATCAAGCCTTTGTTGATTGCCGCCACAAACGTGTCACTTTTACCCTACCTAATGGAGACACTTTCACCCTCTAAGGAAGAAAGGATTATTCTGGAGCGTGTGTTATTTCTGCCATGAAAGCAGTTAAACACATTGCTCAAGGATGCCCCTTCTTCTTAGCCAAGATTGAATCTGTCGAGAGTCCCCAACCAAAGTTAGAAGATGTCGAGGTAGTCCGAGAATTTCCTGACGTATTCCCTTAGGACTTACTAGGTCTACCTCCACCAAGGGAAATTGAGTTCATCATTGACCTTATACCTGGTACTTCCCCCATTTCCAAAGCTCCTTACCGAATGGCTCCTGCAAAACTAAGAGAACTGAAGACACAGTTACAGGAACTACTTGACAAAGGGTTCATACGACCTAGCGTATCTCCGTGGGGAGCTCCAGTCCTTTTTGTTAAGAAAAAGGATGGCTCCATGAGATTGTGCGTAGACTATCGAATGCTGAATAGGGTCACCATTAAAAATAAGTACCCTCTTCCCTAAATTGATGATCTTTTCAATCAACTTCAGTCAGCCAGAGTCTTCTCTAAGATTGATCTACGATCCAGGTACCATCAACTTTGAGTTAGAGAAGAAGATATCCCCAAGACAGCCTGCAGGACTCGATACGGCCATTATGAATTCAGAGTGATGTCCTTTGGTTTGACTAATGCTCCAGCTGTGTTTATGGACCTCATGAATAGGGTGTTCAAGGAGTACTTACATAAATTCATCATAGTGTTTGTGGATGATATCTTAATATATTCTGAAACTCCTGAGGACCATAAGGAACATCTAAGGATAACATTAAGCACCCTACAAGCACACAAGTTGTATGCAAAATTCAGTAAGTGTGAGTTTTGGCTGAAAAAGGTTAATTTCTTAGGACACATTATTTCTCAAGATGACATAGCAGTTGACCCCACTAAGGTTGAATCAGTACAGAACTGGGAAAGACCTAAGACAGTCACATAAATAAGAAGCTTCTTCGGACTTGCCAAATATTACAGGAGATTCATCGAGGGTTTTTCACAAATTGTTTTACCTCTACCTAAGCTGACCAGGAAAGACATAAGATTTGAATGGACTGAAAAATGTGAGGAAAGCTTCCAGGAACTAAAGAGAAGGTTAACTACAGCACCTGTCCTTACCTTACCTTCAGGAAGTCGCGGATTTGAGATATACAGCGATCCCTCGCAACATGGACTAGGCTGCGTACTTATGCAACATGGGAAGGTAATTGCTTATGCTTCTCGGCAACTCAAGAAGCAAAAGTCAATTACCCAACCCATGACTTGGAATTAGCGGCCATAGTCTTTGCTTTGCGAATCTGGAGACATTATTTATATGGGAAAAAGTTTGAAGTGTTTACAGATCATAAAAGTCTTAAAGATATCTTTTCCCAACAAAACTTAAACATGCGACAAAGAAGATGGATGGAATACTTAAAAGACTATGACTTCTCCATTCATTATCACCCTAGAAAAGCTAATGTGGTAGCTGATGCATTAAGCAGAAAAACCCAAGGGATGTGTGCAAGTTTATTAACTAAGAGATGGAAGCTATTACAAGAAGTAATCACATGGAAACCAGACATAAGTAAGCACAAGATCATTTTGACAGGTCTAACAATAAAGTCAGCTGTTAATGAAAAGGTTAAACAAGAATAGAAAGGAGATCCGGATATACAAGCTTTCATAGGGAAACCGAGGTTTACAAAAAGAGAAGATGGTAGTATTTACATGCAAGGAAGATCAGTGGTACCGGCTAATGAAGAGTTAAGACAAGAAATCTTAAAAGAGGCTCATCGGTCTAAGTATACTATACACCCTGGAGGAACCAAGATGTATCAAGACTTAAAGAACACATATTGGTGGGATGGTATGAAAAGAGACATAGGGGAATTTGTGGCAAAGTGTTTAACATGTCAACAAGTAAAGGCTGAACATCAAAGACCTGCGGGATTGTTACAACCCCTTGAGTTACCCGAATGGAAATGGGACCATATTACAATGGACTTCAGTCAAGCATTGGCATGGCTCCATACGAGGCACTCTATGGGAGACCTTGTCGATCACCCACCAGTTGGAGTGAAGTTGAAGAATCCAGGGTGCTCCAGTCTGAGCTGGTAGAGCAATGTGCTGAGAAGGTCAAACTCATAAGCAGACACCTCCTCACAGCTCAAAGCGGCCAAAAGAGCTATGCTGATCGAAGGAGGAGACCATTAGAATTTGACATAGGAGAGCACATTTTCCTAAAGATATCTCCCACTAAAGGAGTTATGAGGTTCGGTATCAAAGAAAAGCTTAGTCCGCCTTACATAGGACCTTTTGAAATCCTAGAGAAAGTGGGAAAAGCGGCCTACAGGATCGCACTACCCCCTCAGCTATCCGAAGTGCATAACGTATTCCATATATCTATGCTAAGGTGGTACGTGCCTGACCCCACTCATGTCATCAACCAGGTACCCATAGAGTTGACGGAGGATCTCAAGCTAGAGACAAGACCAGTTGAGATTCGGGATCATAAGAATAAGAAGCTGCGGAACAAGGACATACCCTTAGTCAAAGTTGTCTGGAGAAATGCGCACATGGAAGAAGAAACTTGGGAACCGAAGTCAGAAATGCGAGAAAAGTACCCCGAGATCTTTTGACTGTATATATAGTAGAATTTCGGGGGAAAAATTCCCCTAAGGGGGTAAGAATGTAATGACTCCAATTTTGTAATATTGAAATTCCAAGTTAAGCAATGAAAAGATCAGTTTTTGAAGATAAGGGCATTTTAGTCATTTCAGTATTCACCTTGACTAAACCCAGGATTTTGGTCCTAAAAATGGTTCCATTAGATGCGTCTCGGAAAAAGGAATCCAACGAGACCAAAATCACCCAAAACGGAGTTAAAATGAGCAAGTTATGGCCATTTGAAGTTCAGGGGCAAAAATGTAATTTTATTTAAAAACGAATTTACCCTGCAAAAACACAGGGGCCCGTTTTGATAGGAGCACCCCTTCATCTTCAACCTCTAGAGGGTTCTAGAATGGTGGTGATTGGAGGAGAAATCACCGCCATTCTGGAGGTTTCTCCACCACCATTCAAAGGCGATGAGAGCCCCCTCCAGAACCCTCTCTTAGCTCTATAAATAGAGCTCTTGGGTGCCTCTAATGGCAGCCCAAAACGTTGAAGAAAACCAGTCATGGAGCAGTGACCTAGAGGTGAAAACAAGGAGAAAAACCTAGCAACGAGCCATGTATGCCCAAGATCCCTCAAAACCCATCTCCACCATAGTTCCAAGGTCAATTTCCCTAGGTTTTTGCATGAAAAACTATGCAAAATGGAGCACTAGAGACTCACCAAGGACCCTGGGACGTCCCCTGGCTCGCACTGGTTCGACAGGGTGGAACCAGGGTGTCCTGAGGACTCCCTGGTTCCCTAACAAGCAAGACATTCTAGTCGGAACGTCCCATGTCGACGTGAATTGAAAAAGCAAACGAGCGCATCCAGGGACGCGCCCGCGAAAGAGAAAAAGAGGAGGGAAAACCCGGCGCGTCTGTAGACGCGCACGCCGCAGATGCACAGTGTGCTAGTACTACGGGTTTTTCATTCCTTAAGGAAGCCAGGGCGCACGACGTAGTCGCACAACGCCCTAGCATTCCGTTTTTTTCATTCTTAAGACTCTATGTACGTTCGACACTAAAACGCTTATAACATGAGATCTAGAGCTCCGATTGAGGGGTTGCAAAAGGCGTTGTGTCCGTGTCGACGACGCAGACACATCCAAACTATAAAATCCCTAATCAAGGCCCAATCAAATGTGGGCATGACCCTTAGAATAGGGTAGTGGCGTGTGGCCACTAGACCTTTGGAAAACTGAGGATACCAAGGCCCAATTAGGACCTTAGGACACCCATAGGCATAGGAATAGACCCCTAATGCCTAAGTAATAAGACCAACCACTCTAAAACCCATAAAAGATAGGTTAAACTAACTTTGATTCCCCAAACCATGTTCAGGAGCATACGAGGACAAGGGGTTAGCGCGACCTAGCCAGGTAGGTGCTCTATCACTACTAGATTCTTTAAAAGAACTATTATTGTTTTGAGAACATATGTTTTAAGTATATGACTTGTTTAGCATGACTTAATTCAGCAGGCATGTGATAAATTCTTTATACATAGACATGTTTTGTAAATGATTGCATATACATTATGCACATATAGGTTTTGCAAACAAGTGCATACATTGCATGATTTAAGTACTTGCAAAGTTGCATGTCCTTGAGGGTTGCCAAAAGACACTGGAGTGTCGAGGGCCAGGCAGTTGTGAGGGACCCAAAGAGGACAGGTTTTGAAAAGAGGTTTTGGCTTATTTGATCTTATGTGATTTGGGCTAGTATGCCTGTGGGTGCTATGCTGAGGGGTGTGGGTTGGCCACCCGGCCTCTACCACTATTAGGTGGAAGCGTACCACGCCCAAAAAGAGGCAAGTCCCTACATCGACTGCATGTGGTACAGGGGGCTACCACTGGTGTCACGGCACTAGGTCGACGTGTCATAGGCCCTGTGGAGGCTATGACCGAGTGTCCTCAGGTACCCAGGGACCACACAGCGAGAAGGTCGTGGGCATAGTTGGACCCTATGGTTTATGGACTTATGTGCATTGCATATGGCATGATATGAGGTTGGTCGACCATACCATACTAGAGATCCATGAGTTGGATTCCATGAAGCATCTTATGCATATCATGATGTTATGATATATATATATATGTATATGATACTTTCGATTTTGGATTATATGATCCTTTAAGTCGTTAGAATTTCAGTTTAACAATGGATTTTAATATCGATGTTGCACTTGAGTATTCAAACATACACATGTTTTGAATGAGCATATGATTTTAAAACATCTCATGTATTATAAAACAAGTAGTGATAGGCTCCTACTAAGTATAGTATATACTCACCCAATCCTCAACATTTTTCAGACATCAAGTAAATACTTAAGGGCAAGGAACGCTTGTGATAGAAGACACTCAGGCTAAGTTTAAGTAAGTAAACCCTTACCTTATCTTTCAATGTTACTTGATTGTAGTTACTCTCTAATAGCTGAGGCTATGACTAACACTTTCTTGGGAACAATATTGATTTAAACTTTGCCATGGCTAAATAATTTGAGAATGTGTTTTGACACTCGAGGTTTTTATGAAAGATTGTTTTCCAAACGAAAAAGATTTTCATGCATCTCATACTTATAAAACAAGAGATCTCGCCTTTTTATCAAAATTACATCATATAAAAACCCGGGTCGTGATAGTTTGTGTATGAGTTTGAGATAGATTTCGATATCGGTCATCCTCGATGGGTAATAACCATATTGTCAACATGGTTGGGCTAAATCTCTACATCATGATATAAGGTAATTATATGCCTCTATTTTGTGATCTAAGATTGGCTATCTGATTTATGATTTAGGTATTTTCTAATTTTTCATGAATAATTATGAGATTAATCTAATTTTGTGAATTTGATATCAATGGTTTAATCGAATACAAGATCTTATAATATATTTCCTACATTCGTATGTTAAGCATGGTTTTAGTATAATCTAGTGGAATTCCTACTGAGTTGTCATACTCACCTACTTACAACCACATTTTTAGGAGAAAGTGTGTGACCTTTATGGCATATGGACTGATGCTAGCAATTTATTAGCTATCAGTATTTGATATTTTTCTGGTGATATATGATTTGAATGTCTTCCCTATGATTTATACTTATCAATGATGCAAACATTTGAAATTGACTTATGGGCATATGAAAAAAAAATTGGAAAGACAATGTGTTTTAGATGCTGATTTGTGATTGTGCTCATAATTCAAATAATTGAATTGACTTAGGATTAAAAAGCATGTTTTTAAGAAACACATTCTAATTTTGTATTATGATTGTATGTGATTTGACTACATTTCTTACTGAACATATGATTTTGACATTGCACCATGTTTTGAAATATCTTAACATTGTCAATATCTGAATATTTGTAAAAAAGATTTGACTTGGTTAGTCATGAACTACATTCCACAATAGCATCCTATTCCCCCTACATAAGCACAAGCTTGTCACGGCATTGTAATTTGTTTACTATATGTTAGAATTGAAGGATTAGAATTAAAGGAAAAATAGGTCATGGTGGAGGACAAGACATAAACCATGGAGATCATGCTTACAGGAGTTCAAGAGACTTTTGTATAGGGAAGGTGAGTTTGTAATTTAAGATTTGTCTTATGATCATATTTGAGAATGTAAGTACATGTGTAAATTGTAGTTAACTCATTTATATTGAATAGAAACATGATGTGATGTGTCTGTGACTAGAAGATCTAAGACGTGCTTAAAGTTTTGATATTTGTTTTCTTTAAAAAAATATTAAAATTATTTGCAAAGTTTATCAACTCGCATTTGTTAAATGTATAAATGTAAAAACAAAGGAAACTCTATCAAATTTTAGGTAGAAATAATCAGTTTATTTCACCATTTAATCCATGTTTTGAAAACAGACATGACACTTGAGGTTTTTATATTAAAATCTTTTTAGAGAAAAATGTTTTCGCTGTTTGTTTTGAAAAACAGTTTTAAACTAGTGGCCTCACATTTTAAAATTAATTTGAGAACATAATTTTGAAAGCTTGAGTCATCACATCTTCAATAAATCTACCAACCTTAACATAATTTTGAAAAATTCAAAACCTTACTCATATGATAAAGATATTCCATTTAAGTTTAGATCTCAAAGTATAATGTGTATGGGCAATCTAAATACATAACAAATCGTTATTTCTTTGTAGACTACAACTCCAAGAACTCCATCTGAAATATGTTTTAACCTCTATCTCTCTAACAAGACACACAGTCAGAATTGATACTCTCAAAAGAAGGGTAAAAAACATTTCTATTTAATATGTGAGCATAATCAACAAAAACAAAATTTTCTCACATATACTCGTAAAGGAATAGGAGTTACTAAGGAAATATTTTTATTGATCCCTTTACAAGGATGTCATTACCAGGGAATTTAGAAATACTACACCATAATACCTAGTGTTCATCCCTTCATCATGACTATACTCCTCCTTGAATTAATAAGTCTTATACTAGAACAAGTACGCTTAGGATAGGGGTATGAAACGAAATGGATATAAGGGGATTCAAAGTCTTCATAAATAAGTAGAGGTCTTCTACTACAAAGGTAACACTTCTTCTTCCTTCACACTAAAATAAACATTGTTGTTCCTTTTTCTTTCTTCTCTTCTAGTTCAGAACTTTTGAATCTTTTTGAAGAACATCTCTTTCTTTGATATTCACTTCCATTCTTATATTTCAAGTTTGAGGTATTTCCTCAATCATCTCTACTCATGTTTGAATAAAGTTGGTGGTGAATAATTTCTATTAGGTTAATATGGGTAAATGATTTGGGGTCACAAAAGATCGTTTACAATATATGACTCAAAGGGCTAACTAGTAGTAAAAAAATAATTTGGGTAGGCTTTATGTCTCAATGTTAAAAACAAGGATTGCGTAATTCATTTCCTAGGTTTCATATTGTAACATCTTGACATTTACCTTAATAACTATGTTGAATTTCATGGTTATATCAATGAATGTAAGTCATTTATGTGTTGATGTTAAGTATCAGAGAGACTTAAGTCTAGAGTTCAAAACACCACATATTTGTTTTGGCATTATTTAGGGAAGTTTAGGCAAAAAGAAATGTTTCTTTGGATGGGTTAAGAATTAACACAAGCATAGAAGTTTTGATGGCTAGGATTAACTATAGGACATGAGAACCAATGAGAGAGTGAGGTTCAGGTGATGCACACAAGATGAGAAATGAAGAGTCTAAGATTAAGTCTATCTAGAATTGGATATTGGAAATTAGCAAACCTAAAGAAAGTGAGACAACTTTCATATTTAAATGGATGGATGAGATCTTAAGTTGAAAATCTTAAGTCAAGTGAGGTATGAAAGGATAGGATTGAAATGCGTATGAGCATGTGAGATAAGTGTTAGAGATAGGTGGTGAATTACATGGGAGATAAAGGAATAATATTAAATCTTATTCGATTACCTAGGAACCAAGATGGAATTTTCATGGCAGACTTAGAAAACACATTCCACACATTCAAAGAGGTGTAGCATAGGATTAGAAGATGAATAAATGAAGGGTTAAGATTGAGCATACAAATAAGGAGAGTATCAATAAAAATAGTGGAGGGGAAGCCCACACCAAAAGCCCATTTGGAAAACCATGGGCTAGAATATGACATTTTTTCCTTAGTAATCTGGGCTCAAACAAGATGTCCAAAGCTCATATAGTAAAAATCCATAAGAGTCCTAAAGGGTGTAGAACTCCTAGGATAAAGTAAGTTAAGTGGGATTAGGACTTACCTTTTAACTAAACTTAGTTATGGGAGAGTAGGAGACTACTTGAGAGACTACCTAAGAGACAATTACCTAGATCAAGTGGGATAAAAAAAGAAGGCAAATAGGAATAAATAGTGCAAAGGACATCCCAGTCTAGGGAGTTTTAGTAGTAAGACATCCTACAAAGAAAGAGGAAAGGAGAAAGAGTGTAAGATGAATGGAGCAAGAGAGAAGGAGAATGAAAAAGAGAAAATGAGAAAGAGGGAGAGGAAAGGAGAAAGAGTGGAGGAGAAAATAAAGAGGAGGAGAAAAACCAAGGTAGGTAGTGGAGAAAATCTTAGATTAGGAATTTCTAGGTCTTTACTTGAATGTTATTTCAAAAGAAAACTTCCTTGTTTTCATGGTAGAACCACCCTATTTTTCTTTCATATTAAAATCTATGTTATGATAGAGTTTTAGCGGTGATTTTCTCATGTTCTAGTGTCTTTTAATTGTATTTCATAATAGTGGAATATCCATGATTATGGTAAAAGGAAACATACAATTTCATCTTGTTTTTATACCCAATGATTTACTACTTGCTTGACTGCACATTGCTGAATTCTTGAGTGTTTCTAGCATGTTTATCAAATGCGTTTTTCTTCAAAACCTATGCTCTTGAGTTCCTAATTTTATGCTTAAGAACTGCATAATATTTTACTCCATAAGTTGATGAGATAATAGGGGAAAACATTGATTTAAGTGTTAATGTTTTCAAGGGACTCCAGCCTTGCTTACTAGTTGAAAACCCTATGGGTAAAGATGCTACTGGTTTGGGAATCAAATGGTATAATTTTTCAATAAAATTATAAATACATGAAATATACTTAGGTTTAAATTTGATTGGTTTCTAATTATATTTGACTTGGGAAAATATCAAAGGAAAAACAATGCCTTATAGACTACAATTTTGCTAATTGATAGGAACCCCATGACACATCTATCAAAGGTTCAAGTAACAAACATTAGAATGTTTAAACTAAAAATTCATGAAAAAGTATGATTTAAAATTTGGTAAAGCTTTTATGGGAATTGATATTGGAAAAGGGTCAACATATAGGGTAGGATACTAATTTGCCTCAAGCAGTTTCTTATAGTTAACTAGAAAGTTTTGTGATTTGGGTATTTGCTACACCTTAGTTGGTGTTAAAAGCTTTATGGATTCAAAGCTTATTAAATGTGTAGCATCATGGAATAATCCAATTTCAAAAATAAAATGCCTAGGTCATCAAACTAATAGTAGAAATTTAGGCTTGTTGCAAGTTACTATTGAATAGGGGAAGCTATAGGTGTTACACAGAGAAATTAGTAGTTTTCACAATTTTACACACCTTATTGATAGATTAAAAAACCATATAGGCCATTAAATAAATGAAATAATAGGATAGAAATGACTAAAGTAACTAATCCAAAGGGAATTACCACACACATAGTATTGTATGTAAGCTAACTTGGACATACATGAGTTATATGAATCATATTGGTTGTAAAAGTAGGTAGGGACTTAAGATGAAGTTGGACCTGATGAAGCACACTTTAGTTAGCCTTTAAAAAGTTATAAGACTTTCATAATTAAGTTTGATTATATTGTGACAATAAGTAAGCCCTTTGACCATTATGTTGTATTAGGCTTTGAGTTATAGATCGCTATGTCATATGATAAGATTATGAGTAGCAATATAAATGTGAATGTTGAGATATCAACTCTCATGACATTGTGCTTTATGTGCTATGGATACCATATATGACGTGTCTATGATATGATTTCATGAATATGTTATATGTAAGCTATGAGAATGTGTATTTGTTACCTTAATGTGATGATAATGTGATATGAAGAACTTATTTGGATGTAAGTTTCCTTTTCAGTAGATACCTAAAATCTAAGTACACTCTTAACAATTCTTTCATTGTTTCAGGGATATATTATGCGGCACTAAGGTGCTAAGCTATTTTGGTGGACTAGAGTTAACCATGCAAGGCATGTTATGCCACGTGACCTATGCTAGGGCAGTTCAGATTGGCCCCCAGCCTCTAAATATGATACTTTATAAGACATAAGGCCTTTTAGGGAAGTATGTGTCTTGGACAAACTACTTCTAGTTTGGTCCGCATCCCCATGAGAGCAGTGTAGTCTACCAATATCCATAGATGAGCATAAATGGGTGATGTTTTCCACTATATGTATAGTGACCACCTCTAAGCTTTAGACATGTTATGCACGTTAGTCATCCTTGAGGCTTTAGACCGATGCATATGAGTCTTATGGTGCTACCACTAAGATCTGTGTTTTGAAAATTGTCTATATGTGTGAGATTTAATTTAATATTTGCATTCACTTATAAGATATTATCTATGATTAATGAAACATATGATATATGCTTAGAATCCTTTAGTTGATAAATTTCCATATTATGCATATTGATCATGAGGTGCCACTTGAAATTTGAGGTTTTCAAACCTGGGATAATATTTTTTCCACTAAGTACTCATACTTACCCCTACAATATTTTTAGGTGAGGATCTAAGAGTTGCACATAGATTGCACAATATAAGAGATGTGAAGGATTAGAAGCATTTGAGAAATGTACGACAAAGTGACTCTGATATTTTTTTTATTAGTAGATTTATTGTTGTGATAGTGGATCTAGAATGTGCCCTAATTTATGTATATCAGAAGTTTTTTGTTAGAGATGCCTAGATTTTGAAGCAGTGGCTTTTGAAAAATAAGTATATGATGCTTTTATATTTTCATAAAAATTAAAACAAACTTTTGTGTACCCTAACATTTTCAAAATATATTTATGAAAATGATTTCATAAAACTTGGGTCGTCACACATATAACCTATCATATTGAATTAACTTGTAGAAATTTATGCATAATACTCCAATAATGAATCTTAGTAATTAGCTAGATCATAAAAATATTGGGATCAATTATGAATTACACATACATAAGAAAAATCAAAATTTATTTATAAAACTCTCACAAGAAATGAATAGCACTCACACAAGTTATAAGTCTCCACTGATTTTTTTTAAGGTCTCTAAGTCATAACTACTTTTCAATCTAGACTATAGACATGTAACTGTGTGCACAATTGTGATGTTAGATTGGTTTACATGAAATACTTTAGAAAATAAGTAGAATAGTAAAATAATCATATATAGTTTCATTAATAAGCTAGAGCTAGAATAAGAAAATCCAATTCTCATCATGGTATAGGAACTGACCTAAAAACTCAAAATTTTCAATTTTCCTTTTTTGTAGTTTAAATTTTTAAAAAATTAAAAAACAAAGGAAAAATAACTATAAAAAGAATAGAATTCATTAGAATTCTATAAACCCCAACCTAAACTAAGCATTTGTCCTAATTTTTTAAAATTAGGATGATGAAACGATATTAAGAAGTAAAGAAATGGGTGATGTAGAAAAAGCATGCTCTAAAAAACTATGGTACAAAGATATTATAGACCCATGGGGTCTACACAATTTCTAGGTCCCATATGAAAATATAGTGGCACTTCCCTAGTTTAGCACTAAATTGTCCTCTTCACAACAATTTAAGACTTTTCTATAAATTTTAAAACATATATCAAAATAAATCCTTAAAAATAGGAAAATCATCATGAAGACCTTTAAAAAGTGCTTTTTTGTAGTTTTCTTACAAGTGCTTAGCAGACATTTGTAATGTTATATGGGTTTAAGTCCTATACTAAAACATGAAACATTCTAAATTAGCAATAAGTGATTAATACAATTTGAGTGAGAATGAAGTGAATCAAATTAAAAGAAGTTAAGTTTTAAACTAAAATCTAGGAATAAAGATCACCTAAACTAAAATTAAGATTGCCACTTACTGTTTTTTTATAACTAAAAAAGCAAGTCAAAACTACGACTACTTTCTTAGATGATGAATTCTTTGAAAACTTCATTTAGAAATTATAATCTTTAAAATCTAACTAGAGTGGATCAAATATTTACATTGAAGCAACCACTATGAAGGATAATAACATTGAATCAAAAGATTCTTCCAATGATAAAGCTGCCTTGAGAAATTGTTCAATTCTGCAATTGCTAGGAAATAGCACTTATCATATGCTATAATTAAGGAAAACTAAATCCTCTATTATCTATAGTAGAACTTAGAAAATAAAGATAAAATATTTAAAATGTAAACATGCAAATTAAACTAAAAAGTGATAACTAAATTATAACTAAAATCTAAGAAATAAAAATATACTAGTTCTCACTCTTTTAATTATTAAAATGCTTATAAGAAGCAAAAAAAAAAAAAAAGAAGCCTAATAGCTAATGAAAAATAACATAACACTTCTCTATAATAATATAAATTCTTAGCATTCCTTGACATATCTTGCATCAAATCATAACCAAGAATTTCCCCCCTAATTTTCATTAAATTACAAGAAAAACAAAACAAAACTTGCATTTGCAATAGAAAATAGTAGCAAGAGAGTGGCACTAGCATTAATATATCTATAAATATTGCACACATGCCTCTATATTTATTATGTTTTATCCCTTTAACTTTTCATAAATAGCATTAAATACTATTAATTTTAGATTTTAGAAGTCTAGGGTACAAATGAGAAAAAGAGTATTTTGGTAATTTTACCTTTAAATGAGAAAATTCAAATACCAAGCAACATTGTGGACCGATACATGTTAAATATGATGTCAAAGAGTTTCAACTAAAAATTGGGTGTAATTATCATAGTCAGAGTAGTCAAGAAGCTCCCATGCACAATTCCCATTCAAGAGGGGGTATTCGTATCAAAAGTAGGGTGACTAAATTTCCCTTGCATGCATGCAAGCTAGCCACCACCTTGGGAAGCTTCTTAGAGAAGTATAAATCATATACATTGGAAGCATTCTGAAATAAAACAAGTCAAATGACTAGGGCTTGCATAAGTCTTCTTCCTTACATTCTCTCAACCAAAAGGAAGGGACCACCTAATGGCGAGCAAAACATTTCCATGCAAAGGTAGTGATTGCCACTTGGTTTAAGATGAATTACAAGGATAAGTAATGAGGATTGGTGGAGAAAAAGAAGGAGAAAATGAGAGAGAGAATGAACAAGAAATCTATAGTTGAAAATTGTCTTACTTTCAAAGCACTTAAAGGCTAAGATCTATCCTTGGCAATGCACATCATAAACAAACAATGAATACTATCTCGAGTAATGATAGAACAACGAGAAGCTAGACTCCTATAAAGAGCACAATAAGAGCCCAATAGTGCAAACTTTTACAGTGGACTACCATCTATTTTCAAGGAGAATCACACCTAATTTCAAGGAATAGATGTCCCACGCTCCTTAGATGCTATTGGCTAGAGAAAATTATGGTGGACTTAGAGAAAAAGAGTAGAAAACCTAAAGTGGATAAGAATACCTGTATTGAATCTAGGCCATCCACTCTAGGGTAGGCCAATCCAACGGTGGAGAGTAAAGAACCATCAAAGAATATCTTTTGGGATAAAAACACTCTAACCAAATCACAACCACTCAAGCTAGTGTAAAGATGATACATGGGCTGGGAATGAAGCAAAGAAAAGATACAAACCTAGCCACTGTGCCCTTATTGAGAAGTCAAACCAAAACCCTAAGTAAGAAAGATCTCAACCACTCATTCCAGTCTATTAGCTCACATCAACCTCAAATTGTCTAAACTGCACATACCCAAGCCACTCCACACCTCCCACCTCTTGTCCTTTGCATTCTCACTCATTTTCCTAAATTTTCTCCCTTCCTTCCAATCCTCTTTACTTCCATGGCCTATTCTCCTTCCCATTCTCTTATATTCATCTTTCCACTTTATCCCCTTCATTCTCACCTACATCCATATCCCCATGGATTCCAATGCGTGCGCCCCCTCCCACTCTTTGTAATTTCTTTTTCACAATGGTTTCCATTACAAAAATCTGTATATAGGAGATGAAGTACAAGGAGATCTAACTTCTAACTTTCCTTGTAGTTCAAAGTTAAAGCTAGGAGAAATAGATGGAGGAAGACCATGCTTACCCAAGCTCCCACAATCTTGAAAATGTTCAAGTCTTGGAGCAAAGGTAAGGGTTCTTAACCAAACCCATCATTGCTATCTTAGGCTTGCATGTTCCCTCTAGCTTAGAGATGCTATCTCTCTTATTCAACTTATTTTACATGCACAATCTTAAGCCTTTTCCTTATGCAAATGCTCCATTACTTGCATTCCATACGTGGCATGCATCCCTTTTTTTAGTATTAATCTTGCATGCATTGACTCTACATGCATAAAAGTTCGCATCCTAGTATCCACCAAATATTTACATGCATCATATTCTATAGTTTTGCATCTTGTTTTCAACTCCCTTTACCACTTCTCCATTGCACGTACTACACCCCACTATATGTTAATGTTTTCTACACTTCTCCAAAGCATGTATTCATTCTAGCTTTAGGTTACAATCTCCCTTGCACCATTCTCTTACAAGCATACAATTCAATTATAAAATGGAGCATCCCCCATCCTTAAATCATTGCGTGCACCCATCACCCATTCACCACTTTCTTGCATGCATGGGCCCTTTCAAGCCTCACCTTCATCAACTTCAATACCGGTCCCACCCTCCTTCCATCGTTACTCTTCAATGCACCACCACTCCATTCATTACACTATTCCACTCACTATCTCTTTCCATCACACACTCCCCTCATCATTTGAATTTGCACACGTTCTCCTTCTTGATTCTTTTATTTTGTTTTTCTTGTGGGATTTGGGTATAAAAGGAGAAGGAAAGAAGTGTTTTTCCCTTATATGGCAGGAAGGAGTCTTTCCGCTCCTAGATTAAGTGTTGGAAGGACCAAAAAATCTTTCATAAAGCCACCTAAATCTTAGTTAAGGGAATCATATTGAAGAGTAGCACCACTTCCAAGGTAAAGTATCTATCTGCATCCTCATTTTCTAAGGTTGGAATAGGTGAGTTCTAAGCCAAAGGCAACTGCCTCCCTTTTACTTTTCTTTTTCTTCTAAGTTCATTCCTAAAGAAGGAAGTCTCCTCTATAGCTACCCTTACTTTCATAAGAATAGGCCTCTAATCCTCTCTTGCCTCTCTCCTTAAGAAGCTACCATCTAATATAGAGTGCCTAGTAAGGAGAAGTAAACATTTGCTTTACACTTCCACTCCATATTCCTCTTTTGGCTCTTTATGATTGTTGATCTTTTAGTAAAGATGTTACGCACCTCTTATCTTGGCTTCCCTAGAACTTCTTTCCTAAGATCATTGGAAAAGATTTGATTTAATGGGTTGTGGCATGTCGGGTTAAGGAGATGAGAATAGTTTGGTTGTAAGTTTGTGTATTATGGGTTGAAGAGAATCCTACAAACTCCTATAAATTGACACAACAAGAGGGCCCCATTGTAACAACCCTAAAATATTACTATTGCATGATCAAAGTATGAATTTTCTAAGAGAATAACTTTTTATGAAATTATAATCAAGAACTAAAATATAAATAATTAGATTCTACTCAAAAAATGGAATCCAACGTCCAAAAGAATGCTAAAAATGGAGTCTAGATGAGGAAGTTATGGGACTTTGAAGTCAGGGTTATTTTGGTAATGAAAAGTAAAAAAATAATGACATGAAATTGAAATTATAAAATCTGGATTCTATTCATTGATGCAAATCCAATGACACTAAGATTGCTGAAATCAGAGGTTGGACAAATAAACACTAATTTTCCTACAAAAGGGTATTTTAGTAACTTCCCTAGAGGGCCCCATGTGCAAAATTCCAACTTTTGGTAGTAAAGGGGCATCAGAAAACCCATCATGAGTGGAGGTCACACACATGTGACTGAAATGATGATGTTTCATAAGGAAAAAACATTATTAACATAAACTAAAAGAAAAAGAAAAAGAAATAATTTTTAATAACAAAAAGGAGGGGCCATATTTGATATTGGCACCCCCCTTTAAGTGACTTCCCAAAAATTGATCGCACAATCTATTCGCTAAGAGAACAAACCTAACAATCCAAACCTTAGCACCCACCATTCTCCCTCTTCCCCCTTCCATCCAACGTACCTTTTCCTCCAATCAGCAACCCACAAGACTGAACAACCCAAGACCCATTTCCAGCATCCCCAAGCCTATAAAAGCCCTAGATTCTAGCTTGAATGAATCCCATATGTATTTCCCCTCTCTATACTCTCTTTTTCTTTGATCTCTTTTTCCTTTCATCATCATTGAGCTCTGCCAGGCCATGGGTACCAGTGAGCTAGAAATCTTTGGCAAACCTAGATCATTCACATACTGGCGATGAGTAGATCTTCATTTTCTTCTAGTGACCAAAACCTAGTTTCCCCTTGTTGACGACAAACACCTTCTTCTGCCTCTTCTCAGATCATCGAGTGGAGCTTTTCACAAACAGTTTCCCATGTTTTCAGCAAGATAACCTCACTAGCACACTAGAGTGGATGACGCCTGCAGCCTTACTTCCTCCTCTCTGTATTCCCCTACCCAGTTGGGTTCTTCACCATCGGACCAAAGCACAACTAGACTTCTCTACAGGGCAAAGCGCTAAGAAAGAGAAAGCCAACCCTTCTCCCCTACTAGTGAATCACAGATCCTAGATTCCAATTGCCATTTTTTCCCCTCTTTCCCCCTTACCTACTGCACAGCATTGGCTCGGCCAAGCCTCCATGCCGGCCAGCATGTCCAGATACACCCTTCCTCTCTATTCTCGTCACAACAGGGCACAGCCAAGCCTGGGAAGGCCGGTGTGCCCAGGTTTCAGATCTCTTTTCCCCTATGTTTTTCGCTATCTTAGCTCCAGGCAATGACAGAACCACCACCTAAAACAACCATCACACTCCCATTTTTCCTCTACATTCAATATTCATGCGAGTTAGGGTTGAGTTGACTCACCTAGTCAACTCACCCCAACTTGTTTATGGTGAACTGAGTTGACTCAGTGAGCCCCATGTTTAACCCTTGATCTTCAAACCTATATTTTGATCAATCTAGGAAGAGTTTTGGAAATCCAAGAGTACCCTCACGATCCTTGGGATGTGAGGAATAAAACTCATCTTCCCAATTGTTGGCCTGGAATGAGCTGACTATTGAAATTGCCTAACATTTCATCGGAGGTCAGATCATTTGCTCTGTGATGATCTGACTTTGTTTTTCCAATCCAAATAGTCTATCATGACCATTAGGAAGTGTAGATCAAGAATTTGATGAGCGATTTAGGATCAAAAGCATGATTAGAGAAGATCTCGCCCATCTTGATCAACGGTCAAGATCAACCAAGGATCTAGGTATGGAAAATGATCAAGCCCTATGATCCTAATCAATTCTACTTATTCAATTAGATCATTCAATTAGAAATTACTAATTGATTGTTTGATTTGGAAGGTCTAGGTGAAAATGAGGATTCGATCAGCATGAAAGGAAGGCGATCAATGCTAGTGGAATTGAAGGATGCATCACACGAGGTAGGTGAAAATTTAAGACAACATGTCTAAATAATAAGATGTATGTTCTAAACATGATATTATTGCTAATTATGGATGTTATGCAACTAAAATGGTATGATTGATATTCGACATGTTTTAAATTGAAATGATGAAAATAATGTTAATTAAAAGAATTGCATGTTATAATTGATGCTTATGACTTGTACATCATGTATGTAAATTGTGAAATTGTGTTTATGATACATAGGTACCATGTCAGTATTGGTGGTGCATGAGTCTAGGTTTATAGGATACATCCTTTGTGGATTATCACCAAATAAGTGAGGGTGTTATTCTTGTTGTGAAATATATGAACAAGCAATTTTTTTGCTATTATGATCATTTTACATTTGGGCATGGAGGCTTGGGAGTTTTGTTTTAGACAGGCGTAGGCCTGAGGATGCTATACTAGGAGAGTTATGAGGGTTTAGCCCCCCGCTCTCCCAAATTTATTAAGTTATGGATACCAAGCACTATGTGTTGCTAAAGGTCAGGTGGAGCAATTATGGGAAGGCCGCCACTGTGACTGCCATGGTCCTCCCATATTGATATGGATATTGTGATTTCCACTGATGATGGTATAGGTGGATTATTGAGTAGTTATCCAGGCGCGCTGTATCGATTCTGATTGCATGCATAGTAGTCCTTATATTTAATGCACTATGGTGCTTATATGATGGCATTATAAGATGCCTTATATGATATGGCATGATGATATACCTTATATTATTTTTCCAGTGGTGGCTGGAGGATTGTGGACCTCGTATAGTCAGGAGCACGAGGATTATATTGATATACTAGCAGAGGCTGGATGATTATGAATCCCACATGATGAGGGGTATGATTCTGAAACCCAGTATAGTCTAAGAATGTAGATTAGGAGACTTATTGATCATATTCATAAATTTGTATGTCTTTTAACAATTTCCATATATGTGTATGTATGTTATATGTATATGATTGAGGGTGTAGTTTCATATAAGTTTCATATGGGTATATGAATGGGTAGAACTATTATGCAGAGTATGGTTTATGGAATTGGATTATCTTATTTAAATGATAAAGGATAATTGTAAATACTTGATTTATTAATGTATTATTGATATTTATGAAACATGCTACTATTTGATTGTTAATTGATTATTAGATTATAAAACATGATAATACTTGGTTTATTAATGAAGTAATAAATTATGAAACATATTATAAATTCAAGTCATATAATTGTTATGCGAATGAATATTCTGAATAATGAAAATTAGTCAATTCATAATTAAATTTAATATGCTTCTTAAACTCCCCTACCAAGCATAGCTTACTGAGATACTGTAAATGTTTTGTGTTTACAATATCTCAGATACAGATAGATAGGAGAAGATGTACACAAGAAGAGGAATCCAAAAGCCATACTTCTACGCTCAGGTATACATTTTATTAAAGCTTTCATATTGTGTAGTTAGTCATTTGAATTGCGATATTGGACATTTAATATAATGTTATAGGGGCTGTATAAGTGAACCACTGATGGATCCTATTTTAAGAAATGATTTTCTATCTTCTAGAAAACTATATATATATGTATAGTGTGAGCATGAAAGTGACATTTGAGTTTTTGGGAAAATGAATTTCAAAGAAAAATCTTCTGCTATTTTTGTATTTTAAAATTTAGAGGTGGATCTTTTGAAATAAATGAGAAAATTTTTAATGAAAAACTCGAGGTGTCACAATTGGTGTCAGAGTCATTCATCCAATCACTTGCAGCCCTTTATGTCTAATAAAAAGATTATAATTCAAATATAGCTTAGGATCTTGTGAGTTGATGTTGTATTATGATAGAATTAGTTAAGTATTAGAGAGAATAAGTTAGTATACTTTGATTTCAAGGGAATAGTAAACCATGAGGAGATGTCCTTAGTATGATAACCAGGATAATGATTTGAGAAATTAGTGATTCCACTATTGAGAATAGTGAAGAAGAGAATAATGTAGTAGAGATAGTTAAGTGAGTGTGTTGGAATACCTTCTTATCTGTAAGGTACCCAAATATCATAACTTATAGCAGTGCAAAATGCTCTGACCCAAGTTTAAATAGAAATTATGCCTAGTATTAACATTCAAGGATAGAATACCCAACATAGGTATATACTTATTGTTCATGTATACCGAGTCTAAGAGTAGGAAGTTTGAAAAGAGGCGAAAGATAGGCTAGAAAAGCTTATATAGAATGTTTTGAATGTGGTCTTAGTTTGTATAGAAAAGGGTGAAATAGAGATGACTAAAGAATAGTAAATTGAAGAGGAGAAATAGGAACAATTGTGGAATGAATGTTAGAAGTACCATATACTTTGAAACTAGAAATGGTATGTTAAAATAACAAAGCAATTGTATTTGTAGAGATAATACTGCTTGGAAATAATACAAGGAAATAATGAGTACTTTCTTTCTCATGCATAAGTATTGAGATAAAAAGAAAATTATAGGTTTACAATAGGAAATGTCTTCAGGATAGAATATTAGAATACGTTTCATATAAACAACTAATGGATTGATGTTTGAAAGAATTATATCCTAATCTAAAAATTTAAGTTATTGGTAAGAACTTTATTACATTAGTAGAGTATGAGATGACTTCAAAATTTGGGAAAGGTTCCAAGACAAAGCTAATCAAGATGCATTACCAACTACATATATATAATCTTAGATCCTTACAAGAAACAAGCGATTCAACTTAATACTACAATGAAATAAGGAATTGTGTATTCTTTTTTATGTATAATTGTGTGAAACATGTTATGGTGGACCCCTAATTGGGATAAGGTCTTGATGATGCTGATGATGAGATATAATTATATTAAATATGAATGTATTGGTGAAAAGTTGAACAAAGGAGTTGAGATGATAACTCCAGTTCATAGATAGGTCGCTAGCACAAGGACTTATTCCAAGAAATGTTTATTATGGCTTATTGAAAGAATGATAAGTATATCCTCATGTGATATGATAGACTTGAGTATGATACTAAGATTGAAATGAATTGCAAATTATGAGACAATGTGGATTGTCATAAAGATGAAAATATGTTATTGTGATGAAGGTCTTCTTATGTAGATGTGATGACCAGGGATTTCACATGCATTTTAAAATGCAAAACTAATTCCTAAGGCGAGATCGATCTCTATTTGAAAACACATTTAGAAAAACTATACAATGCAGTGGAAAAATCTTTTATTTTAAATTCATTTTGAAAACCCCGAGTGTCATTTACTTTCAAGATGAATAAGAAAATTTTGAAAAATGAAGAAAATCATAAATATTTCCCAAGTCTATCCAGTCACAGCATATAGTCCAACTGTAATAATTACATATACATGTTCAAAAGGTAGAGATTTTACTTACATTCATATTTGTCTCTTCTTCATTTACTTGAGCGTGACACCAACATATCCTAGAGTTTCTCCTAATCCTTTTTGGTCTTTTTGGATTAATTTGTAAAAATAATATATTTGGGTGAGTATTCCTCATACTCAGTAGGTGATCTGATACTACTATTTTGAAAACACAGCTAGCAACATGCTTAATTCAAGGAGCTTTTTATGCAAAACATCAGTGATTCCTTTTTATGTAAACATGCATGTTTATGCATAAAATGTAAGCTTAGTGATGCAAATTCAACCATGGAATCCTTTACCGAAATCTCGTATTCAATGATATAAATTTAACTAAAATCATAAAGTAGATATCAATAGATTCATGTAAGAAGATCTCAGCAAACACATCAAACCAATAAGTAAAATATAATAATCATGAAACTCTTAAAAATAGTTATCATTCAAAGCAGATGCTGGCCTTACTATAAGTATCATGCACATGGTCTGTCCCTCGGCGAACACATCAAGCTGACTGGTTAAGAGTACTATATACGACCATCTCAATGCTATATGCATATCGATAGCACTGAAATCATAGGGTCACTATGCTCATGACTAGAACACATTCTAGAATCATGTGTCTCCGGTACTTAGAGACAAGTCCACCATAGCCTCCACGACAACTATGGATATGTTCTTGAAAGGGTGCCGTGAACACCTCCAGTGGTAATCCTTGTTTACCACAGTAGTCAAGGAAGGGACAATGCCATTTTGGCAACGATACCATCCACCTTTTGGTGGTAGAGGCCAGGAACCCAAGCCCATACATCACAACCTCTCAGCATAGTGCCCACCAAATCTCAATCATCAAAATCATGCAATTTATGCATTTAATTTCAACTATGCGAGCAATGCATAAAATCAGTTCATGGTAATACCACATTCAAGGTCATAAAACATCAAGACAATTCTGCATGCTTGTATAAGAACATAACATCTCGAAAAGCATGCTAAAAATAGTAATAAAGGCAAATTAGAGTTTAAGATGTATTTAAAAACTGAGTAGTATTGGACTACCTACCTCGATGTCTCTTGAATGACGTTTCTCCTCGATTTGAACTCCAGATCACCTTTGTGAAGTCCTGGGTATTATTTGGAAATAAAAATCCAAATATTATTTCCTATTTTACAAATCAATGACTAGTTTTATACTATAGGTTATAGATCTCTGATTTGTGGGTTTGTAATGGTTGATTCATGTAATTTAAGGTTGATCTAGGTATATTGATCTCCTCATATATCAAATTGATCAATCTATGAGATTTGATAATCTTTGATTTTTTCGATCTAGGAGATTTCTATGTTTTTTGGGTTATAGTCATGTAAAATAGTCCTCTGGTCCTAATTTTTATTGTATAATTAGGTCCGCGTCATAATTACGAATGCAAGGGTTCTTTCGGATCATTGATCAAAATCATATAACCTCCTTAATAGATTTTTCATGAGTGCGCATGCCCAAACGACACTCCAAGACTCATGTAATAACCCCAATTTTTGTAATTGATTGAGAAAATCAATAAAGTTTGAGTTTCAGAAATTTTGGGTTGAAATATTAGGGTTAATTAGAATTTACTTCTTATAAAAGTATAATCAAGGGATAATACATGTGTAATTGAAATTAAACTTAGCAAACCCTTCAGAATGACTGTAAGAACAACAAATTCTGAATTCAAATGAAAAATCCTTAATTTTCTTCATTTTTTGGACAAAAGGGTAAAATAGTAATTTTACCCAAAAATAAAAATATGAGACATCAAAATTTAGAATTTTCTAAGAAATAAGAATTCAACACCACTAAGTACACTCAATTCCGAGATCATGAGAATAAACTCTAATTTTTTTATACATAAAGGGTAAAATGGTCTTTTTACACCATGTGGGGCCCACAAGGGACCCAAAAACGAATCCTATGGCCAGCCCAAGTGAAATCATGGGTCAAACCCATACCAGCTGGTCTTGGGGAAAAAAGGTGAAGATGGGAGAATCCAATGCTAATAAATAATAAAAAATTAATCATCATCATTACACATATTCATGAAAAAAAGACCCAAAATGCCTATAAATACAACCCCAAAAATCCTCCAAAAATGTTCATAAAATTTTCAAGAAATTATCTTGATTTTTTCTACAAAACCAGACCTAGATCCATCCCCAAAATCCCAAAACTCCCAAAAGATCTCTCTCTTTCATTTTTCTCTCCTCTCTCTAGATTGGAACAAGAGACCTAAATTCAATTAGGCACTCTATTCCAGATCAAATATCACATATCTCACCATCCAAAACATCCTACCATACCTTATCTACAAAACACCCAAATAAATTTTGAGATCCAACAGGTCAAACAATGAAAATCACAAGCCAAGTGGATCTTGGACTATATTATCATCAAAATGGGTATTCTCTTAAATTGGACCATATAACCAACGCTTTTCTCCAATTAGGTAGGTAGAACTACTTCCTGAACATATTTATTATTGGTTGATGAAATTTCTACTTTACTGTAATTTTATTTTGGTGAAAAATGGTAAAAATAAAGTAAATAACAGAACCTTAAATTCATGACGATTGAGGGCTCAGATGGAAACTCTAACCCATCCAATCAATCTAGAAGGATCCAAAACCCCTAGGGTAAAATTTTCACAAAAATCTATTAAGTTTTGGGCCCTCACTTGATAGGGGATTGATTGGACGGTCCAGAACAGAATGTCCGATCTCTCGATCGGACCGAGGTGCCTAGGACGCCGTGCGAGATGCGACACGGAAACGCTGCACGCAGAAGCTTTTCCGCAGGCGCGTAGGTAGCGGTTCCGAGGGGGCGCATCTATCTCTCGTCCCAGTGATGGGCGCTCGACGACGAGCATTTTTCCCAGCCCATTCTGCCTAAAAAATCTGGGCCGTCCATTCCAATGGACTTAGATCAGATCTAGGCCCTATGAATTGACTGTGAACTTTCAGATTCAATTCCGGAGCCATGTGAACTCCAAATTGAGATCGGAAAGAAGCTATGGAAAATTTACAACCTCTAATTTCTTATCAAATGATAAAATGGAGAAAATACCTTATGAAATTTTTTGTATTTAGGAAATAAGTTTTCAATTTCCATGATCTTTAAGATCTGAGGTGATTAGATCTTGGAAATTTGTTTTAATAATGATATAATATTAAAATTAAGTTATATATATGGTTTATTTGGACATATCTAAGAGATATTAAGGGAAATATCCATTATGGTAGAAAAACCCTAAAAATTACAAAGGGACATCAGATCCTAGGGATGGATGTTGATATGATGAAATCCTTGGGTTGTGACGAAAAAAAAGCAATATGATCTTTGGACCTTAATAAAGAAAAACCCCTAAATATAACTAAAACCCTTCATCAAAAGGAAAAGATCTAAGATCTAATGGTTGGATTATAAGTGAAGGTTTCAAAAAATATTAATGTAATTAGTTTTATTTTCTATTAATTGATAATAGCATTTTAAATATAATTTATGTTATAAAGCATGCTAGTGTAACTTTTAGACTTTAGCATGATATGTGATTAGATTGTTATCATAGGTTGCTAGATTTAATTATCTTAGGGGCATGTTAATATGATTTCATGCCATTGTAACTTAGGACCATGCTAGAATTTCATGTAAGATTATACTATAGTATGAGATTATACCTTAGTTTAAATTTAGTTATTAAGGTATATTAGTTGGAAATCATGCTAGTGTAATTTTAAGTACCTTGCCTCATTATCATTAAGTGTTCAATTATGTAGTTTTATGCTTTGAATTTATAATTCATTTATGGTTAAATTTTATTAGTAGATCTACTTATTATGAGATAAAGAGCATAAAACACCAAAAATGGAATCTAATGAGAAAGTAGATTTTCATGACACAAATAAGAATGAAGTACTTTGGACTTAATTAGTAAGGGCTATAGTTAGTAGGACAATATAAGGATTATCAAATCCTTGGCCCAAACTAGGAGAATAATAAACCCCATAAATGACATTGTGAATGTTCATGGACTTAATTAAAATCAATTAGAAAAAGTACTTAGGGTCAACATGCATATAGGCACCTTATGAAAGGTTGACCTAAGGTCACTCTAGTGAATGTTGAACATAGTGGTTAAGGGGGTTATCTGATAGAGCCTCGCTCTTCCCCTACCTTTCATTGACGTTTATGAGGTCTAAACACCTCCTTACATGAGGATTGAAGTAACCTCTTTGTGTTCCCCCATTCAGCTAGTAAGCCTTAGCCAATTGGAAATAAGAGGAGCAGTCTAAACTTAGGCTTAAATAAGTTACCTTCAACTAGCAAAGCATTAACTAGTTGAATAATAATAATAAGAGCATAAAAGGTTAGTACATTACCTAACCCTAATAAAACTGTAAGTAAGATAAGGATGATCAAACAAGATCTATTAGATCTTGAATGATCAAGAACAATAAGAATAAGAATATTATATTGGACTTAGTATACATGTTTATTAGTATGCATGTTATAGTTCATTAGATTAGATAATCCAAACCCTTGATCAAAGATGACTCAAGGAAGAAAACCAAGATCATCCTCCTTAGGGATGATCCAATAACTGAACTTAGATCAAAGAAGAACTAGATGATAAAAGATCTAAGACCTTGATCTATATCAACAAGTATAGATTGTCAATCAAAGGATCTATGAAAGATCAAGATCAAGGAGATGGACACACAAAGACTTAGAGATAGAAAATGCTTAGATATGAATGAATTAAAGATCATTCTAAACATTAAATCTTGTGATCAATAGGATTGTGCATAATATATATATTGATAGTATGTATGGATGTACAGATTACATACATCAGTCAGGAGCATGGAAGATCTGGGAGAAGGGATCACTACTTAAAGGTAGGAGGATTTGATCAATGCATTTAGATGGGATATACATGATTGAACCCATGACCTTATGTTTACAAGAGTAATGATAATGCTTGTATTAAATCCCCTGAAACCCTTATGATCCAACTAAACATATATAAGATGGTTAAGGACTAGACTATAAGTGAATAGGGAACTAGAAGATATTTCAGCCCTAAGTAAATAGACAGATGGTCTAATATGTATAAAATCTGTTTTACATACAAGCTTGGAGGCTTGTGACTTTGTTTTAATAGGCATAAGCCTAGGGGGATGCTATGCTAGAGGAGTTATAAGGGTTTGGCCACCTGCTTCTTGAAATTTGATGATTTGATGATACCTTGCCCTATGAGAGGCTAAAAGTCAGGTGGGGCAATTATGGGAAGGCCACCACTGTGAAAGTCCTGTCTCCCCATATGGGCAATGATATAATATTTTCCACCGTGGTATCAGTATTGAACAGGGCAATTATCCGGGTGCGCTAGTACAAATCATATTTCAAATTGTAGCCCTTTGATTATTTTGCACTATGATGCATATGAGAGTAGGCATAATGAAATGCCTTATGTTTTAGCATAATGAAATGCTAGGTAATTGTATATTACCAATATTTCCCAAGAAGGGAAATTCCCAGTGTAGGATTAGGTAAAATACTAAATTCTCATAGTGAAGAGAATTGACCAGCTTAGTTGGGAATGATATTTGACTACTTTCATAAATTTAACTGATTTACCCACGTATAGCATGTGTGTATATGGATGTACATATATTACAAAGTAAAGAATAGAGACATGAATATGTTTAGGAATAATGGGATTATGAAGCATTAGCATTATATTGTCAATTATTATGCTTCTTGAATCCCCTACCAAGCATTGCTTACTGAGATATTGTAAATGTTATAATATCTTAGATAGAGAAAAGGAGAGTTAGGAGCTCAAGACAATAGAAGACTTGAAGAGAATAATCTTCAAGGTATACCCATGAAGACATGTATTTTGCTTTGTTTGAGAGTGTTGTATTATAATGAGAGGTTCATTGCATGGTGAGCTTTGAGTTTGGATTATGTAATTTGGACAAGTATTGCAATGGATTTGACTGTACTGTGAACCACTAGATGGATTCTGAAATTTAATGAAAGTATATTTCTTCAATGAAATTTTATCTTGTACAAAATTCTACTTACGTTATGTATGAAGTGATGACTTGGGTTTTACAAAAAAAGTTCCAAAGAAAAGAATTTTCATTGCTTTGTTTTACAAAATTTTTTTACATTATTAAGGGCCCTACCTTTCAAAATAAATTACAAAATGTGTTACAAAAACCTGGGTCGTCATAGCTCGTGTCCTGGACAGCATTGCGTAGACGCATTTTTGGCATGGGTGTGCGTGCGTCATGGCTCGCAAGGCGCTTGTGTGTCCTGGTCGATCCGGGACCATACCCACACAGTCGTACACATCCGAAGGCCGTGCCAGGGAGCGTGTTTCGGGCGCATGTTATGCGCAGCATCCCGGGACACTTCTGGTTGCATGGGTCGGTAGACCCAGTTTTCTCTAGCGATTTTGGTAAGGAAAATGCAGATCCGGTGGGGATCTGGTTTGAGAGGAGAAAATCCAGAGGAGGAGTGAGGGGCTTACCTAGGCAGTCTAGGACGGTGTCCATCACTAGAGGTGTGGCCTTTCCATGATGAAACCTTAGTTGTCGCATTTTTCATTAGCAAGTTTTGGTCAGGAAACCACCAGATCCGGCATGGATCTGGGTCGAAAAAGATGGAAGTACTAGAGGGGATTCTTACCTCGACAGCCGGAGATGGCGGCTCCCTCTTTGCCGGCGATGTGTTTTCTCTCCTTTTTCGGCCGAAACCTTAACTTGTAGCCGGAGAAGAAGGA
This sequence comes from Warburgia ugandensis, assembly GCA_035236585.1. Lineage (NCBI taxonomy): Eukaryota > Viridiplantae > Streptophyta > Magnoliopsida > Canellales > Canellaceae > Warburgia > Warburgia ugandensis. Next base: position 37,957,810 of record CP141134.1, on the reverse strand, counting down.
GAAAGAGGGATGCTTGGAGAGAGGGGAAAAGAGCTTTTATAGACAGCAAAGGTGGTGCCACCCCATGGCGGTGCCGCCATTTTTATAGCATCGTACTGGTATGGCAGTGCTGTCCTCCACTTGGCCTGAGGAAGAAGACGACAATGGAGGAGGGCCTCTTGCATTTTTGGGTCTTTTTCGTTTTTAAGTTCAAATTACACAAATGCCCTTCATCTTCAAATGCCCATAACTTGGTTATACGAACTTAGTTTGCAGTGTTCTTTGAGGCGTTGGATTCCATTTCGAGTGTAGAAGCTAATGGTACTGATTTTTCTAACAAATTTTTTAGCTTCATATTTTAATAAAAATAAAACATCCAACCACCTATTAAGGTGATTTAAGCATGTATTAATTCCCAAAATAAACAAACCAAATATCATGATTGATCGTGGTTGTAAAAGTGATATAATAATATTGAAAAATTTGAGTCATTATAGTAGAAGACCAAGTATGGTAAAAGCTTACATTATATCAGTTGTAAAGTGAATGAATGATGAATGATGACATGTATTTTTGACAATTATGATTATTATGAATGATGTATGAATTGAGAAGAAAGATGGAGTTAAAGGTTAAGCAATAAAATTAGTAAAAATCATTGTACAGGAGAAATCCTATGCATTCTCAAATTCTAGCTCTTTCTTGTTTCTCTCCATCTTACACTTCTCTTCATAATTCCCATTGCATTATACTCACTTTCCTCTACTTGTAGCCTTCTCCTACTTCATCTCCTTATCTCTTTGACCATACCCTTTCTTTGTTCCGTATTTACTTATCTTTATTTGCCTTGCCCTATTTCATATCCACTTTTCCCCTATACATGGCATTATCATATGCGAACTCTTTAAAGTAAATATTACTTGATCACAGGAAGTGTGCCTTATGAAAAATTTAAATTCTCTTATAAGAAACTACTGATTTTCCTTTCCCTCTTTTTACTTCAGTTTCCCTGACTGTTTGCATTTTCATGTGTGTGCTCTAGAAAGTAAAAGCTATTTAGTTACAAGTAAGTATGCATGATGAAGATTTAAAATCCCCTACACTTTGCATTCTCATATGTATGTACCTAAATTAAAAACTACTCAGTTACAAGTGTGCATAATGAAGATTTAAGATTTCGTTATACTTTGCATCCTCATGTGTGTGCTATCTAAAGTAAAAACTACCTCATCACAAGTGTGCATGATAAGGAATCAAATGATACTTTGCATTCATATATGTGTGTTGCCTAAAGTGAAAAACTACCTAATCATAAGTGTGTATGATAAAGAATCAAATCATACCTTGCATTCTCATGTGTGTGCTGCCTAAATGTAAAAACTACCTAATCACAAGTAAGAGTGCTTGATAAAGAATGAAATTATATTATAATAAATTAATATTTAAACAAGTAATGGTTCAAATTGACATCACTAGATTATTGACTAGTGATGATTTTGGTAATAAATGCATATCCTGATACAGAAAGAATGATCTGTGGGATATATAAAAGATAGCAATCTTGATATATGAGAAATTGATACTACCTATTAAGGGTAGTATACTATAAGAAAACAAATGATTTGCATTTGTGCCTTATTTCAAGAAAGGTTCACAAACTATATATGTTGAAAGATCAGAATTGATATTTGCGTTGTCTGAAATTGAGACATTCCATCGATTATTTGGTATGATGGACTTTTAGTTTATTCCACTAGCTATTGATTGACCCTACAAATTTGGAATCTTTTGATGAAGAGTAATTGGTTATATATCTGAGGTTAAGTGAGATAACCTTATTTGATAAATGACGTGAGGAAATCTGATTGAATCGTATGTCAGAGAAGAACATACTAAACAATTGTATTAGTATGTAATTATGGAAACCTTTTAGTATCAGTATTCAAAGTGAGATGATACTATATTAATATTTGTGAACACCAACGGTTTTAGTTGAGATAGTGAGCCATGGTGAAATGGTAAAAGTTGTTGTTGTGTGACCTTGAAGTCATGGGTTCAAGGTGTGGAATTAGCCTCTTGCGAAATGCAAGGTAAGGCTGCCTACTATAGACCCTTGTGCTCTGCCTTTCCCTAGACACCACAAGGGTGGGATTTTCGTGCACCAGGGTTGTCCTTAATGGTGTTATTTAAGTATTTGAATGTGATTGCATAGTTAGTGCAGTTTCAATTGTTCATTTGGTGTTATGAGTTTGATATATGCATTTGAAAAACACTGAATGTGTTATTTCTGCTTTTGAATCTAAATACACCAAAGGGTGTAAGTTCAATTATTATAATTTGAATCATATGTGTTATCTCTAGTGTTGGTACTTGTATGTTTGTATCTATATTTAAGTTAAAGATGATTGTTTATGATTATTTGAATGTAAGGCCACATACATGATTTTAGTGAATTGGAATATGAATACGTTAGAGATGTTCTTTGATGTAAATGACTATTTCTTTATTTTGGATTCATATGTGGAAATAGATGAATGACTATGAAAATCTATTCATTATTATGACTAAAATGTTATGATATGATATGAATTCACATTCTATATTAAATGATTGCTTGGAGAAATGAAAGAGTTATATGTTTGAACATATGTGGAAATGATGGAAAGTTATTTTAAGTAAAGGCTATGATGATAGAGTTAAAGTATGATTCATTATAGTAATTGGATTTTTTATTTGTAGCTGGGAATGTGAACTTTCATATATCTAAATGAATGAAATTCAAGGAAGATTTTGACAAAAGACTGTGGAATGATGTGAAAGTCTTCCATTATGTTTATGGTGGTGATGGTGATGCATGTGTGATTAAATATTTATCAATTGATGACTTTAGAATGTGTTTGCACTATACCATTGAAGAATATGATATTGTGATTGGATATTATTCTTGAAGTTGTGGAAATGGGTAAGTAATTCTCATAGCATTAGGATTTGCTATATTATGGTAATGTAGAGAATGTAATGAGATAGAGTCTCTGAGATATATACTATGTGGATGAATGGTTAATTCTGTTATGGTGAATGTTTGAATGTGGTGAGATAGAGTCTCTAAAATGTATTTGGTATTGATAAATGGTTTATCAGGTGTATCGCAATTGCATCTGTTAAATGCGTATGTCTGAAAAATAGAGGAGACTGCCAAAATTTTGTCAGAAATATGATACTTGAAATTTAGAAGATAAGTAGTTTCATAAGCTTGGAATTGCTTAAACATATGCAGAAAGGATCATCTTTAAGTGAGAAATATATATTCACTGTTTGAAGTTATTATAAAGAGTTATATGGATAAGAAAATAGAAAAGTTGAGTTGGAGATAAATATTATGTGTTCTAAGAATCAATACAATCAAAGGATTTTGAAGGTTGAAACAAAATAAAAACATAGTCAGAAATTTATTATTTTAATGGATTATCAACTAAAGGCTATGTACCAGAGTCACAGCGAAAGTGATTCTTATTGTTTTTAGTAGATAGAAAAGCTACACTATTAAGTGACATAATATCTGGGTTAAGTTGAAAATCATTTTTATTTTGAGGAATGATGTTTTATTGAAGTAATTATATGACTTTAAATTTACATTGAGATGAAAATATTATTAGAGTTCTTGGAAAGGTATCATGAAAAGAATTTCAAAGATGAAATTCTCACAGGAGGGAAGAATGTAATGACCCTAAAAATCTCTAGGACAAAATTTCTCTAAGAAGAGAAATTTCAACAACCCTAAAATTTTACTATTGGATGATCAAAGAATGATTTTTCTAGGAGAATAACTTTTTACAGAATTAGAATTAGGAACTAAAATATAAATAATTAGATTTTATTGAGACAATGGAATCCAACAACCCAAAGAATGCTGGAAACGGAGTCCAGATGAGGAAGTTATGGGATTCGAAGTCATGGCTATCTATAAGTTTAAAAAAAAACTAATGATATGATATTGAAATTATAAAATCTAGATTCTACTTATCGATACGAATCCAATGACATTAAGATTGCTGAAATCTGAGATTGGACAAATAAACGATAATTTTCTTACAAAAGGTTATTTTAGTAATTTCCCTAGAGGGTCCCACATGCAGAATTCTGAGGTCTGGTAGTAAAGGGGCATAAAAAAACCCATCATGAGTGGAGGTCACACACATGTGATTGAAATGATCATGTTTCATAAGGGAAAAACATTATTAACATAAATTAAATTAAAAACAGAAAGGAGAGGCCATATTTGATATTGGTACCCCCAATTAAGTGACTTCCCAAAAAACAAATCACACGATCTATTTGATAATAGAATAGATCTGACATTCCAAACCCTAGCACCCACCATTCTCCCCTCTTCCCCCTTCCATCTAGCATACCTTTTCCTCCTACTGGCAACCCGTAAGACCCAATAACCCAAAACCCATTTCTGGCATCCCCAAGCTGGCATAACCCCCCAGATTCTCGCATACACGAATCCCATATGCATTTCCCCTCTCTGTACTCGCCCTTTCATCTCTTTTTCCTTTCACCATCGTCGAGCTCTGCAAGCCCATGGGTGCTAACAAGTTGGAAATCTCCAGCAAACCTAGATCATTCACATACCAACGATGGATAGATCCTTATTTTCTTTTTGTGTCCAAAGCCCAGTTTCCCCATATTAACGACAAACACCTTCTTTCCCCTCTTCTCGAATCGTCAAGTGGGGATTTTCACAAACGATTCCCCATCTTTCATACAAGATAACCTTATTGGTGCATCAGAGTGGATGACACCTGTAGCCTTACGTCCTCCTCTCTATATTCACCTACCTAGTCGGGTCCTTCACCATTGGACCAAAGCACAATTAGAGTTCTCCATGGGGCAGAGCACTAAGAAAGAGAAAGCCAATCCTTCTCCCCTATTGGCAAATCACAGATCCCATATTTCAATCACCATTTTTTCCCCTCTTTCCCCTTCGCCTTTTCCACAGCATTGGCATGGCCAGGCCTCCAGGGCAGTCAGCATGTCTTCATCGACCTTTCCTCTTAGTTCTCTCCACAATAGAGCACAGCCAGGCCTGGGAAGGTTGGCATGCCTAGGTTTCAAATCCCTTTTCCCCTACATTTTTTTTGGTGTCTTAGCTCCGGGCAGTGATAGAACCACCACCCAAAACCACCATCACACTCCCATCTTTCCTCTACATTCACTGTTCATGCGAGTTAGGGTTGAGCCAACTCACCCAGTCAACTCACCTCAACTCATTTATGGTGAACTAAGTTGACTCAGTGAACCCCATGTTTAACCCTTGATCTTCAAACCTGGATTTTGATCAATCCAAGAAGAGTTTTGGAAATCCAACAGTACCCTCACAATCCTTGGGACGTGAGGAACCAAACCCATCTTCCCAATTTTTTATCTGGGAAGATCTGATTGTTGAAATTGCTAGACCTTTCATCAGAGGTCAGTTCGTCTGCTTTGTGATGATCTGACTTTGTTTTTCCAATCCAAATAGTCTATCATGACCATTAGGAAGTGTAGATCAAGAATCTGATGAGAGATTTAGGTTCAAAAGCTCGATTAGGGAAGATTTCATGGATCTTGATCAACGGCCGAGATCAATCAAGGATATAGGTATGGAAATTGATGAAGCTCTATGATCTTGGTCAATTCTGCCTATTCGATCAGATCATTCAATTAGAAATTACTAATTGATTGTATGATTTGGAGGGTCCAGGTGAAAATGAAGATTTGATCAACATGAAAGGAAGGCGATCAATGCTAGTGGAATTAAAGGATGTATCACCCGAGGTAGGTGGAAATTTAAGATAGCATGCCAAATAATAAGATGCATGTTCTAAACATGATCTTATTTCTAATTATGGATGTTATGAAACTAAAATGGTATGATTGATATTCGACATTCTTTAAATTGAAATGATGAAAATAATACTAATTAAAAGAATTGTAGGTTATAATTGATGCTTATAACTTGTACATCATGTATGTGAATTGTGAAATTTTGTTTATGGTACATGGGTACCATCTCAGTATTGGTGGTGTATGAGTCTAGGTTTATAGGATACATCCTTGGTGGATTATCACCAAATAAGTGAGGACGTTATTCTTATTATGAAATATATGGACAGTCAAATTTCCTGCTAAATGTCGGGTGGGGCAATTATGGGACGGCCACCACTGTGATAGCCATGGTCCTCCCCTACAGACATGGATATTGTGATTTCCACTGAGGATGGTATAGGTGGATTATTGAGCAGTTATTTGGCTGTGCTATACGGATTTTGACTGCGTGCATAGTAGTCCTTATATTTGATGCACTATGGTGCTTATATGATGGCATTATGAGATGCCTTATATGATATGGCTTGATTATATGCCTCATATTGTTGTCCCAATAGTGGTTGGAGGATTGTGGACCCCGTATAGTGAGGGGCACAAGGATTATATTGATATAGCATTAGAGGTTGGATGATTATGAACCCCACATGATGAGGGGTATGATTATGAAACCCAGTATAGTATGGGAATGTAGATTGGGAGACTTATTGATTATATTCATAATTTTATATGTATTTTAACAATTTTCATATATTTGTACGTATGCTATATGTATATGATTGAGGGCGTAGTTTCGTATAAGTTTCATATGGGAATATGAATGTCTACAGCTGTTATGCTGAGTATGGTTTATGGAATTAGATTATCTTATTTAAATGATAAAGGATAATTATAAATACTTGATTTATTAATGGATTATTGTTATTTATGAGACATGCTACTATTTGATTCTGAATTGATTGTTAGATTATAAAACATGTTAGTACTTGGTTTAACAATGAAGTAATGAATTATGAAACATATTGTAAATTCAAGTCAATATAATTATTATGAGAATGAATATCTTAAATAATGAAAACTATTCAATTCATAATTAAATTTAACATGCTTCTTAAACTTCCCTACGAAGCATAGCTTACTGAGATATTATAAATGTTTTATGATTACAATATCTCAGATATAGATAGACAAGGGATGATGTACATAAGAAGAGGAATCGAGCAACCATACTTCTACGCTCAGGTATACATTTAGCCATTTGAATTGTGATATTGGACATTTAATATAATGTTATAGGGGTTGTATAAGCGAATCGCAAGATGGGTCCTATTTTAAGAAATGAATTTCTATCTTCTAGAAAACTATATATATATATGTATGTATAGTGTGAGCATGAAAGTGACATTTGAGTTTTTGGGAAAATTATTTTCAAAGGAAAATCTTTTACTACTTTTGTATTTTAATATTTAGAGGCATGCCATCTTTTGAAATAAACGCGAAAAAATTTAATGAAAAACCTGATCGTCACAGTTGGTATCTGTGACGTCTCAGGTTTTTGTAGTACATTTTTCAATGGCAAGGCCCTTAGTAGTAAAAAAAATTTGCAAAATAAAGCAGTAGAAATTCTTTTCTTTAAAACTTGTTTCGAAGAAGCCAAGTCATCACTTCAAACATAACATAAGTAGAATTTTTGTACAAGATAAAACTCCATTGAAGGAATATATTTTTATTAAATTCCAGAATCCATCCAGTGGTTCACTGTATAGCCCGATATCAGTACAATACTTGTCCAAATTACATAATCCAAATTTCAAACCTCACCATATATTAAAAACTATCAATACAATACAATGCTTTCAAGTAAAAATACCTGTCTTCAAGGAATATACTCTGATTGATTATTCTTCCAAATCTTCTTAATTCTTGAGCTCCTAATTCTCCTTCTCTGCAGCTGAGATATTGTAAACATTGAAACAATTACAATATATCAGCAAGCTATGCTTAGTGATTCAAGAAGCATAATAATTTGACAGTATAATCCTAATACTTCATAATCCCATTATTCATACTCATGGAGCAATTCTTTCCTTTATCATATATGTTCATCCTTACACATACATATGGTATACTGTGTATAGATATATACATACGATCAAAACCATGAAAAATAGTTAATGCCTCAAAGCATAATCATATCTAGCTTATGTTGAGTTGATAAATCATCCAGACTCTGCTGAAAATACTCCCTCATTTGGGTAGCATCAGTAATCCACAATTACTCGGCATCTCACCATGCCATATCATAAGGCATTTCACCATGCCATATATCATAATGCAAAAATACTCAAAGGACTACTATGCATGCAGCCAAAATCATTACCAGAGCACTTAGATAACTACTCAATAATCCACCTATACCATCCTTGGTGGAAATCACAATATCCATGTCCGTATGTGGAGGACCATGGCTATCACAGTGGCGGCCTTCCCATAATTGCCCCACCCAATTTCTAGCCTCATTTAGGCTTGGTATCCACATAATAACAACTTTTGGAGAGCGAGTGGCCAAACTCTACTAACTCTCCAAGCATAGCATCCCCAAGTCTATGCCTATTTAAAACAAAACCCTACTTAGGGCTAGAATACTTTCTAGTTTCCTATTCACTTAGGGTTTTCCTCAATTCTAACTTAACCATTTCATATGTGTTTTGGTTGGATCATAAGGGTTTTCAATGGGTTTAATACAAGCATTTACATTATACTTGTCAACATTTCTAGACAAAAGATCTTGTATACAATATGTACTTCTCATGTAGATGCATTCATAAAATCCTCCTACCTTTAAGTAGTGATCCATCTCTTTAGATCATTCATGATCCTGATTGGTGTATGAAATTTGTAAACCCATACATACTATCAATACATATGCAATCTAATTAATCCTATCTATATTCTTTTTCTAATCTTATCTTTTGATATAAATGATTTAGATCTTTTGTCCTATCATGATCTATCTTCCTCAGATAGTGTCTATCCTATTGATCAATAGATCTGATGATTAGAATAATCTTCTAATCTTTCAGATCTCAGTATTTTCTATTCTAAGTCTTTGTGTATTCCTTTCTTTGATCTTGATCTTTCATAGATCCCTTTGATCTACAATTTATACTTGTTGATAAAGATCAAGAACTTAGATCATTCAAGATCCAATGGATCTTGTTTGATCATCCTTATCTTACTTATAATTTTTATTAGTGTTAGATAATTTACTAACCTTTTATGCTCTTATTATTATTATTCAACTAGTTAATGTTTTATTGGTTGAAGATAACTTATTTTAGCCTATGTCTAGACTGCTCCTCTTATTTCCAATTGGCTAAGGCTTCCTAGCTAAATGGTTGAACACAAAGTGATTACTTCAATCCTTATGAAAAGAGGCATTTAGACCTCACAAACATCAATGGAAGGTAGGGGAAGAGCAAGGCTCTATTAGAAAACCCCCTTAACCACCATGTTAAACATTCCCTAGAGTGACCTTAGCTCAACCTTTCATAAGGTTCCTATGAGCATGTTAACCCTAAGTACTATTTGTAATTGATTTTAATGAAGTTCATGAACATTTAAAATATCATTCATGGGGTTTATTACTCTCCTAGTTTAGGCCAAGGATTTGATAATCTTTATATTGTCCTACTACCTATAGCCCTTACTAATTAAGTCCAAGTCAAACAATTCACTCTTATTTGTGTCATGAAACTCTACTTTCACATTAGATTCCAATTTTGGTGTTTTATGCTCTTTATCTCATAACTACTTTAACAATTAAATCTACTAATAAAATTTAACTATAAATGAATTATAACTTTAAAGCATAAAACTAAATAATTGAACAACCTAATGATAATGGTACAAGGTAATTAAGATTATATTGGCATGATTTCTAACTAATGTACTTTATCTAATAAACTTAAATTACACTATCATGGACTTAAGGTACCATCTCATACCATAGTCTAATCTAACATGAAATCCTAATGTGGCCCTAAGTTACAATTCATCATTCATGAATAATTTTATGGACATTTGAAATGAAGTTATACTAAAATAATCTATCATGGATCCTATATTCATGAAATAAATAAAATGAAATCAATGCATAACTCAAGCTAACCCATTTCTCATTATTAAAGCTTTTACTTATGATGCAACCACTATGTCTTAGGGCTTTTGTTTTTAAATCAAGGGTTTAAATTAATTTTAGGGCTTTTACTCCATTAAGGTTGAAGATCATATTTTTGGTCATATTCAATCTATGATTTCAATGGACTCCATCATAATATCATGCATCCAATCCATCCCAAGGATCTGATCATACTTGATCTCATTGATGAAGTGGGTCCCTTTATAATTTTAGGGTTTTTCTACCATTAAGGGTAGATCCTTCAATTTATCTTAGATCTATCCAAATAAATCATGAATATCACTTGATTTCAATATTATATCATTAGTAAATTAGATCCCCAAGATCTGATCATCTCATATCTTGAAGATCATAAAAATTAGAAGCTTAATTCTTGAAAACAGAAAGTTTCTGGAATGTTTTATCAATATTATGGTTTCGAAAGAAAATAGACGTTATAAGCTTTCCATAGCTTCTTTCCGATCTCAATTTGGAGTTTAGATGATTCCACAATTGAATTGTGATGTTCATAGTCATTCCTAGGGTCCAGATTTGATCTAGGCCTAGTGGAACGAACAACCCAGATTGATCGAGTGGAGCAGTCGCCGCTCGCCCGTCACCGGGACGTACTCATAACACACTCCCCCTTGACCTGTGCTGATGCATGGTAGTCCCGTCGGGATGATGTCGCATGCGGTGTATGCAGGGAGACGTTGCCACAGGGCACATCTCCGTACAGTGTTTCTTAACGCGTTCTGCAATCCCGATTTGATTTGGAGATCGGATAGTCCGTTCTGGATCGTCCAATCAATCCTCTTCAATCCAAGGCTCAAAACTCTATAAAATTTCATGAAACTTCTACCCTAGTTGTTTGGACCTTCTGAAGCGATTGGATGGCTTAGATTTTCCATCTGAGCCCTCCATCATCTAGAATTGAAGGTTTCTGGTCCTTTGTTTTTATAAATTTTAACCAAAAACTAGTTATAGAAAAATAAAAATTACATAAAACAACATGAAATAAGTATAGTAAGAGTTTCCACCTACCTAATTGGAGAAACAACGAAGATTTGAAGCCCAATTTGAAATAAATACCCTCTGATGATAAGATAGCCTGATAATCCCTTGTTTTATGATTTCCCGTTGATTGCACCATTGGATCTTGAAATTGATTTGGGGGTTTTGTAGATAAGGTAGTCTAGGATTGTGTGGATTGTGGGATTATGAGATTCAATTTGGAACAAAGTGCTTAATTAAATTTAGGTCTCTTGTTCCAATTAGAGAGAGGAGAGAGAAAGTGCAAGAAGGGAGATTTTTGGGAGTTTTGGAATTTTGGGAAGGAATATAGATCTGGTTTTTCAGGTAAGCAAGATAATTTTGTGGGAATTTTAATGAACACTTTTGGAGGATTTTTGGAGGTGTATTTAGAGATGTTTTTGAATTTTTCATAATTACTTGTAATAATCATGTTTTAATTCTTTTAAATATTAAATTAACATTGGATCCTCCACTACCACCTACTTCTCCACTAGCACCTAGTAGTGGCTTGACCACTCATTACATGTTTTCTAGCCATTGGATTCATTTGTGGGCTCCTTGTGGGTCCCATAGGGGTGTGAAAGGACCATTTTGCCCTTTTATAGAGAAAAATCCATTTGTCTCTCGAACTCGAAATTGAGCATACTTAGTGGCATTGGATTTATATTTCTGAGTACATTCTAAATATTGATATCTTAGATCTTGGTTGTGGGTAAAATTTTCATTTTACCCTTTTATTCATAAAAATCAAGAAAATTAGGGATTTTTCATTTTAACTTGGAATTGAATGTACTTAGTGTCATTTCGATCAGTTTTTTTATTACATTCATAATTTTAAAGTTTTAAATCATGTTTTAATCACTATGAAAATAGAATTTCCAATAACCTAATATTCCAGCCTGAAATTTCTAAAAATTCAAACTAAATTGATTTTCTCAATCGATTTATAAAAATTGGGATTATTATAGTATAAGAGTTGTTCATCTAGTCGCTTGTAGCCTTTTATGTCCAATAAAAAGATTACAATTCAAATATATGTTAGGATCTTGTGAGTTGATGTTGTATTATGATAGAATTAGTTAAGTATTAGAGAGAATAAGTTAGTATACTTGGATTTCAAAGGAATAGTAAACCATGAGGAGATGTCCTTAGTATGACAACTAGGATAATGATTTGAGAAATTAGTGATTCCACTATTGAGAATAGTGAACAAGAGAATAAAGTAGTAGAGATAGTTAAGTGAGTGTGATAGAATATCCTTCTTATCTCTAAGGTGCCCAAATACAATAACTTATAGTAGTGAAAAATGCTCCTACCCAAGTTTAAATAGAAATTATGCCTAGTATCAATGTTCAAGGATAAAATACCCAACATAGGTATATACTTATTGTTCATGTATACCAAGTGAAAGAGTAAGAAGTTTGAAAAGAGAAAAAAGATAGGTTAGAAAAGCTTATATAGAATGTTTTGAATGTCATCTTGGTTTGTACAAATGACTAAAGAATAGTAAATTGAAGAGGAGAAATAGGAACAATTGAGGGATGATAGGTTCAAGTGGAGGTAACTTAGAAGAATTACAGGCTTTCATAAGAATGAAAGTTAGAAGTACCATATACTTTGAAACTAGAAACGGTATGTTAGAAATAACAAAGCAATTGTATCTGTAGAGAAAATACTGCAAGGAAATAATGAGTACTTTCTTTCTCATGTATAAGTAAATAGATAAAAAGGAAATTATTGGTTTACAATACGAAATGTAATCAGGATAGAATATGAGAATAAGTTTCATATAAACAAATAATGGATTGATAATTGAAAGAGTTATATCCTAATTTGAAATTTTAAGTTATTGGGAAGAAACTTATTACAATAGTAGAGTATGAGATGACTTCAAAAAATTGGGAAAAGTTCCAAGACAAATCCAATCATGAAGCATTATCAACTACATATATATAATCTTAGATCTTTTCAAGAAACAAGTGATTCACCATAATACTATGTTGAAATAAGGAATTGTGTATTCTTTTGTCATGTATAATTATGTGAAATATGTTCTGGCGGACCCCTAATTGGGATAAGGTCTTGATTATGCTGATGATGAGGTATAATTATGTTAAATATGAGTATATTGGTGAAAAGTTGAACAAAGGAGTTGAGATGATAACTTCAGTTGATGGATAAGTCACTAGCACAAGGACTTATTGTGATGACCCGAGTTTTTAGGATGCATTTTTTATAAGAACCAACAAGATAGATCTCTATTTTAAAACACTTTGTGCAAAAGAATGCAGAGAAATTTTAACCTTTCCAAGTAAACTTTTGTGTAAAATCCCTGAGCGTCATTAACAAATCACGGTGAATGAATAATGGAAAGGCCATGGCACTTTTTGACAAAACTTTGGCAAAACATATAAATAAATAACTACTAACCCCAAGATTGTTAATCACAACCCAAGTCACAAATAAGAACTTATACCAAGTTTTACATCAAATGCAAAAAGGGTTACTATGAACCTTACTCGTGCTTTCTTGATTGTGGTCCTAATGATCTTTGGTGTCCCTTCTAGTTGTACTTTGTTTTATCTGAAAAATAATGGATTGGGCTGAGTATTTATCATACTCAGTAGGTAACCTGACACTACCCTTTTTGAAAACACAGCAATGCATCATACCAAGTTCAAAGGATTTGCATGTATGACATCGGGAATGCTTAATTTGAATAAGTGTGCATATGTAGCAATAAAATGTAAGCAATGCCATCTATTGAAATTCTTTATTAAACTTCAGTATGCAATACTAGTAGTATGTCTAATTTCAAAAGCTAAAATAAATAGAAATCAATATATCCATGTCATGAGATCTTAACAATACGTCAAATCACTAAGTCGTATATAATGATTAGGAAATACTTAAAATAGTCTTCATATGAGGCAAATGATAGCATCATGCATAGGGTCTCAAGTCAACTGGTCACAAGTACTCGTTTATGACCATTTCAATGCTATATGCATATCAATATCACTGAAATCATAGGGTCACTATGCTCACGACCAGAATCTCTCTGGATTGCGTGTCTCTGGTATCTAGAGACCAGACCACCATAGCCTCAACGACGACTATGGATATGTCCCCGAAAGGGTGCCGTGAACACCTCTAGTGGTTGTCCCTGTTTACCACAGCAATCAGGAAAGGGACAATGCCGTTTTTGGCAGCGATACCATCCACCCTTTTTGTGGTAGAGGCCAGGAGGCCAACCCTGTACAACCCCTCAGCATAGTGCCCACCAGGCTCACTAGCCCAAAAACATACATGATGATCCAAATCTCAATTAACATAATTCATCCAATTTATGCATTTGTTTTCAAAGTATGCGAGTATTGCATAAAATCTACTCATGTTAGTACCTTATTCAATGTCATGAATCCGTAACTCGTATAAAAACATTATTTCCCAACACAATTCTTAATTCAATGCAAGATCTTTCAAATACATAAATCATGAAAGCAGGTCTCGCATACTTGTGTAAGAACAAAGTTTAAAACACATACTCAATACAGTAATAAAAACAGGTAACTTAATTAAAGTCTGGGAAGCATTTTGAAAGCAGAGTAGTATCAGACTACCTACCTCGAGCATCATTTCTTATCTTGTGCCTGTCTTTAATTCGAGTTCAAGAATTCCTTGGTAAAGTCCTGAATGACATCCAAACATAAGATCTAAACATTACTTCTAGGTTCATAGGGCAAAGGTTAGATCTATATGATTTGTTGGTTTCTAGGGATCACTCTATGACATTCTTAGGTTGATATTTATCTAATCATGTCCTAAGGTCTCTCTTAACTCAAATTATAAGGTTTGATCGCAGTTGATCTTATGGATTTATGAGATCTCTATGGCTTTTAGGCTATAGTTACCTACTTTAATCTCTTGATCCTAAATTTTATAATCTCATTAATTGGGTTTCTAACATCGCACTAGGGACCGCATTTGCATGCGCATGCATGCCCAAGCGATGCGCTATGATGCGCGTCCTGGATGGCGTCGTGTAGATGCGTCTTTACTGTAGCCGCAGTGCACTTCGCCTCCCAAGACATCCCATGCGTCCCGGTCGAGCCAAGAAACTATTTGCACGTGACACATGCGCGAGGACAACCCACAGGGAGCTTGGCATGGGCGCGCGTTACTCCATGCACCCCTGGCCCGCTCGTGCGCCCCTGGGAGGCGTTGCCTTTTGACGGGTTTTCACCTGTCTGGCATGTTCCACCAAAAACCAATGATTTTTTAACCAAAAAGCACCCAAATATGGCGTGGTTCTAGGGTGGGAAGGAGGGGGAAATGAAGACCACCCTGAGCAGCCTAAAATGGCACCCTTGTCGGTGGGTTCAACTCCTTCTCCCCTGCCGGAAGCCCTGGTCATCATGCCTAGGGTTTAGGAACGAACCCAACTTCCCTAATGGGTTTTTCGACCGGGAAATGCCGGATCCAGCCGGATTGTGGGGGAAAATGAAGGGGAAAAAGAGAAGGAAAGAGAGGAGATGAGAAGCTTACCTAGGAACTTGAGATGGAGTTGGTCTCATGCCTGGGATGCTTGCTCAAAACCCTCCTTGCCAGAGACGGTATTGAATCGGGTTTGAGCTGAAAATGCTATGCTGGAGAAGGGGGAGTGGGGAGAAGTTTATAGGAGAGGGAAGGTGGTGCTGTCCTATTGTGGTGCCACCATCTTTTCCAGCACCGCCCTACAGAGGCGGTTCTGGAAAGATCAGGAATGGCGGTGGTTGGAGGAGGAAGAAGACGGGGGTGCCATTATCAAAACAGCCACCTATGTTTTTGGGTCCTTCTTGTTTTATACTCAAATTACATATATATTCTCAATCTTCAAACACCTAGAACTTCTTCATACGAGCTTTGTTTTCGGCATTCTTTGAGGCGTTGGATTCCATTTTGAGTGTAGAATCTAATGGCATTGATTTTTCTCACAAATTCCTATGTTTCCTTTTTAATTTAAAATAAAACATCCAACTACCTCTTAAGACTAGTCAACATATATTAAGTCCCAAAAAGAGATAAGTTACAACATCAGTGGTAAGTGGTAAACATTATATGTGTTCTTCATACAAAATGTCTTCAAAATTTGGGTCATTACATCATTACCCCCTTAAAAGAATTTCGTCCTTCGAATTCTACAATCCATTACAAGAAAATATTTCGGGGTAATTCTTGATCATTTTTTATTCGACCTCCCAAGTTTCTTCTGCGATGGTCGCGTTCCTTCACAAAACTCGGACTAATGGGATAGGTTGTGAAGCCTTGGCCGATGAAGGCGTGCCAAAAAGAGTTGGAAGGCTTCTAGGCAAGGTGAGGAACCGAGAGTTTAGTCCCACATTGCTCGGGGAAGAGGAAACTGTGCCATTAATAAGAATTCAGGTGTCTCTAGCAATCATAATGCATTTTGCCTAGAAAACTTGGGAAGAACAAAACCGTGAGGGGTGTACGCTCCAGAAAGTAAAAGCTATTTAGTTACAAGTAAGTATGCATGATGAAGATTTAAAATCCCATACACTTTGCATTCTCGTATGTATGCTCCCTAAATTAAAAACTACTCAGTTACAAGTGTGCATAATGAGGATTTAAGATTTCCTTATACTTTGCATCCTCATGTGTGTGTTGTCTAAAGTAAAAACAACCTCACCACAAGTGTGCATGATAAGGAATCAAATTATACTTTGCATTCATGCATGTGTGATGCCTAAGTGAAAAACTACTTAATCATAAGTATGTACGATAAAGAATCAAATTATACCTTGCATTCTCATGTGTGTGCTGCCTAAATGTAAAAACTACCTAATCACAAGTAAACGTGCTTGATAAAGAATGAAATTATATTACAATAAACTAATATTTAAACAAGTAATGGTTCAAATTGACATCACTAGATTATTGATTAGTGATGATTTTGGTAATAAAGGCATATCCTGATATAGAACGAATGATCTATGGGATATATAAAAGATAGCAATCTTGATGTACGAGAAACTGGTACTACCTATGAAGGGTAGTATACTGTAAGAAAACAAATGATTTGCATTTGTGCCTTATTTCGAGAAAGGTTCTTGAACTATATATGTTGAAAGATCAAAATTGATATTTGCATTGTTTGAAATTGAGACATTCCATCAATTATTTGATATGATGGACTTTTAGTTTATTCCACTAGCTATTGATCGACCCTACGAATTTGGACTCTTTTGATGAAGAGTAATTGGTTATATATGTGAGGTTTAGTGAGATAACCTTATTTGATAAATGAAGTGAGGAAATCTGATTGAATCATATGTCAGAGGGGAACATACTAAACAATTATAGTAGTACGTAATGATGGAAACCTTTAGTATCAGTATTCAAAGTGAGATGATACTATATTAATATTTGTGAACACCAATGGTTTTAAATGAGATGGTGAGCCTTGGTGAAATGGTAAAATTTGTTGTTGTGTGACCTTGAGGTCACGGGTTCAAGGCATGGAATTAGCCTCTTGTGAAATGCAAGGTAACTCTACCTACTAAAGACCCTTGTGGTCCACCTTTCCCTAAACGCAGTAAGGGCGAGAGTTTTGTGCACCAAGGCTATCCTTAATGTGTTATTTAAGTATTTGAATGTGATTGTACAATTAGTGAAATTTCAGGTGTTCATTTGATGCTATGAGTTTCATATAAGCATTTGAAAAACACTAAATGTGTTATTTCTACTTTTGAATCTGAATACACCAAAGGGTGTAAGTTTAGTTATTATAATTTGAATCATATGTGTTATCTCTAGTATTGGTACTTGTATGATTGTATCTATATTTAAGTTCAAGATGATTGTTTATGATTATCTGAATGTAAGGCCATATATATGATTTTAGTCAATTGGAATATGAATACGTTAGAGATGTTCTTTGATGTAAATGACTATTTCTTTATTTTGGATTCATATGTGGAAATAGATGAATGACTATGAAAATCTATTCATTATTATGACTAAAATGAAATTATAAAATCTAGATTCTTTTCGTCGATACAAATGCAACAACACCAAGATTGTTGAAATCAGAGGTTGGACAAATAAATGGTAATTTTCTTGCAAAATGGTTTTTTAGTAATTTTCCTAGAGGGCCCATGTGTAGAATTCCAAGGTTTGGTAATAAAGGGGCATCATAAAAGCCATCATGAGTGGAGGTCACACACATATAACTAAAATGATGATGTTGCATAAGAGAAAAACATTATTAACATAAACTAAATTAAAAAGAAAAAGAAATATTTTTTAATAACAAAAAGGAGGAGCCATATTTGATATTGGTACCCCCATTAAGTGACTTCCCAAAAGACAGATTGCATGATCTATTTGCTAACAGAACAGATCCAACATTCCAAACCCTAGCACCCACCATTCTCCCCTCTTCCCCCTTCCATTCAGCGTACCTTTTCCTCCTAGAGGCAACCCGCAAGACCTAACAACCCAAAACCCATTTCTAGCATCCCCAAGCTAGTAAAACCCCCCAGATTTTGGTGTACATGAATCCCATATGCATTTCCCCTCTCTGTACTCTCTCCCTTTGATCTCTTTTTCCATTAGCCGTCATCGAGCTCTGCGAGGCCATGGGTACCAGTGAGCTGGAAATCTCTGGCAAACCTAGATCATTCACATACTAGCGATGGGTAGATCGACATTTTCTTCCAGTGTCAAAAACCCAGTTTTCCCCTGTGAATGACAAACACCTTCTTCTGCCTCTTTTCGGATCGTCAAGCGGAGCTTTTCACAAATGATTTCCCATCTTTCTAGTAAGATAACCTCACTGGTGCACTAGAGTGGATGATGCTCACAGCCTTACATCCTCCTCTCTATGTTCCCCTACCAATTGGGTTCTTCACTATCATACCAAAGCATAACTAGAGTTCTCCGTGGGGTAGAGCACTAAGAAAGAGAAAGCCCACCATTCTCCCCTACTGGCAAGCCGCGGATCTCAGATTCAGATCATCATTTTCCCCCTCTTTCCCTTTGCCTTATCCATAGCATAGGCATGACCGAGCCTCCAGGACGACCAGCGTGTCCAGATCCACCATTCCTCTCTGTTCTCTCCACAGTAGGGCACAGCCAAGCCTGGGAAGGCCAGCGTGCCTAGGTTTCAGATCCCTTTTCCCCTACATTTTTTTTTGTATCTTAGCTTCGGGCAGTGATAGAACTACCACCTAAAACCACCACCACACTCCCATCTTTCCTCTACATTCATTGCTCATGCGAGTTAGGGTTGAATCGACTCACCCAGTCAACTCACCCCAACTCGTTTATGGTGAACAGAGTTGACTCAGTGAACCCCATGTTTAACCCTTGATCTTCAAACCTAGATTTTGAGCAATCTAGGAAGTGTTTTGGAAATCCAAGAGTACCATCATGATCCTTGGGATGTGAGGAACAAAACCAATCTTCCCAATTTTTTATTTGGGAAGACCTAAATGTTGAAATTGCTAGACCTTTCATTGGAGGTCAGATCGTTTGATCTGTGACAATCAGAGGACTTCATTTTTCCAAACCTAATTATCATGACCATTGGGAAGTGTAGATCAAGAATCTGATGAGAGATTTAGGATCAAAAGCTTGATTATAGAAGATTTCGCTGATCTTGATCAACAGCTGAGATCAATCAAGGATCCAGGTATGGAAAATGATCAAGCCCTATGATCCTAGTCAATTCTACCTATTCAATTAGATCATTCAGTTAGAAATTACCTATTGATTGTTTCATTTGGAGGGTCCAAGGTGAATATGAGGATTTGATCAGCATAAAAGGAAGGCGATCAATGCTAGTGGAATTGAAGGATGCGTCACCTGAGATAGGCGAAAATTTAAGACAACATGTCTAAATAATAAGATGCATCTTCTAAACATGATCTTATTTCTAATTATGGATGTTATGAAACTGAAATGGTATGATTGATATTCGACATGCTTTAAATTAAAATGATAAAAATAATGTTAATTAAAAGAATTGCATATTATAATTGATGCTTATGACTTGTACATCATGTATGTGAATTCTAAAATTTTGTTTATGGTACATGGGTACCATGTCAATATTGGTGGTGGATGAGTCTAGGTTTATAGCATACATCCTTGGTGGATTAGCACCAAATAAGTGAGGACGTTATTCTTGTTATGAAATATATGAACAGGCTAATTTCTTGCTATTATGATTATTTTACATCTGGACATGGAGGCCTGAGAGTTTTGTTTTAGATATACATAGGCTTGGGGATGCTATGCTAGGGGAGATATGAGGGTTTCGCCACCTGCTCTTTGAAATTTATTATGTTATGGATACCAAGCACTATGTGTTGCTACAAGTCAAGTGGAGCAATTATGGCAAGGTCGCCACTGTGACAGCCATGATCCTCTCATGCAAATATGGATATTGTGATTTCCACTGAGGATGGTATAGATGGATTATTGAGCAATTATCTGGGTGCACTGTACGGATTCTGAATGCATTTTAGTCCTTATATGATATGGCATGATGATATGCCTTATATTGTTTTCCCAATGATGGCTGGAGGATTGTGGACCCCGTATAGTGAGGGGCATGAGGATTATATTGATATACCAAAAAACGCTGGATGATTATGAACCCCACATGATGAGGGGTATGATTCTGAAACCCAATATAGTCTGGGAATGTGACAACCGGGTTTTCCCATGCATTTTTAAATGAAGTATCTAATTCCTAAGGTGAGATGCATGCCTATTTGAAAACCATTTTATGAAAACCATGCAATGCAGTGAAAAATCTTTAGTTTTAAACTCATTTTGAAAACCCTAAGTGTCATTTGCTTTCACAACAACCAAAGTAGTTTTTGAAAAACTTTAGAAATCATAAGTGGTTTTCCCTAGGTCTATCTAGTCACAGCACACAACCCAACTGTAAATAAATACAAATACATGTCCAAAGGGTAGAGATTTTACTTACATGTATAATCGTCTCCTTTTTGATTCACTTGCTCATAGCACTAATATCTCCTGAGGCATCTTCTATTTGTGAGTGGAACTATGCTGAAAAATGTTAAGGATAGGGTGAGTATATACTATACTCAGTAGGAGTCTATCACTACTAGTTTTGCAATGCATGCTATGTTTAAAAATCATATGCTCTTTAAAACATGTGCATGTTTGAACAACCATGTTCAATATCGATATTAAAAACCATTGTCGAATCGGAATACTAACGACTTAAAGAATCGCATAATCCAAGTCGAAAATATCGTATATATATCATAAACATAATGATATGCATAAGATGCTCAACTGAATCCAACTCATGGATATTTGGTATGGTCGACCAACCTCATGTCATGCCATATGCAATGCAAGTAAATCCTTAAACCATAGGGTCCAACTATGCCCACTACCTCGCTACCGTGTGGTCTCCGGGTACCTAGGGACATAGGGTCATATGCCTCCACGGGACATATGACACTTTGACCCAATGCCGTGACACCAGTGGTAGCCCCCTGTACCACATGCAGTCGAAGCAGGGATATGCCCTTTTTGGGCGTGGTACCCATCCACCTAATAGTGGTAGAGGCTGGAGGCGAACCCAAACCTCTTGGCATAGTGCCCACGAGCTTACCAGCCCAAATCATATACAATCAAACAAGCACAAACCTCTTTTTCAAAACCTGTCCTCTTTGGGTCCCTCACAACTGCCTGGCCCTCACAACTACCTATCTAGCGTCTTTTGGGCACTCCAGCGTCTTTTGGTAACCCTCAAAGACTTATAATTTTTCAAGAACTCAATGCTCACTAATCATGCAATATATGCAATTGTTTGCAAAATATGTCTATGCATAATGTATTTAATCATATGCATGCTGAATTCATTTATATGCTAAACAAGCCATAAAATAAGTCATGTTAAACAAGTCAAATAATTTATACTTAAAACATGCATTCAAAACAATCATGGCTCTTTTTAAAAGTTTAGTAGCGATAGAGCACCTACCTCAAAGTCTCCTGGAGTCGCATCCTTTATCACTTCAACCTGTCCCTGGGTCTCATTTATAAACTCCTGGGTATGAATGGATACAAGGAGTCTTTATTAATTTCATTCTAATTAGACATTAGATTGCTAGATCTACTTTTTAGGGTCCATGGTCCTTGCCTAATTCATTGTCAGGCTGGATCCTATGATGTGGATCTACTATTCCATAGCTAACTCTGTAAATTGTCCTCTAATCCTAACTTTAAAGTCTCATTGGGTCCACATGTCCTAGTTCCCAAGAGACCCGTGCATCCTGGTTGAACCGTGACCACCTCACGTGCGTGCGCGCCCAAAGGTCGTGCCAGGGACAGCATTTTGCACGCACACATGCATGCTCAAGTAATGTGCTATAACGCGCATTATCGCATGGACGCACCTTTGGTGTAGTATGGCGCGTCTCAGCTCCCAAGGCACCCCGTGCATCCTGCTCGAGCTAGGACCCATGCCCCATGTCACGCGCGCACCCGAAGGGCACACCTGGGACAATGTACGCACTGTTGTACGCCTGGAACCCATCCCTGGGACCCTGTCCCAAGCGCACATGGAGCATGGCGTCCCTGGGATGCCTTGTTCGTGCAGAGCCGGTTGGGACCGATCTTGGAGCGTTTTTCGGCCAGGAAACCCGGCTAGAAAACGGTTGGAAACGTTAGATCCAGCATGGATCTAGCCTGAAAGGAGGAAGGACCTAATAGAGAGGGAAGAACAGGCTTACCTGGGCAGCTTGGGGATGCCTGTCGCCGGTGCTAGAGCCCGTTCCAGTTCTGAAACCCTTTGTCGCCGGAAAAACTCGATGAAGGTAAAATCGTGCAAGGCCAGAACAAGAGAAAAGAGGGGAATGGGGAGACGGGAATGGCCGGCTTGACTAGGGCCTGGCCGTTGCCAGAAAATGCAGAGGAGCTGGGTTGAGATGGGTTTCCGATTTTGCCGGAAACCCTAGTCCCAAAATTGCCGGGAAATGTGTGTTTTGAAGAGGGGGGAGATGGGGCTTTTTATAGCCCTGCTATGGCGGTGCTGCCATTGGCGGTGACAAATTTCTAGAAAAATTGTGAAAAGAGGGTTTCTGGAGAGATCTAGAGGTGGAAGACGACAGGGGGAGCCATTATCAAAACGGCCCCTTGTGTTTTTCACTCTTTTTCGTTTTCTGTTTAAATTATAGAACTGCCCCTGATCTTTAAGCGGCCGTAACTTCTTCATACGAACTCCTTTTTTAGCATTCTTTGAAGCGTTGGATTCCATTTTTTGAGTAAAATCTAATGGTATCAAGTTTCCTCACAAATTCCTTTGTTTACTTTTTAAAATAAAGTAAAACATTTAACACAGTTTATTTCCCATAAAATGTCCAATTTTTGTTAAAAATGGCGTAAATTGCTCGGGCATTATAGGGAATGTAGATTAGGAGACTTATTGATTAAATTTATAATTTTTTTATGTCTTTTAAAAATTTTCATATGTGTATGTATGCTATATGTATAAGATTGAGAGCGTATTTTCATATAAGTTTCATATGGGTATATGAATGGGTAGAACTGTTATGCAGAGTATGGTTTATGGAATTGGATTATCTAATTTAAATGATAAAGGATAATTATAAATACTTGATTTATTAATGAATTATTGATATTTATGAAACAATCTACTATTTGTTAATCAATTGATTGTTAGATAATAAAACATGTTAATACTTGGTTTAACAATGAAGTAATGCATTATGAAACGTATTGTAAATTCAAGTCAATATAATTGTTATGAGAATGAATATTCTGAATAATGCAAATTAATCATTTCATAATTAAATTTAACGTGCTTATTCAACTCCCCTATTGAGCATAGGTTACTAAGATATTGAAAATGTTTTATGTTTACAATATCTCAGATATAAATAGACAAGAGAAAATGTACACAAGAAGTGGAATCGAGCAACATACTT
Source organism: Warburgia ugandensis (assembly GCA_035236585.1). Lineage (NCBI taxonomy): Eukaryota > Viridiplantae > Streptophyta > Magnoliopsida > Canellales > Canellaceae > Warburgia > Warburgia ugandensis. The sequence continues at coordinate 37,933,744 of CP141134.1, read as the reverse complement.
TTGTGCTTAAGTATACATTTTATTAAAGCTTTTGTATTGTGTAGTTAGTCATTTGAATTGTGATATTGGACATTTAATATAATGTTATAAGGCTTATATAAGTGAATCACTAGATGGGTCCTGTTTTAATAAATGAATTTCTATCTTCTAAAAACCTATATGTATGTATGTATGTATGTATGTATGTATGTATGTATGTATGTATGTATGTATAGTGTGAGCATGAAAGTGACATTCGAATTTTTGGGAAAATGAATTTCAAAGAAAAATCTTCTACTATTTGTGTATTTTAAAATTTAGAGGTGTGCCATCTTTTGAAATAAATGTAAAAAAAATTCATGAAAAACCCAAGGTGTCACACCTTTGGTGGAATTCAATCTTAGATTTGATGATGATTACTTGATTTTGTTTTTTGCTTTCTTTATTTACTTATGTAAGAATTCCTTGTTATCAATCAAGTATGAGAACTTTCTTTTAATTCTTAAGTTTCATTATTTCCTTCATTTATATGCTTATTTCCTTGCTTTGTTAATTAATTAGTTCTTGATTTAGCTCCTTTCATAATTTCATACCTTTATTTACTTATTTCTTTCCTTACTTATGTCATAGATTCATTACCTTATGCTCTTTTCCAATTGCTTTAATTAGAAATCATACCCATACTTGCTGTGTCTATTCTATAAAGAACCCATATACTTGTGGTTATTTTTAAAGCACATCAAGATTTTGGAACCCTTGATAGGGACTTGCAACAAGTTTTAATTAAGGACTTAAGTTGTAATTACTTACCACTAGTCTTAGTTTTAAGGCTGCATATAGTTGGGTTTGCATACTTTCCGTATTCCTATGAATTTGATAATTTCATTTTCTTTTGTGAAAAATTTAGACAAGAATAAGGACTTGGTAGAAGACATTACGATAGTTTCTAAATTTTTTTCATTTGAGTGGATTGTAGTCAAGACCAATTTGTAACTTTATGATATCCATTTAAATTTGAACATATTTGTAATTATACAGGTCAAGGGTGGACCGTCATAACCTAGACGAGGAGGTGGCACATACATGGACCTTCTCTTGTATGAGAAGACTTATCTAGGAAAATATTGAGTTACTGATTACAATTCTGCTAATTGGTAGAAACGCTGTGACACATTTATCAAATGTTCAGGTACCAAAAATTAGAATTTTTAAATAAAAATAAAAATTAATTCCTAAATATAATGGGAGATTATAATTTATTATTATATGAAGTTTTCATGAGAATTGATATAGGCAAAGGATTGACATACAGGGTAGGTTAATAATTCTTTGACGCAATTTCTTGATAGAGATTAACTGGGAAGTTTTGATTTGGGTATAAACAATACCTTAGTTGGGGTTAAAAAATTTATGAAAGCAAAGCTTATTCAATAAGGAACATCATAGATGAATCCAATTTCAAAAATAAAATGCCTAGGTCATTATACTGATAGCAGAAAGTTGGGCTTATTACTAGTTACTATTGAACAAGGGAAATTGTAGATGTTGCAACAAGAAATTAATAGCTTATGCCACTTGACAAACTGTATTGATGGATTAAATATCTATTCATTGAATTGAATTGATTATATCATATTATTGAACTCCAAAGGGAATTATCAAATGCATAGTACTGTATGTAAGTTAACTTGGACATAAATGAGTTATATGAATCATATCGATTGTAAAACTAATGGGAACTTAGGATGACGCTGGACCTAATGAACCACACTTTAGTAAGCCTTCAAAAATTCATAAGAGTTTCATAATTAAGTTTGGTTATATCGTGACAATAATAAGGACCTTGATCATTAAGTTGGATTCAGACTTCGAGTAGTAGATTGTTGTCATATGATAAGATTATGAGTAGAAATTTTACTATGAATGTTGATATATGAACTCTCATGACATTGAAATTTATGTGCTATGGATTCCATTTATGATGTGTCTATGACATGATTTCATGAATATGATATGATTAAGCTATGTGAACATTCATGTGTTACCTTCATGTGATGATAATGTGATGTGAAGAACTTATTGGGATGAGATATATGATATGGCACTTAGGTCTTCAGCTATTTTACAGACTAGAGTTAATCATGTAAGAGATGTTTATGCCCCATGACCTATGCCAGGAGGAATCAGAGTGGCCCCTAACCTTTGAATAGGATACTTGCCAAGATATAAGGCCTTGTTAGCAAAGTATGTGCCATAAGCAAATTACTATTGATATGATCTACTTCCCCATGAGAGTGTTGTAGTCCATTAGTATCCATAGATGAGCATAGCTGGGTGATGTTTTCCCCTATATGTATAGTGATAACATTTGAGCTTTGGATATGTTGTGCATGTTGGTCATCTTAGAGGGTTTAGACTATTGCCTATGAGGCTTGTGGTAGGAGCTGCCACTAAGATTAGTGTTTTGACAATTATCTATATGTGTGAGATTATATAATATTACTATTCACTTATAAGACATTATCTATGATTAATGAACTGTATGAAATATGATAAAAATATTTAATTGATAAAATTTCCATATTATACATATTAATCATGTGATGCCACTTGAATTTTGAGGTTTTCAAACCTTGTATAGGGATTTTCCTATTGAGTACTTGTACTCACCCCTACAATATTTTTCAGGTGTGGATCTTAGAGTTGCATATAGATTGGACAATACAGGAGTTGCAAAGGATTAGAAGCATTTGAAAAACATACGTTAGAGCAACTTTGCTATCTCTTTGATTGGTTGAATACTTGAACATTTATATAAGTTTATTATTGACAGACATGTAATAACATTAATTATTGTGTGTGGAACTTTTATGGGATTATTAGCTGATTAATACTTGTACCAACATATCCAAAATGTTCTTATTTATATATATATATATCCCATTTTAAAAATATGAGAAGTTTTCTATTAGATATGCCTAGAATTTGAGGAAGTGGTTTTTGAAAAGTAAGGATATGATGCTTTTTACTTTTCATAAATATTTTAAAAAATATAAGGTATTCTAACATTTTTAGAAGATGTTTGCGATACTATTTAACAAAACTAGGTTATTAAACATATGACCTATCAGACTAAATGAACTTCTAAAAAATTAAGGGTAATGCTCCAATAATGAATCATACTAATTATTCATATTATAGAAATATTATGTTCAATTATGAATTACTCATGCTAAAGAAAAATTCAAGTTTATTAATAATCCTCTGAAAATAAATGAATAGCACTAACACTCACATAAGTTATAATTCTCCATTGAATTTCTTTAGGATCTCTAAGTCATAACAACTTATCAATCTAGACTATAGATATACAACTGTGTGTGCAATTGTGTTATGAGACTACCTTACATAAAATACTTTAGAAAATACATAAAATAATAAACTAATCAAATACAATTCCATTAAGAAGATAAATCTAGAGAACTAAATATCAAAAAATCCAATTCTCATTATGGTATAGAAATCGATCAAAAATTTGAAAAAAAAAATTAAATTTTTTCTTTTGCAATCTAATTTTTTTATAAATTTTAAAGTAAAGAAAAAATAATTATAAAAAAATGAATTTGCTAGAATTCTACAACCCCAAAAGCTAAATAACATTGTACCCAATGATTGAAAGTAGGATGATGAAACAATACTAAGAAATAAAGATATGGGTGATGCAAAAAAAAGCAAGTTCTAAAAAACTATGGTACAAAAATAATATAGAGGCATGAAGTCCACTCAATTCCTGGGTCCCATACAAATATGTAGTGGTGTGTCACCCTGTTTAGCACTTAATTTTCCTCCTCACAATAGTTTAAGGCATTTGTAAAAATTTTAAAACATATATCGAATGAATCCTCACAAATAGAAAATGCATCCATCAAGACCTTTTAAAAGTGTTTATATGTTGTTTTCTTGCAAGTGCATACTAGACAATCTTATTATGTAGGGATGAATGGAAAACTAAAGCATGAAACATTCTAAATTATCAAGAATTGATGAATATCAATTTGAGTGAGAATGAAGTGAATCGAGTTATAAAAAGTTAACTTTGACAACAAAAAGCAGGAATGAAGATCCTCTACACTAAAATTTGGACTAACACTTATTATTTTTCTCATAACTAAATAAGTCAAAACTATGATTACTTTCTCAGATTAGAATTCTTTGAAAACATTATTTAGAAATTATAAAGTGTGAAACAATAAGTAGTTTACAAAACCTTAAGCTTCCTATATAAAATCTAACTATAATGCATCAAAAATTTATATTGAAGCATCTACAATAAAAGATAATAACATTGAATCAAAAGATTATTCTAATGATAATGCTACCTCCTTCAAATTCAAATTAATTTCTAAAATGAATTTCCTAAGACCTTTAAAACACTAAAAAAATCAGTGAGCCATTTTCTCCTCTAGACAAGGATCACTTTAATCCTAGACTAATGAAAAGTAGGGTGGTAAGATTAATATCTCAAGCAAGATTTTGCTTAACTCCACAATTGTTAGAAAATAGTGCCCAATCTTGTGCTAAAATTGAAGGAAATTAAATACTAGATTATGATATAATAGAACTTAGAAAATTAAGCTAAAGATTTAAAACCTAAACATGTAACATAAACTAAAGGGTGATAAAAAATAGAAACTAAAATGTAAGAAAAGTCTACTAGTTCTCATGCTTTTGATTGTTACATTGCTTATAAGAAGAAAAAAAGAACCTAAAAGCTAATGAAAGTTAACACGACACCTCTCTAAACTAATATAGATTCCTAAAAATCTTTGTTATGCTATGTGTCAAATCATTACCTGGAATCTCCACTCTAACTTTGACTATATTAGAAGAAAAATAAAATCAAAACTTGTATTTGTAGTAGTGCAACAATGGTCGAAGAGTGATACTAGCATTAATATATTTAGAAATATTATATATATACCTCTATATTTAGAGTTCCTCGAACTCTTATAAACAGCCTAATTTCCTCTCCCTAGGCGATGTGCTACTAACTCTTTGTCCTTCATCCCAGCCTAGAAGCCTGCCAGCCTTCTTTTGGTCTACCCACATAGACCCAAGGCTTCACATCTTCCCCCTTTGGAAACACGCATCCTCGTGTGGCCTCAACCACCAAGTGCCTGTGTGAGGATAACCACCACACCACGAGGGGAACTGGCTTTGATACCATTTGTAACAGTTGCGAGTCTAATAGTAATGATATTGTCCCCTTTGGCTGACCATACAACCTCACGGTTTTGTTCCTCCCTTATGAGAAAAGGCCTCGTTTCTAAGAGAGTTCCCTGAACTCTTATAAACAACCCAGTTTCCTCTCCCAAGGCAACATGGGACTAACTCTTTGATACCGTTTGTAACACCCCAGGGTTCCAACAGTCACAATATTGTCCGCTTTGGGGCGCCCATACACCCCTCACGATTTTGTTCTTCCCCAGTTTCTCAAGGAAAATACGTTGTTCATTAGAGTTCCCTGAACCCTTATAAACATCCCAGTTTCCTCCCCCTAGGCAATGTGGGACTAACTCTCTATCCTTTACCCCAGCTTAGAAGCATGCCAGCCTTCTTTTGGCCTGCCCTCATTGGCCCAAGGCACCACACACTTTCTTTTATTTTCCTAGTGTAGTTGCATTTAGTGTAATTTCCATTATGATGGTAGTTTAATTCATATAGTTTTAGGGTCACATTTGTTAACTTGTTGCAAATTATTTAGGGTTGTTGTGTTAGGTTTTACCTATTTAATAAAGGTTAGCCTGAGTTTGGCTATAATTAAGACATAGGTTGTCTAGTTATAGTGTTTTGTATGTTAATGTGTGGGCCCTTTGTTAGATAGCATATAGGTAGGCATTAGTTTCCTTTCCTTATAATTGCATTGCACATTTAACTACTTTATGGTGGGTTCACATTGATAGTAAAGGCCCCCCAAAAACCCTCATAAGATAAGGGCTAGATTTCATCACCAGATCCTTGGCCCACTTAGATAATCAAATTAAGTTCTTGTATGTTCATGGTTTTAGCCCTTAAAGCTTAATTTAAAATCTAGTAGCAACTTTAGGTTTCAAATTTGTAGGACCCTTTTAGAAGGAGGAAATCTATTGTTAATCTAGTGGCTTCTAAGCATTGTGGTTGTAGTGGGTATCCAAAATCCATTTGATTTTTCCATGCCTTTTGTTGATATTTGTAGAGGTTTAAACTCCTTTTTCATGAGAATTGTATTAACCACTTCAGAGCAAAACCTAACTAGTAAGCAGTAGCAAAGCTTGGACAAAAGGTGGAGCTATCTAATTTTAGGTCTAAAAGCTACCTTCCATTAGATTATCAAAGATTATCTAAACAGCTAGTTAGTGGACTATAAGGATTGATTGTGCATCATATAGAGTTAGGAGTCTCATTTAGAGCTCAGCTACTTCATTTAAATATATTTTCATTTTAGAGCATGCAAAGTCATGAATCCCAAATTATTGAATTAGTACCATTGATCCTGAGTTTGAACTAACTGATAGGCAAGGTGTATGAAATCAAATTCCTAACCCCATTGTACCATCAAAGTGAGTCATGAAGCCATCTTAGCCAAATCAAATAGTGCTACATGATTGGAAGAATATTTTTAAGAAATTATCTAGGCTAAAAACATGATTTTTCAAGGAATAATTAGAAGGATTTGATGGAGTAAAGTACATGGTAAGATATGCATGCATAGGTGGACCAATCAAGAGAGAAACCATCTCTATTTTCCTTATCATTCCCTATCTTTCCTCTCCACCTTCCTTGAAAGTGGTGTCTACCACCTTTTAATTCCATCCTTCCCACCTCATTCCACCTTCTAAGCTCCTTTCCCACTCAACTTCTAATTCTATCACTTTCTTATCCTAGAGTCATATTTCAAATTCTTTTCTTTCCCTCTTCTTAGGATCAGATGTTACCAAAATAGAAGCCTAAAACTCTATATAAAGACCAAGGGACGTCCATGCATGGGGAATAGAAGGTAGAGACCCCTCTTTTTCTAAAAATATGGTACCTCCTTCCTTACTTGCTTCTCTAGGGCTTGTGATTTCTCCATTTTGGTTGCTCCTCCAGGGATGTTCCGTGCATGGGGGATAGAAGGTATAGATACCTCTTTTAGGAAAGCATTATTTTTAGAAAGTTTCCATTTCATGCATAATTAAGTTTCCTATATTAATTCATTCTAGTTTTACATTAGTTTCTTTTATTGAATGCATGTTAATGAGGAGAGTTTCTCATTTTATTCATGATCTCTTTCTCTTAGAAAGTTTCCTTTAGTGCATATTTTCCCTTACATGTACTTTAAATTCCTAGAATAAATCTAATTCAATCTTTCTTTAGCTAGGATTAGCATTTAAATATGATATAACCAACATACAATTTCATGAGATTTCTCATGGGATCAACCTCACTCGCATACAATTAATACAGTAATTCATGTGCTTGTGAGTAATTTTAGAACATACACCATACAAATAAACAATATAAGAATCACATGCAATTAGTTCATGACAGAAATGCTTTGAGGAAATTGTTCACACTAGGTCAATAGGACCTTTTATATTACCTTCACTTACATCTCTTTTGAAGGAAATTGATAAGTGTTTAATTTTGCAAGAAAACCACCCAATTAGTTACCCATGTATTACAACTTATAGGGGTAAATTAGGGTTTTTAGACCAAAATTCGTAATACATGCATTTTTGACCTAATGAAGCAAATATTTATTATCTTGTACATCCAAACACTAATCCAAGGTAAGTATGTGATTAATCATATTTTTATAAGATTTAATGAGGGCTTTTCAATTTTTGTAGGAAGTGAAATGGTGATCCAATGGTTGAGATCAAGTAGGATGAAATTGAAGATCAAGATCAAAAGATTGAGTCAAAGCCTCAAAATCATCACTTCACCATGAAACCAAAGGATAAGATCATTTTAACGACCAGTAACAAATGCGATTAAAGGATCTAAAGAATGCAAAAGTGGGCCCATGAAGTAAGTCACACATTCCCACCGCTTTACATGGAAGCCACTTAAGCCACCTTAGCCATATAAGCCATGAGAGAAGGTGGCAAGCTAAGGAATTCAATCCAAACCATACAAGCCACACAAGGTAATGGATGGAGCTAAGAAGTCAAGCCAAGAAAGCTTCTAAAGCCAGCCATGAAGCTTAGCTAATGGAGCCTTCAAAGTTAGCCATCTGAGCCATCAAGCTTAAGCTAAATGGAAGGCTAGGACTGGAGGAGATTCAAGAAGATTATCCATGAAGTATTTTGAATATAGCTAAGGAAAATCTTATAAGAATAATATGGAACGTGGACCAAGGGGGTAGGAGCCTTCCATTTTTAATGTTTTTCTCAATTTTCTCTACTTTTTCCTCAATTTTCACCTCACCCTTAAGATGTACTACGAATTTCTAATGTAGAATTGCATCTTTCCAAAACTCTATGACATTCCTCCTCTTAGGAAACTTCCCAATCAACCAAAATGCTCCACCTCACACCCTCCATCTAATTCCCACTCATTTTCCTAAATTGTAGGAGGTTCAATGATTTTGGAAGTGGAGAGACACCCCTTGCTAAAAAGGTGGCATCTCCCACCGACTCCCTTTCCTTAAGACAGCCACCTTCCACCCACTTCCTCTTTTGAAAATCCTAGCCTTTTTCTTATCTTAGCTATTCAAATTGAGATAGGTTAATCCCCGTGACACCTTAGCATGAGGGCACCCTAGAAAAAATAGGTGAAAAAGCATAAAATCCAAAAACATTATAAGAAAAATAGAACTTCTCACTTGGGGAAAAAGACGTGTCCTCCCTTGGAAGGAGATACCCTCCTCCTATAGTCCATTCTCCTCTCTTTTGCTTTTGTTTGGTGGACTCCTTGAGGTTTGTCACTCCCTTCTAAGGTTTGTGCTTGTTCATCAAGTATTCAACCTAGGTTTTTTTGGCTATTCTAATTCATCTTTGAAGGTTAGTTAGCTTCCTTGTTTTCTTTGTGTGAATTTACATCTTTTCATCCTACTTTCCTTTGTTTTTCTTTATCTTTTCTCACTTTTAAAAATGAGATTTAAGGAAGGCTTTTCCTTGAAGTGACATCCAAGGGAAGTCATCTTGAATCTAGTTTTTTCCATTTACCATTCATGGCATCTATGTTCTCTTTCAGCCCTCTTGATTTGTAGCTTTGTTTGCTTTAGTTTCCATTGGTGGTTGCCTTATTATTCCATAGGATTTTTCCTTGATTACAAGCATACTTGCTTGTGAGTGATTGTTGGAAAAATTGAAGAAGGATTGGCATGTAATTAAGGATTGATTAAGATTAAGTGAACATCATTGTAATAGAATTTAAATTTCAGATTTGGGTTACATGTATGGGGTTTTATGTTGATGAATTTTTTGATGTGATTCAAAATTTAGTTGGAATTTTCAATTCATGTTTGTACACAACAGTTAATTATCTTTGTTATTGAATGTTTGACTACATTAGAAGTGGTTAATTTCATATTTTACATATTCTATTCATTGAATGATTCAATTACCATGCTGCTGAAATTTCATTTCATTAATGGTTTATGTTAATTTCCAGCACCATACAACTCATGTTCACTTGATTTTTCAAGTGCCCAACTAGATTGTTAGATAGCTTAGTTAATGTTAAAATAAGATTGCATGCTTAGGTTTCCAAAGTGGTTGATTAAATCCACTTCTATCGAATGAATCATGCATACCATTCCATGGTTACATGTATGATGCTTGGGTAGTTTTCCTTTCATTATTGGTTAGTGGTAATTTAGTTGTAGTTAGATTCCTTTAGTTTGCATCTTAGTTTGTTTGGAAAGTAAATAATATTGTCACACTTTCTAAAGTAGTTGAATCAGTTGCTTCATTTTCTTAGTTTTGCATGATTAGGAAAGTAGTTTGTTAAAGCCTATTTTTCTTAGATTAGTTGTCATTTTCATATTGAGGAAATATAGTCGAGGGAAGTTGCTAAATTGTGTTTTAGGAAAGATTTTAGTTAGGAAAGTCATAAAATTAGAAGTTTTTAATTTAAGAAAGTTTTAATTTTAGAAAGTGTATATTTTAGATAAGTTTTCAATTTAGTATGTTCATTGTTTTCGCATAATTTCCAAGTTTTATGTTTTAGTTAACATTCTTAGTTTAGGTTAAAAATCACTTGAAATTGGATACGTTAGATGGTTTAAAGTAGGGACCACTAGCACCCTATTAGTTCAACTCCTCGTAGGATCGACCTCACTAGCATACTATATTGTAAACAATTGACGCGCTTGGAAGTTTTATTTAAAACAACAAGTATTTGGTATTGTTGCCTAGGAGTTTCTACAATTTATTTAATGTTCCATACTTTAGGTTATTTTCCTCTAGTCTAGGTTTTGGGTGCATTAGATTAGGGTTTTTGCATACTTTTGCATTTGTTGCTATTTTCCTCATATTGACCATATTTCTTTGACTTTTTGTGTGAGGGAAATCCCCAAAGTACTGGTGGCAATCCAATGGGGCACAAATTCATCATCTTAGATTAGGTTTTATTGCTTTCCTAGGTTAGGATTTGAGTGAAACTTGTAGTAAGGCCCATTGTAATTTATAATTTCTTTATTATTTAATTTTAAATGGGTTATAATTATACATGGCAAGTGTGGGGTATGGTGGCCCACACTTGATTATCATCGAACCCCTCACTGTGAGCATCTCTCACTCAAATTTTAATTTTTAGGATAATTTGCATTTGGATGTTAGTGTAATTCATAGAGATTAGGACCATTCATTGATAATTATTTCATCTTTACATAGGATTGTTGCATTAGTTGTGTACCTTTTTAACAAAAGTTAGCCTAAGCTTAGCTATATCCAAAGCATAGGCTGCATGGTTATAGTGTCCAATCTATTAAGGTGCCTGACCCTTTATTAAGTAGCATATAGGTAGTCATTAGTTTGCTTTTTATTGCATTACATACCTACAACTTTATGGTGGAATGGAATTAATGTTACTAAGGGCCATATAAGAGCCCTTATAAGATAAAAAATGGATTTCAACACCAGCTTCTTGGGCCATTTAGGAATCAATCAATATCCTTGTATGCTACCATCCCAACCCTTGAATTTTAATTTAAAATCAAGTAGAAAGAGACATAGGGTATCCAGCTCATAGGACCCTTTTAGAAGGACACAATCTATTATCACTATAGTGGCTTTTGAACATTTGTGGTTATAGTGGGTGTCTTAAAATCCAAGTGATTTTTTCATGCCTTCTATGTTGAGGTCTAAACGGCTCCTAACACGAGGATGGTATTAACCACTTTTGAGCAGAACGTAACTAGTACGCAATAGTCAACTATAGAAAAATGGAGCTATCTAAATCTAGGTACACTAAGAAAAGATAATCACGACACTCCTTGATTAGTGGATACTATGATTTGATTACGCAGAATGTAGAGTTAGAGCCAACATATAGATTAGGGCATTTAGTGTAGGATAGCTTATGCAATGGCATTGTTCTTAGAACCTAGAGTTAAAAAATTTCAACCCAGAGATTCAATGTAACTTAAGATAAGAGGAAAGAAACCAAGTTCCTATCCCCATGGCTGAACCACCAACAAAAGTCGAGTGCTAGGCCATTAGAGATCTCTATGTGTCATTACAACTCAACACCTCATCCTGCATAGTTTTACCTCTTACAAATGCATACCATTTCAAGTTGAAGCCATAGGTCATACAATTGCTCCCCACTTTTTATGTTAGAGATTGAGAAGACCCCTACCTACATATCAAGGAGTTCCTTGATATTTGAACAACATTTAGGTTTTGGAATTTTTTGAACAATTCTAATAGCATAGACTATTCCTGTTCTCACTCAATGATAAAGCCAAATCATGGCTTAGTTCCTTGGAGGTAGGTTCCATCAACACATGGGACCAGTTGTCTAGAAAGATTTTGAACAAGTTCTTCCCTATTTAGAAGACAAATGTCCTTCATCGTGAAATTATCAATTTCGAGCAAAGGGATTATGGACAATATATGAATGGTGGAATGAACTACTATAGAAATGCCCACATTATGGATTCAAGAAATGGCAATAAGTTCAATACTTCTATGAGGTAATGATGCCTCAAAATAGATAAATAGTAGATGCAACAAGTAGAGAGGTCCTCATGTTAAAAGATCAGAGTGAGGCTTGGGAGTTCTTTCAGACACTGGCTGATAAGTCTTAGCAATAGGATAATTCAAATAGAAGAGAGAGAAACAACCAGCCCACCAAGAGGTCTCTATGAGATAGGAGTGCATATTGACATATCCCACAAACTCGACTCCGTACTAGCAAGAATGAACAAGTACAATGGTTAGCTAGAAAATATGATTCAATCCTTTATGATTGCCACATTTATTAAGCCTCCATAAAAGGTTTTTTCTATTTGTTCCAACCCAACCCACATGACCAACTAGCCACAACTTATATTTTTGAGAACTACAACCTTGGATGGACTAGGCATCCCAATTAAAGAATAACTACTAAGGGGCACCATCTGTTAACCCTCCTGCCCAAAAATTTTCTCATAAAGTTATAGTTCCCCAACAAACACTAGGCTTTCAGCAACATTGGTAACAAAAGAAACTATCTTTCGAGGAAAACATTCAAACCATTCTTGAAATAATTTTAAAAGAAAATGACGACACTAAAAAGGCCTTGAACTAGTTATAAAATGATAATAGAGATTTAGCTCATTTCAACTCTGAAGCCATAGCCAAGTTAGATATGCATGTATGCCAATTATTAGCTAAACTACTATTAAGTGTTCAATTTTGGTCAAAATACCTCCGATTTTGCATTCAATTAGATCATCTAATGATTTAACCGATCAAAATTATAATTTTTAGCTTAATTTTTATTTTAGACCTAATTGATCATCAAACCGTTAAATTTTCAAAAATAATGGTCAAATGATTATCAGAACTAATCAGAGGTATAATGTATGATTTGGATGACTCTAATTTGGTCTTTTGTTTTGCAAATTAACCAAATGAAGCTAGGATGGCTCAGATCAAAAGTTAATGGTGCAAATCACCCATCAAGAATGAACATGCAAGATTGGATGGTTTCCTAAAAGAAGAAGATATCTAATAAGGAGAGGATATTATGGATAAGATTTGGAATGAAGAGGAAGTGTCCTAGTAGGAAACTAACTCTTAAAGCATAAGGAAAGTGGGTGACAAGAGAATTAGAAGTGGAAAGTTTTATAAAGAGGGAACCGTGGGAGCCCAAAAGGAAGTTTTGAGTTTGATTTGTTTACCTTTGATGAGCCATTGCTCCTCATTCACCATTTTTTTTGTTCTATTCTATAGTAGTTTTTCTCCTTCTCTCAATCACCGTCTTTCACTTCTCTACCACCTCTCTACTCTCCTGGGTTGGACCATAGGAAGCACTACACTCCCCTTTTCTTCTATTTTTTATTTCGTTCTCCTTCATTGTTTTTCACTGTTTTCTTACTTTCAATTCCCTCTCTTCATTGTTTTTCTGTTTTCCTAGTCCACTTTTTTCATTGTTTTTCTTTACTCTATTTTTCAACTGTACTTCTCTGCTTCCCCCTTTCTCTGTACTAACTCCATTCATACCATCATCCAAACTGTCATCCCTCTATTCTTTCCCTCTCATGCATGGATCTATCTCTCTCATAGAAACAACTTCTTTCCTAGCTTCCTCTCTTCATTGTTCACCACTTCACTGCACTGCCCAGGCTACCAGACCTCTCTCCGCTACCATTGGCCCAACATGATCACCTTTATGCTTATCTGCTCTCCTTCTCTTCTTCCCTCTTCATCAGATCCCCATCTCCACCACCAGTCAACAGTCCACAACCATCTCCACTGGTAGCCCAGACTAAGAGCACCCCTTTGTGAGCCTTGCAAGCCCCTAGTTGGCTAACTTGGGCGTCTAAACCAGATGCTTGATCTTGTGCCCAGAGCATGACTGTATTCCATCTCTCAGATTGGCTCTCCCTGCCCTCTACTCTATTTCTCTTTGCATCATCAAACCAGTACTGTCATCTTCCACCATCCCTATTCATCACTATCATGGGCCTATGCTTTTTCCCTTTCCCTACTTCTCTTTCTTGCACCAGCTCAAAACTGAAATTGGGTTTTCTTCAAATTTCCGTCAAATCCCTAATTCACCCTCTGTTCTCATGTTTCAAACAACACAGGGACAACTCCTTGCATTTTCTCCATTTTCCTTGGCTATACCAGTTGCAAAATGAGAGTAGACATTCAACCAATGTCAACTCTCAAGCCATAGCCAAACTAGACGTGTATGTAAGCTAATTGTTAGCTGAACTAATAGGGGAAAGGGTTAGTTCCCTTGTCAACCCATCCCCAACCCTAAGGGCCAATTTGAGATAGGGTCAAGTTCTTAAAACTTTAACCCTCATGAGCATGCTAAGTTTATAACCACCCTTAGGAATGGTCGTAAGATCAATAACAAAGTAGGGCAGGATAAGGAAATTGCAGAGGAGAATGAGGCAACCAAAACACATGAGAAAGAGATTAGATAAACATCTCCTATTCATTTTGAGCATATAGTGGAGGAACCCTATGTGTCTAAAGCCCCTTTCCCTCAATTACTCAACAAGGATAAGAAAGGAACAAATTTTAATGAGATAATGGTAGTATTTAAACATGTACAAATAAATATTCCATTACTCAATGCTACAAAGGATATTCCTTCTTATGCCAAATTTCTTAAAGAGCCCTGCACTACAAAGCAAAAGCTTAATGTACAAAAGAAAGCCTTCCTCGCTGAGTAGGTGAGTTATTTAATTCAACACAAGATCCCACCAAAATTTAGAGATCCATGATTTATAGGAGATCATGTCATAGATAGGGAATTAATTAACTTAGGGGCTAGTGTTAATCAGTTGCCATATTCTGTTTATGAGCAACTAAGGCTCGGTGAGCTTAAGGCAACCAACACCACATTGCAATTAGTTAATAGATTAATTAAGATACCTCATGGTATGGATGGGGATGTAGTAATACAGGTGGACCAGTTTTGTTTCCCTATCGATTTCATTGTTCTAGATACCCAGTAGTCAAATCTCAGTGATTCTTGGACATCCAATGCAATCATAAATTGTAAAAATGGTGTATTATAATTACCCTTTGGCAATATGAAAGTTGAGCTCAATATCTTCAATGCCAACCATCAATAATTAGATCTTGATGATTCTTGCAACATGATTGAAGATTTAATTCCACAAGTTCTACCACCAATGTCTAACCTTAATCCATTAGGGGCTTGCCTTACACATTGTAAATTCAATTGTTCATGTCTGGCTGAAGATGTTAAACTTAGCGCTTACTAGGAGGCAACCCAAGGTTTCATAGTCTACATCACTCAATTTCCATATAGGATCCTATATTTTAAAACATTGGGGATAATGTTTCATTCAAGTTGGGGGGTGTAGATGCATGTAGGAGTTTTTGAATTTACTTGAGTTTTCTTGATTCTTTTGAAAAAAAAAATGAAAAACAAAAAAAGATTTTAAGGTAGTGATCCTTACTGTGAGGAGAATTGGATGTTCAAAATTTAGTAATTCTATGGTTTTCACCTCTTAATGGGAATGCATATGATTAGTTCTGCATATTATCCATATGTTGAAGCATTTTATGAAAGTTAATTCTTGAAAACCATTTACACAGCACATAGTCAAGACTAATAGAGTTATGACTTAGAGACCCTGAGAAAAATTAGGGGAGACCTATAACCTAGTGAGTTTAGGGACTATCTTCTTTCAAAGAGTTATAAGTAATTCCATAGTTTCTTTAGTGTACATAATTTAGTGTGATCCTGTTATCCTTGTTTTGGTTAAACATCAAGAATAAATAGGAGTAAGAGCTTTATTTTTAGAAAATTTATTGAATCTGATAGGCTTTAAGAACCTTAGGAAATGATATAGGTCATCCTTGCTCAACCTATAGATATAAAGCCTACCCAATATATCATACCATTAGTTAAATCCTTTGAGCCTATTATTAAGCCTTTTCTTTCTTAACCCCCACTCACCTTAACCCAAAACTAGCCAGTAAAATAAATATTCATTACCCATTGTCAAAATGAGTAGAGTTAGTTGACAAAGTTCAAAAAGATGAAAAAAATCAAAAACTGTGAAAGTTAGTTGTCTTTCTTCCAAAGAAGCCAAAGAAAAAGAAAAGTGGGGAAAAAAAAAATTGAAAGAGAAAGGAAAAAATATGAAAGAGATATTCACTTTAAGTACAACCCCAAAAGAAAAGTTGTCCTAAAAAATATTCATTGAAGACCTCTACTCTATTTTGAAACTTTGAAATCCTTATACCCTTCTTTTTTGAACTTGTCTTAAGCTTACATTTTTTCCTAGTTAAAGACCTATTGATCTTAAGTGGAACATAGCCTGAAAGAGGAGATGAAAAGAAGGAATCAAGGTAAAAGACCCCTAATATTCTTGATAATGACATCCACTCTTAGGGATCACTTTCCTTTATCTCATGAGCATTCAAAAATTTATGTGAACCATTAGCTTGTTGGCTCCAGTCACATAATGATAGAAATATGTTTAAAACCTTATATGAGAGTTTTATTTCTGAGAGCATACCTATGATGATTTGAGGTCAAGACATATTTCCAATGGAAGTTAAGCATATCTAGCAAGAAGTAAAGATTTATGTGACTGTACACACATGCATTTCGAGAAATGACTCAAATTAAATATCTTTAATATATGTATGAGGTGTAAAATTGTTAAATCTTCTCCATTAAGTTGTGAAAAACTAATAGATTGCTAATGAATGAGGATTCTCTAAGATAAAATAAGGACTTAACCTTATTGAATTTTGTGGGCATATTCACTGCAAACCCTCACAAGGCATAACTTATCCACTTGGGGTAACCTAGGGGTTTAAGAGCTTGTTACATGCACTAAATGCAATCATGAGTACCTATGAAAGTGGTACTTTGTACCAGTTTTTAAGAAGAGAATTTTTTACATGTTTTGCTTAGGACTAGTAAAATACTAGTTTGGGGGTGTGTTAAGTGTTCACTTTTGGTCAAAATACCTTTAATTTAGCATTTGATTAGATCATCTAATAGATCAAAATTGAAATTTTTAACTTCATTTTTTAACTAATTGATCATTGAACCATTAATTTGTCATAATTAACAATCAAATGATCATCAGAGCTATAATGTATAGATCATATGACTCTAATTTCTTCTTTTGTTTAGTACATTAACTAAAAGAACTAGGATGGCTCAGATCAAAAGTTAATGGTGCAGATCACCCATCAGGAATCAATATTCAAGATCAAATGATTTCCTAAAAGAAGAAGAGATATAATAAGGATAGGAGATTATGATTAAGATTTGGAATGAAGAGGAAGTTTCCTAATAGGAAACTAACTCTTAAAGGATAAGGAAAGAGGGGGACAAGATAATTAGAAGTGGAAAGTTTTATATAGAGGGAACCATGGGAGCCCAAAAGTAAGTTGTTAGTTTGATTTGTTTACCTTTGACTAGCTGTTGTTCCTCATTCACTATTTTTTTCTGTTCTATTTTATCTTAGTTTTTCTCCTTCTCTCAATCACAGTCTTTCACTTCTCTCCCACCTCTCTACTCTCCTGGGCTGGACCATAGGAAGTACCAGGCTCACCTTTTCTTTAGTTTTTTATTTTAATCTCCTTAATTGCTTTTCACTCTTTCCTTGCTTTCAATTCCCTTTGTTTATCATTTTTCTGTTTTGATAGTCCTCTTTGTTCATCACTTTTCTTTTCTTTGCTTTTACACTGTAATTCTCTACTTCCTCCATTCTCTATTTTGACTCCATTCACAGCTTCATCCAAACTTTCATCCATCTATTCTTTCCCTTTCATGCATTGATCTCTCTCACACAGATACAAAGCTTCTTTCCTAGCTTCCACTCTTCATTGTTCATTGTTCACTGCTTCACTACACTGCCCAGGCTACCCAACAACTCTCCACTCACACTGGCCTAGCAAGATTATCTTTTTGCTTCTTTGGTCTCCTTCTCTTCTTCCCTGTTCACCCAATCCCCATGCCCACCACCTGTCAGTAGTCCCCAACCATCTCCATAGGTAGCCCAAACTGGGAGCACCCCTCTGTGAGCCTTGAGCGTCTAAACCAAACGCTTGATCTTGTGCCCAGAGCACAATTGTATTCAACCAGTCAGACCAGCTCTCCCTCCCCTATACTCTATTTCTCTTTGCATCCTCAGACAAGTACTGCCATCTTCCACTGTCCCAATTCACCACTATCATAGGCTTGCATTTTTTTCCCTTTCTTTACTTCTCTTTCTTGCACCAGCTCAAAACCCAACTTGGTTTTTCTTCAAATTTCCTTCAAATCCCCAATTCCCCCTCTATTTTCATGTTTCAAACAACACAGGGACAGCTCCCTTTATTTTCTATGTTTTCCTCAGCTATGGTCTAAAGAAAAGAAATTTTGAGGCAAAATTCCAATTTTGCCCATTGAGTTTGTTTTCTAATTCCTATTACATCTCTTCTTTGTCTTTTACTCTATTTTATCTTTTTCTTTATTCCTATTTTTCTTATCTAGGTTTTACCCTATTGTCAAATAATTCCAGAAATTAGATCTTTGTTGATTTAAGCATAGTCGAGTCAATGATTTAGCATGAGCCAATAGGGTAACATTAATTCATGCATTTTTCACATTAGATTTCAGATCCCTATTTATCTCGTATTCTTTGGATTCTTCCTATCTTATCAACTACTTTTGATCTTCAATCTAAAACTTAGAAATCAAATATGAGCCATCAAAACCCAAAAGCACTCTTAAACTCGAATCTTCTAGATTTTTTGGAATTTGCCCAATCCATCCAATGGATCATCAATTAGAAGCACCAAAAATAAATTGATAAAGGATGATTGAAGTTTATGAGACCAAATCTAAAGAAATTGATGATAAGTAGTCTAGGGAAGTGAAATTTTCTTGTTTTTTTAGTTAAATAAATTTTTATCTTTTTTTGAATTAGACCTATGTAATTTTATTGATTAAACATGTCTGAAGTCTGATTGCACTTTTTGTTAATTTTTTTCTTTTAATTTTAAATTTTGACCAATTAAATTTTATGTAAACTCCAAATTCTTAAAGCGAGTCCCTGTGGGATGGACCTGTATTTGCATATGCTACACTACAATAGCCCATGCACTTGCAAAAAACACAACAACTACATAATAGAGGAAAGGGTTAGCTCCCTAGTCAACCGATCCCTAACTTGAAGGACCAATTTGAGATAAGGTTAAGTTCTCAAAACCATTACACATGAGCATACCAAGTCTATAACCACCCTTAGTATTGGTCATCAGATTAATAAAAAGTAGGGCAGGCTAAAGAAACTGTAGAGGTGAAAGAGGCAACCAAAATATGGGAGAAAGAGAAATGGCAAAAAGCATTGTAGAAACCATAGTGGAGGTTCCCTAGGTGCCTAAAGCACCTTTTTCCTTTTCCTCAGTTATTGAACAAGGTTAGAAAGGGAACAAACTTCAATGAGTTAATAGATGTATTTAAAAATTTTCACATCAATATTCAATTATTCAATACAATTAAAGACATTCTTGCCTATGCTACTTTCTTAAAAGAGCTCTACACAAGGAAAAGAAAGCTAAATGTAGAAAAGAAAACTTTCCTCACTAAGTAGGTAAGCTCTTTGATTCAACACAAGACTCCATTGAAGTTTAGAGACCCAAGGAGTCTTACCATTTCATATGTCATTGGATATCATGTCATAGATAATGCATTACTTAACCTAGGAGAGAGTGCTAACTTGTTGTCATACTCTGTCTATAAGCAACTAAGTCTCAGTGAGTTAAAACTAATCACTATCATGCTAAAATTAGCAGATACATCTATCAAGATACCCTGTGGTTTGGTTGAAGATGTATTCATACAAGTGGACCTATTTTATTACCCATTATATTTCATTGTACTAGACCCCCAACCTATATCTAATCTCGGTGTCAAATTTTGATCATTCTTGGACGTCCATTCTTAGTGATGTCCAATGCCATTATTAATTCAAGGAATAGTGTAATGAAATTGTCATTCAGTAACATGAAAGTTAAGTTAAATGTCTTTAGCATTGATCAACAACATTTAGGCCTTGATGATTCTTGTCATGTTAATTTGACCAAGAGTCTCATTAATGACATTCATCAACCATCATCCATATCTAACCCACTAGAGGCTTGTCTCATGCACTTTAATGGAGACTTTGATCTAGAAAAGTCTATTAAGGAAGTAACAACCCTTTGGAGGCTTCTCTAATCATGGATACCTCCAAGTGGGGTCCTTATGTGGATCCACTCACACCTTTTGAATCTGCCCCCCACACCCTTGATAGAGCAGCCACAATTTCTGGACTAAAAACCTCTGCTTGACAACTTCAAATATCCATATCTAGGCCTAGATCAATAGCATTAGATTTAGATAATGAATAGGAGTGTAAGCTTTTAAATGTCCTTAAGGAACATAAAACTACTCTAGGGTGGATGATAATAAACATAAAAGGGATTAGTCTAGTAGTCTACATGTGTAGGATACACCTAGAAGAAAATTCGAAACCTTCTAGGGAAAAGATGAAGTCCTAAAGAAGAAGGATGTGGTTAAAGATGAATTCCTAAAGTTTTTAGATGTTTGCATTATATATCCTATGTCTGATAGTACTTGGATCATTCCCATTCAAGTTGTACCCAAGTAATCTTGGGTCATGGTGGTCAAAAATGAGGAGAATGAGTTAGTGCCGACCTGCATGACCATCGGGTGGAGAGTTTGCATTGATTACCATAAATTAAATGCAATCATGACGAAAGATCACTTTTTGATACCTTTTATTCACCAAATGCTAGAGAGGTTGGCCGAACATAGTTATTACTATTTTTTAGATGGATACTCCGTTTACAACCAAATTCCTATAACACAAGAGGATCAGGAGAAGACCACCTTCACCTGTCCTTTTAGAACCTTCACTTATCAATGTATGCCTTTTGGACTTTGTAATGCTCCAACTACATTTCAGAGGTGTATGTTGAGCATTTTCTCTATTATGGTAGAAAGTTGTCTTCAAGTGTTTATGGATGGCCTCTCAATATTTGGGTCATCATTTGATGAGTGCCTACACCACTTATAGTTAGTTCTAGCAAGGTGTTAGGAGAAAAGTCTTGTTTCAAACTGGAAAAAGTGTCATTTTATGGTACAAAGTGGGATAGTTTTAAGCTACATAATATCACCCAATGGGATAAAAGTCGATAAGGTAAAAGTGAATTTAATAGCCAACCTTCATCCACCAAGGATGATGAAGGAAATATGCTCCTTTTTAGGGCATGCTAGCTTTTACAGACACTTCATTAATCATTTTACCAAAATTTTCAAGCCCCTCTATAATTTACTTACAAAGGAGACCATTTTCAACTTTGATGAGGACTGTAAGAAAGCATTTGAGTGACTCAAAGCTAAGTTTACTTGTGCACCCATTATCTAACCACCAGACTGGAACACACCATTTGAGATAATGTGTAATCCATCGAATTATGTGATTAAAGCTATTTTGGGGTAGCGAATTGATAAAAGTTTCCATGCAATATATTATGTTAGTAAAACATTAAATGCCACACAACTCAATTATTCAACCATAGAGGAAGAGTTGTTAACTGTAGTGTTTACTTTGGATAAGTTTAGACCTTGTTAGGGTCTAAAGTTATAGTGTACTGGAATCATGAGGCTTTAAAGTACCTCCTTTCTAAAAAGGATGCCAAACCTAGGTTGATCCATTGGATACTACTACTACAATAGTTTGACTTAAAATATCGAGACAAGAAAGGTTTCAAAAATGGTGTTTCATATCACTTATCCAGATTAGTGGTGGAGCATACTAGGGATCACATGCACATAACTAAATCCTTTTTGAATGAACAGTTATTGCATATTTCCCAATTGGATTGTTACAACAATATTGTTAGTTATCTTGTTACAGGACAAATGCTTAATCATTGGACCAAACAAGATAAAAAGTGATTTTTGGCCAAGGTTAGATATTTTACTTGGAATGACCTATACTTATTCAAAATATTGTTTTGATTAGGTGATTAGGAGATGCGTACCTAATAATGACCATAGTAGGATTATTTGGTTCTACCATAATCATGCATGTGGGGGCCATTTTAGCCTGAGAAAGACATCAACAAAAATTTTGTAGTGTGGTTTTTATTGCCCTACCATATTTAAGAATGCACATATTTACCGTACAACATATGTGAGGTGTCAAAGATTAGGTAATCTATGAAGGAGAAATATGCTGCCCTTAAAGCCAATCTTAGTGGTAGAACCATTAGATGTTTGGGGCATAGATTTTGTAGGATTCTTTACTAATTCTCTTGGGAATCTTTGAATCCTAATGGGAGTGAACTATGTGTCCAAGTGGGTGGATGCTATATCCTATAAAACTAATGACCACAAAGTCATGGTAAAATTCTTAAGAGAAAATATCTTTGCAAGGTTTGGTACATCAAGAGCCATAATAAGGGATGGGGGAAACACTTTTGTAATAAAGTGTTTGAGAATTTAATGAAAAAGTATGGTATCAACCATAGAATAGCTACCCCATACCAACCTCAAACCAGTTCCCAAGTAGAGGTATCCAATAGAGAGATAAAACCCCCATAGGAATGTTACCTTACTGCCTGGTCTATGGTAAGGCCTACCACATACTAGTAGAGTTAGAGCACAAAGCATATTGGGCTATCTAAAAGCAAATTTTCAACTTAGATTTTGTTGGGACCCACAAAAACTCCAACTCAATGAGTTGGAAGAATTGAGGAATGATGCATATGACTATGCATGATTATACAAAGACTAGATAAAGGTCACACATGATTGCCAAATCTTAAGGAAATCCTTCACGCCTGGAGAAAAAGTTTTATTGTATAACTATTGATGCATCTCTTTCGATGAAAACTCAAACCTAGATGGCCCAGACTTTATATAGTATGTACTATCAAACCGGTGTCCTAAAAATTAGGTTAAAGATGAATAAACTTATTAATCTTCTCAAATTCAGTGAAACAAGACAACCAAGTTAGGATTGAAGAGGTGGGCCTTGCATGAGGTCAGTAGTAAATCGAACATATTTTTGGGTAATTTTGAATCCTCAGAACATATCAAATTGTATATCTTATTAAGGATTAAATGACTTGAAATTTTATTCCAAATTCATAGCAAATTTCAAGGAATTTTTCTTTAAAACAAAAATTCTATCATGAATCAAGTAATTATAAAAGAAATTCAAAGATAATTTAAAATTTGAAAATTGATGATCAAAGGTTGATTATTGGATTGTACTTGATGAGGGCTTCCAAACTACACTAAGAAAGCATGAAACATAGATTAGGACCCAAAAGTCCAAAAAATTTTACAAATGAAAAGAGAGGATTGAAATTGATAATGGCATCCTATGTGCTAACTCTTTCTCGAACTCACCTCATGGACTCCTCCCCTCCCTCTAGGCATCTATGTTTGGAAGAAACCAAGGAAAGAACCACAATCTGCAGCTTCTTCCTCACCCAATTTTCTCCTTCATTTTTCCACCGCACAAATAGGTGAGATCGCCTTCTGACATTGCATAGTTGCACCATCTCCCTCATCTTCCTCCCTCTTTGACAATAGGAATTGACATCAACGCTAACCGTAAGCCGGCATTGATGATGATGGCTGAAAATGTATAGGTAAGCCCTTCTCTCTTCCCATTACTTCTTTTCATTTCTCTTTTCTTCTTTTTTCCCTCCCAACTCACCTGACCACCGTTCCTGTAACTATCACCATTTTTTGATAATGGGAATAGTGAGGAAATTGACTATTGAAAAACATAGTCAATGGAATGGAGTTGAATGGATAAAACAAACCATTCATCATGTTCTTTAGGTGATTCTAAGTGAAACCCCTTTGGTTTCACAAAGATCTGTCAAGTAATGATGCTGGGAATTGAGAAAAATAGTATATCTGGTGACTTTAAAATTTTTTAAAAAATTTCACCAAAACCTTAGATTTAATGGAAATTAAGGATGAAAAACACTAAAAATAAAAAAACGTGGTCATTCTGAGCATTTCCATATAAAAATTTACAAAAATGGGTACCACTTGTGTCACCGGAGATGACTAGAATTTGGTCACCTTCTCCAGCAATGGTGAGTTTTTTTTGGCAAACCCCTAAAAATTGGGAAAAGTGAAAATTTTGTGATTTATATAAATCATGCTTGATCTTTTCATCTATAATGATGAATTGTAGATCAAGAATCAATTAATCCTTGAAGTTTTTAACAAAAACTTGGTAATGCATATGGTAAAACTGGGATCTTAACATCTAAGTCTTAATATCATGATTAGAGGTTGAATTGTGAAACCTGACATTAGTGCCACCCAAGATGTTAAACCTTGAGGGAAAGGGCTGCCTGGTGCTTTGGAATCATGGTGGAGCTACCCAATATGGTAAATCCTAAGGATCTGGTTGCCTTCTATATGATACTCATAATGGGTCGCCCATGATAGTAAACCTTGAGGAAGAAATAATCAAATGAAATATATTCTCACATGGTTTTATCTGAATGATATGCTTATGGTCCTACAGTTTGGGTTTTGAAATAAACTATAATTTTGGTTAGATGACCATATGTTATACGTAATATTACATGTTCATAACTTCATTACGACCCGAGTTTTTGTAACACATTTTGTAATGTATTTTTAAAGGCAGGGCCCTTAAGAGTGTAAAATTTTTTAGCAAAAGAAAGCAGCGAAAATTCTTTTCTTTAGAACTTATTTTCAAAAACCCAAGTCACCACTCCATACATAACATAAGTACAATTTGTGTACAAAATAAAATTCCACTGAAGGAATATACTTTTATTAAACTTCAGGATCTATCCAGTGGTTCACAGTACAGCCAAATCTATTACAATACTTGTCCAAATTACATAATCCAAAACATAAGCTCACCATACAATAAAACTCTCAACAAAGAAAAATACATGTCTTTAAGGGTATACCTTGAAGATTATTCTCTTCAAGTCTTCTATCATCTTCAGCTCCTAACTCTCCTTCCCTGTATCTAAGATATTGTAACATTTACAATATCTCAGCAAGCAATGCTTTGTAGGGGATTCAAGAAGCATAATAATTGACAATGTAATTCCAATACTTCATAATCCTATTATCCCTCAACATATTCATGTCTCTACTCTTTACTTTGTAATTTATGTATATGTATATACATACATACTCTTCATGAGTAAACTAGTTAAATTTATGAAAGTAGTCAAATATCATTCCCAACTAAGCTGATCAATTCTCTCCATTATGAGAATTTAGTATTACAGCTAATCTTATACTGAGAATTTCCCTTCTTGGGAAATATTGGTAATATACAATTACCAAGCATTTCATTATGCTACAACATAAGGCATTTCACTATGCCTATTTTCATATGCATCATAGTGCAAAATAATAAGAAAGGTTGCTATGTTGTAGTCTGATCCGTACTAGCGCGTTAGGATAACTACCCTATTCACCACTGATACCACAGTGGAAAATATTATGTCACTGCCCATATGGGGGGACAAGACTATCATAGTGGTGGCCTTCCCATAATTGCCACCACCCGACTTTTAGCCTCTCTTTGGGCAAGGTATCATCGTATCATCAAATTTCAAGGATCGGGTTGCCAAACCCTCATAACTCCTCTAGCAATAACATTCCCCTAGGCTTATGCCTATTAAAACAAACTCACAAGCCTCCAAGCTTGTATGTAAAATAGATTTCATATATATTAGACCATATGTCTGTTTACTTAGGGCTGAAATATTTTCTAGTTCCCTATTCACTTATAGTTTAGTCCTTAACCATCTTATATGTGTTTGGTTGGATCATAAGGTTTTCAAGAGATTTAATACAAGTATTAACTTTACTCTTGTCAACATAAGATCATGAGTACAATCACATATATCTCATGTAAATGCATTCATCAAATCCTCCTACCTTTAAGGATTGATCTCTTTTCCCCAATCTTCCATGATCCTGACTAATGTATGTAATCTGTACATCCATACATATTGCCAATATATAAATTATGAGCAATCCTATTGATCACTAGATCTAGTGTTCGGAATGATCTTTAGATCATTCATATCTAAGTATTTTTCTATCTCTAAGTCTTTGTATGTCCATCTCCTTGATCTTGATCTTTCATAGATCCATTGATTGACAATCTACACATGTTGATAAAGATCAAGGTCCTAGATCTTCTATTATCTAGTTCTTCTATGATCTAAGTTTAGTTATTGGATCACGCTTATGGAGGATGATCTTGGTTTTCTTCCTTGAATCATCTTTGATCAAGGGTTTGGATTATCTAATCTAATAAACTATAACAAGCATACTAATAAACATGCATACTAAGTACAATATAATATTCTATTTCTTATTGTTCTTGATCATCCAAGATCTAATGGATCTTGTTTGATCATCCTTATCTTACTTACTGTTTTTATTAGGGTTAGGTAATTTACTAACCTTTTATGCTCTTATTATTATTATTCAACCAGTTAATGTGATGGTTGAAGGTAACTTATTTAAGCTTAAATCTAGACTGCTCCTCTTATTTCCAATTGGCTAAGGCTTACTAGCTGAATGGGTGAACACAAAGTGGTTACTTCAATCCTCATGTAAGGAGGCGTTTAGACCTCACAAACGTCAATGGAAGGTAGGGGAAGAGCGAGGCTCTATTAGATAACCCCCTTAACCACTATATTCATCATTCGCTAGAATGACCATAGCTCAACCTTTCATAAGGTTCCTATAAGCATGTTTACCCTAAGTACTCTTTCTAATGGATTTTAATTAAGTCCATGAATATTTATAATGTCATTCATGGGGTTTATTATTCTTTTACTAGTTTGGGCCAAGGATTTGATAATCCTTATATTGTCCTACTAACTATAGCCCTTACTAATTAAGTCCAAAGTACTCCATTCTTATTTGTGTCATGAAATTCTACTTTCTCATTCGATTACATTTTTTATGTTTTATGCTCTTTATCTCATAACAAGTAAATCTACTAATAACATTTAACCATAAATGAATTATAAATTCAAAGCATAAAACTACATAATTTAACATTTAATGATAATGAGGCAAGGTACTTAAAATTACTCTAACATGATTTCCAACTAATATACCTTAATAACTTAATTTATACTAACATGGACTTAAGGTATAATCTCATACCATAGTATAAACTTATATGAAATTCTAGCTTGGTCCTAAGTTAGAATGGCATGAAATCATACTAAAGTGCCCCTAAGATAATTAAATCTAGCACCTTATGATAACAATGAAATCACATATCATGCTAAAGTCTAAATGTTATACAAGCATGCTTTATAACATAATCATATTTAAAATGCTATTATGTAAAATGAAACTAATTACATTAATATTTTTAAAAACCTTTACTTATGATACAACCATTAGATCTTTTATCTTTTTCTTTGATTAAGGGTATTAGTTATATTTAGAGGATTTTTCTTATTAAGGTCCAAAGATCATATTGATCCATTTTTGTCATAATCCATCCATGATTTCTTGGATTTCATTATATCAACATTCATTTTATCCATCCCAAGGATCTAATCACACTTGATCTCATTGATCAAGTGGGTCTCTTTGTATTTTTAGGGTTTTTCTACCATAATGGGTAGATCCCTTAATATATCTTAGATATGTCCAAATAAACCATAGATCTCACTTTATTTCAATAGTATATCATTAGTAAAATATATTTTCAAGATCTGATAATCTCAGATCTTGAAGATCTAGGTCATTGGAAACTCGTTTCTTTAATACAGAAATTTTTACTAAATATTATGTCCATTTTATCATTTCATCAGAAAATAGAGGTTTTAAGCTTTCCATAGCTTCTTTTTTATCTTAATTTGGAGTTCAGATGACTCCAGAATGTGATCTAGAAGTTCATAGTCCTTCCTAGGGCCTAGATTTGATCTGGGCCCAAGGAACGGATGGCCCAGATTTTTCACACAGTAAACCAAACTGGGTGGAACGCGTTCGGTTCGTCGTGCGCATCCACTGCAATGAAATGCGGAAGCGCCTGCACGGGGCATCCATGGACACGCAGGACGTCGTCCATCCGTTTAGGAGATCGGACAGTCCGTTTGGACCGTCCAATCAATCCCTTCTTAATTGAGGGACCAAACCTTCTCAAATCATTGTGAAAATTCTACCCTAGGGGTGTTGGACCCTTCTGGATCGATTGGTGCCGTCAGAATTTTCATCTGAGCACTATATCATCCTTAATTAAGGGTTCTGGTATTTACTTTATTTTTATCTTTTTATTACCAAAATAAATTACAGTAAACTAAAAATTACATAAAACAGTATTAAACATCTATAGAAAGTATTTCCACCTACCTGATTGGAGAAAAAACCTTGGTTATATGCCCAATTTAAAAAGAATACCTTGTTGATGAAGATATGGCCTAAGATCCACCTTTCTTGCAAATATCTATTGTTTGAATCATTGGATCTTGAAATTGCTTTGGGGGTTTTGTAGAATAGATATGTTGGGAAGCTTTGGATGGTGTAATTGATGAAATTAGATTTAGAACAGAGTGCCTAATTGATTTTTGGTCTCTTGTTCCAATCTAAAAACAAAACAAAAAAAATTGAAAAGAGTGATATCTCTTGGAAATTTTGGGTTTTTGAGGAGGGATCTAGAATAAGTTTTTAGGGAGAGTGAAGAAAATTTTTTGGAGATTTTATGAGCATTTTTGGAGGGTTTTTGGGGTTGTATTTATAGGCATTTTGATCTTTTTTCATGATTATAATATTTAATTTTTTATTATTAAATGGCATTAAAGTCTCCCATGCTCCATTATTTCTTCCCCATGTTGCATTTTTCTTCCCCAAGACCAACTGGTGTTTTTTGACCCATGACTTCACGTGGGCTACTCATAAGATTCGTTTTTGGGTCCCTTGTGGGCCCATGTGGGCCCCACATGGTGTAGAAAGACCTTTTTGCCATTTATGTATAAAAATTTGGGTTTTATTCCCATGATCTCGAATTTGAGTGTACTTAGTGGCATTGGATTCGTATTTCTCAATACATTCTAAATTTTGATGTCTCATATTTTGATTTTTGGGTAAAATTACTATTTTATCCTTTTGTCCAAGAAATGAAGAAACTTAAGGATTTTTCATCCGAATTCAGAATTTGTCGTGCTTACAATCATTTTGAAGGGTTTGCTAAGTTCAATTTTAATTTTACATGTCTTATTATTTTATTACACTTTTATAAAAAGTATATTCTAAATAACCCTAATATTTCAGCTCGAAATATCTGAAACTCAAACTTTATTGATTTTCTCAATTACTTATAAAAATTGGGGTTATTACATTAAAGGAACTAAAGATAACTAGAGTGGACCCATGACTTAAGCCATGCATTCCCACCACCTTTGCATGGAAGCCACTTCAGCCACCTTGGCAGTATAAGTTATGAGAGAAGGTGCAAGCAAAGGAATTCAAGCCAAACCATACAAGCCACTCAATGCCAAGGGATGTAGCCAAGAAAGCTTCCAAATCCAGCCATAAAGCTTAGCCAATGGATCCTTTAATGTTAGCCATCTAAGCCTTCAAGGTAAGCTAAATGGAAGGCTAGGATTGGAGGAGATTCAAGATGATTATCCATGAGATATTTTGAAGATTATTAAGGAAAATCTTATTATAATTAGATGGCATATGAACCAATGGGATAAGAGCCTTCCATTGTAGAGTTGCATCTTTCCCAAACTCTATAACATTCCACCTCCTAGGAAACTTCCTAACCAACCAAAATTCTCCACCTCACACCCTCCATCTCTTTCCCATGTCATTCACACCCACTTTCCTATATTATAGGAGCTTCAACCATTTTGGATGGGGGGAGATGCTCCTTCTTAGAAAGGTGGCACCTCCCACCTACTCTCGTTCCTTATGGTAGCCACATTCCACCCACTTCATCTTTTAAAAATCCTAGCCTTTCCCCTACCTTAACCATTCAAATTGAGACACTTTAATCCCCACCACACCTTAGCATTAGGGTACCATAGAAAAAATAGAAGAAAAAGCATAAAAACCTAGCAAAAATCCAAACAAAAGAGATCTTTTCACTTATGGAAAAAGTTGTCTCCCGCTTTAGAAGGAGATGCCCTCCTACTATAGTCCATTCTCCTCTCTTTTGCTTTTGTTTGGTGGACTCCTTGGGTGCTGCCACTCCCTTCCAAGGAGTGTGATTCTTCCTCAAGTATACAACCTAGGCTTTTAGGGGTGTTTGATTCATCATTTTGAAGGTTGGTTAGCTTCCTTGTTTTCTTTGCTTGCATTTACTTCTTTTCATGCTAGTTTGCCTTTATTTTGCTTTATCTTTCCTTGCTTTTAAAACCAAGATTCTAGTCTGGTTTTCTCTTGAAGTGACAGCTAGAGGAAGTAATCTTGAGTCTAGTTTTTCCCTTTCTTTCATTACATTTTTGTTATCTTTTAGCCCTTTCAATTTTCAACTTTGTTTGCTTTAGTTTCCAGTGGTTGTAACCTCATTATTCCATAAGATTTTCCATTGATTTCAAGAAGATTGTTCATGAGTGATTGTTGGAACAATTGACGAAGGATTGGCTTGTAATTACGGATGGATTAAGATTTAGTGAACGTCATTGTAATAGAATTTAGGTTTCATATTTGGATTACATGTATGGGGTATTATTTTGATGAATATTTTGACCTGATTCAATGAAGTCAGTTCGAATTTTCAATTCATGTTTGTGGCCAATAGTTAATTATCTTTGTTATTGAATGTTTTATTGCATTAGAAGTTATTTATTCCATGTTTTACATGTTCTATTCATTGAATGATTCAATTACTATGCTGCTGGAATTTCTTTCTATGAATGGTTTATGTTAGTTTCTAGCACATACAACTCGTGTTCACTTGATTTTTGAAGATCCCAACTAGATTGTTAGATAGCTTAGTTAATGTTAGAATAAGCTTGAATGCTTAGGTTTCCAAAGTAGTTGATTAAATCCACTCCTATCCAATGAATCATACATACCATTCCATGGTTACATGCATGATGCTTGGGTAGTTTTCCTTTCATTGTCTGTTAATTTTAATTTCTCCTTTATGTCTCTTATTTAGTTGTAGCTAGATTCCATTAGTTTGCATCTTAGCTAGTTTCAAAAGCAATTAATTATGTTATACTTGATAAAGTACTTGAATTGGTTCCTTAGTTTTATTTGTTTTGCATGATTAGGAAAATAGCTTGTTAAAGCATGTTTTCCTTAGATTAGTTGATACTTTCATGTTTATGAAAGACAATTTAGTGAAGTTACTAAATTGCAGTTTAGAAAAGTTTCACTTTAGGAAAGTTTTAGTTAGGAAACTCATAAAATTAGAAGTTTTTAATTTACGAATGTTTTAATTTTAGAAAGTGCATATTTGAGGAATGTTTTCAATTTATCATGTTTCTTGTTTTTGTGTAGTTTCCAAGTTTTACGTTTGAGTTTCCATTCTTAGTTTGTGACGACCCAGGTTTTTGTAACATGATTTGTAAAGTATTTGGAAAGGCAGGGCCCTTAAGAGTGTAAAAAAAAATTTGCAAGACAAAATAATGGAAATTCTTTTCTTTAGAACTTATTTTGTAAAACCCAAGTCACCACTTCATACATAACATAAGTATAATTTGTGTACAAAATAAAATTCCATTGAAGGAATATACTTTTATTAAACTCCAGGATCCATCCAATGGTTCACAGTAAGCCAAATCTATTACAATACTTGTCCAAATTACATAATCCAAAACTCAAGCTCACCATACAATAAAACCCTCAATAAAGAAAAATACATGTCTTCAAGGGTATACCTTGAAGATTATTTTCTTCAAGTCTTCTATCGTCTTCAGCTCCTAACTCTCCTTCCCTGTATCTAAGATATTGCAACATTTACAATATCTCAGCAAGCAATGCTTGGTAGGGGATTCAAGAAGCATAATAATTGACAATGTAATTCCAATACTTCATAATCCCATTATCCCCCAACATATTCATGTCTCTACTCTTCACTTTGTAATTTATGTATATCTATATACATGCATACTCTTCATGAGTAACCCAGTTAAATTTATGAAAGTAGTCGAATATCATTCCCAACTAAGCTGATCAATTCTCTTCATTTTGAGAATTTAGTATTACAACTAATCTTATACTGGGAATTTCCCTTCTTGGGAAATATTGGTAATATACAATTACCAAGCATTTCATTATGCTATAACATAAGGCATTTCACTATGCCTATTCTCATATGCATTATAGTGCAAAATAATCAGAAAGGTAGCTATGCTACAGTCTGATCCGTACTAGCACGCTCAGATAACTACCCAGTTCACTATTGATACCACAGTAGAAAATATTATGTCACTGTCGTATGGGAGGCAAGACTTTCACAGTGGTGGCCTTCCATAATTGCCACCACCTGACTTTTAGCCTCTCTTTGGGCAAGGTATCACCACATCATCAAATTTCAAGGAGCAGGTGGCCAAACCCTCATAACTCCCCTAGCAATAGCATTCCCCTAGGCTTATGCCTATTAAAACAAACTCACAAGCCTCCAAGCTTGTATGTAAAATAAATTTCATATATATCAGACCATATGTCTGTTTACTTAGGGCTGAAATATTTTCTAGTTCCCTATTCACCTATAATTTAGTCCTTAACCATCTTATATGTGTTTGGTTGGATCATAAGGTTTTTAAGAGATTTAATACAAGTATTAACATTACTCTTGTCAACATAAGATCATGAGTACAATCATGTATATCTCATGTAAATGCATTCATCAAATCATCCTACCTCTAAGTCTTTGTATGTCCATCTCCTTGATCTTGATCTTTCATAGATCCATTGATTGACAATCTACACATGTTGATAAAGATCAAGGTCCTAAATCTTCTATCATCTAGTACTTCTTTGACCTAAGTTCAATTATTGGATCATCCCTAAGGAGGAGGATCTTGGTTTTTTTCCATGAATCATCTTTGATCAAGGGTTTGGATTATCTAATCTAATGAACTATAACAAGCATACTAATAAACATGCATAGTAAGTACAATATAATATTTTTATTCTTATTGTTCTTGATTAGCCAAGATCTAATGGATCTTGTTTGATCATCCTTATCTTACTTACTGTTTTTATTAGGGTTAGGTAATTTCCTAACCTTTTGTGCTCTTATTATTATTATTCAACCAATTAACTGGTTCAAGGTAACTTATGCAAGCCTAAATCTAGACTGCTCCTCTTATTTCCAATTGGCTAAGGCTTACTAACTGAATGGGTGAACACAAAGTGGTTACTTCAATCCTCATGTAAGGAGGCGTTTAGACCTCACAAACATCAACAGAAGGTAGGGGAAGAGCTAGGCTCTATTAGATAACCCCCTTGACCACTATGTTCATCATTCACTAGAATGACCATATCTCAACCTTTCATAAGGTTCCTATAAGCATGTTTACCCTAAGTACTCTTTCTAATGGATTTTAATTAAGTCCATGAATATTTATAATGTCATTCATGGGGTTTATTATTCTTCTCCTAGTTTGGGCCAAGGATTTGATAATCCTTATATTGTCCTACTAATTATAGCCCTTACTAATTAAGTCCAAAGTACTGCATTCTTATTTGTGTCATGAAACTGTACTTTCTCATTAGATTACATTTTTGATGTTTTATGCTCTTTATCTCATAGCAAGTAGATCTACTAATAACATTTAACCATAAATGAATTATAAATTCAAAGCATAAAACTACATAATTTAACACTTAATGATAATGAGACAAGGTACATAACAATGTTAACAATGAAATCACATATCATGCTAAAGTCTAAATGTTATACTAGCATGCTTTTTAACATAATCATATTTAAAATGCTATTATATAAAATGAAACTAATTACATTAACATTTTTAGAAACCTTTACTTATGATCCAACCATTAGATCTTAGATCTTTTCCTTTGATTAAGGGTATTAGTTATATTTAGGGGATTTTCTTTATTAGGGTCCAAAGATATGATCCATTTTTATCATAATCCATCCATGATTTATTGGATTTCATTATTTCAACATTCATTTTATCCATCCCAAGGATCTGATCACACTTGATCTGATTGATCAAGTGAGTCCCTTTGTATTTTTAGGATTTTTCTACCATAATGGGTAAATCCCTTAATATATCCCAGATATGTCCAAATAAACTATAGATATTAATTTATTTCAATAGTATATCATTATTAAAACATATATTCAAGATCTGATCATCTTAGATCTTAAAGATCTAGGTAATTGAAAACTTGTTTCTTTAATACAGAAAGTTTTACTCGATATTATGTTCATTTTATCATTTCATCAAAAAATAGTGGTTTCAAGCTTTCCATAGCTTCTTTTCAATCTCAATTTGGAGTTCAAATGACTCTAGAATGTGCTCTAGAAGTTCATAGTCCTTCCTAGGGCCTGGATTTGATCCGGGCCCAAGGAACGGATGGCCCAGATTAGTCGAGCAGAACGCATTTGGTTCGTCGAGCGCATCCGCTGCGTTGAAATCCAGAAGCGCCCACACAGGGCATCCACTGATGCAGACGAGACAAGCAGGATGTTAGTCATCCGCGCAACCCTAAACTGGACGCTCTTCTGGCGCGTCCGCTCGTCGTTTTAACGGACGCACCGTCGTTTCGGTTGGGACGACATCCCATGCATAGCATGCACACGGAACATTTTCGCGTGCCCTGTTTCTGACGGTGCGTCACGTGTGTGTCTTGGGCGCTGTTAAATTTGGAGATCGGACAATCCATTCTAGACCATCCAATCAATCCTCTCTCAATCAAAATAAATTACAGTAAATTAAAATTTACATAAACTAGTAGTAAACATCTATATAAAGTATTCCCACCTACCTGATTGGAGAAAAAACCTTGGTTATATGCCCAATTTAAAAACAATACCTTGTTGATGAAGATATGGCCTAAGATCCACCTTTCTTGCAAATTCCTGTTGTTTGAACTGTTGGATCTTGAAATTGCTTTGGGGATTTTGTAGAATAGATATGGTGGGAAGTTTTGGATGTTAGAATTGATAAAATTAGATCTGGAATAGAGTGCCTAATTGATTTTAGGTCTCTTGTTCCAATCTAAAAAGAAAAAGAAATTTGAAAAGAGAGATATCTCTTGGAAATTTTGGGTTTTTGGGGAGGGATCTAGGTCTAAATTTTCAAGGAAATTGAAGAAAATTTTGTGGGGATTTTATGAGCATTTTTGGAGGGTTTTTGGGGTTGTATTTATAGGCATTTTGGTCTTTTTTTCATGATTATAATATTTAATTTTTTATTATTAAACGACATTAAAGTCTCCCATGCTCCATTTTTCTTCCCCAATACCAGCTGATGTTTGTTGACCCATGACTTCACGTGGGCTACTCATAAGATTCATTTTTGGGTCCCTTGTGGGCCCCACATGGTGTAAAAAGACCGTTTTGCCATTTATGTATAAAATTTTGGATTTTATTCCCATGATCTCAGATTTAAGTGTACTTAGTGGCGTTGGATTCGCATTTCTCAGTACATTCTAAATTTTGCTATCTAATATTTTGAGTTTTGGGAGAAATTACTATTTTACCCTTTTGTCCAAGAAATGAAGAAACTTAAGGATTTTTCATCCGAATTCAGAATTTGTAATGCTTACAGTCATTTTGAAGGGTTTGCTAAGTTTAATTTCAATTTTACATGTCTTATTATTTGATTATACTTTTATAAAATTATATTCTAATTAACTCTAATATTTCAGCCCAAAATATCTGAAACTCAAACTTTATTGATTTTCTCAATCAATTACAAAAAATTGGGGTTATTACATAGTTTAGGTTAAAAATCACTTGAATTTGGCTAGGTTAGATAGTTTAAAGTAGGAACCACTAGCATCACATTGGTTCAACTCCCCATGGGATCGACCTCACTAGCATACTATATTGCAAATGATTTGTGCCGTTGCAAGTTTTGTTTAAAACAATAAGAAAAATTGCAATCTCAATGGACTAACCCTTTTTTTTTCTATGAAGTATTTATCCTCATGAAGTGGTTGATATTGAGAAAGATGGAGTCATCTTCAAAGTTAATGTTTTGAGCCTTAAAGCTCTTCCAATGTTTAAGAATCCTGATGAGGAGGAGGTAGTTCCCCTCGAAGATCTTATTTATTAGGATCAAGTCCATAGCATGTTTGCTCCATAGTTGTGTAGGTATAGAATTTGCACTTGCACTTGCATTCATTGAATATTATTTTGCATTCAATTGTTCACTTCAATATGTTCGGCACTATCATTGGAGTATAAGTACAATTCTTCCTTCTTTTTCTCTCAGATTTATTATTTTATTTGTCCATGGAATTAATTTCTAAACATTGAGGATAATGCTCAATTTAAGTCTAGGGTGGGGTGTTTTCAATGTCAATGTATTCATTGTATGTGTTTTAGTGTTGTTGTTAATGTTTAAGTCAAAATTGCATTAGAAAAAAAAAAAAAAAAAGATTTTGGATTTTTGCTAGATTTTTGTGGTAAGCCTTTACAAAGATGAGAATTTAAAATTTTCAAAAATTCAATGTTATCATTAGACTTTAGCTTATTAATAGATTTGTATGCAATTAGTTTATTTTATTGCCATTTTTTAAATTTTTTTTATAAAAATTAAACTTGAAATTGCATACTTACATATACATAGTTTAGGTTGAAGAATAAACATAATTTAGTTATCCTAAAAAAGATTAGTAAAGACTTATAACTCATGTGAAATTAAAGGAATTTAACATGCATGAATTTGTAATTGGTCTCATTATTCTTTGTTTTGGTCAACCCTTAGCCTACCCTATGTAATTTTTTACTAGTTATCTTTTTTATTCTTTATATCATAAAATTTTCTTAAACAATTAACCATTACCCATATTTAATCCTATATTATATACAATAGCCATTATATTGTGGAAATATGTGGATGTGTTTGAAATATCTTGATGCATAAGTAAGAATGATATAGTTTTAAAAGTCAATAGCAAAATGCTTCAACAAAGAAAAATTCAAAAGTGAAAAAAGGCTATATTCAAAGTCAAGAGGAGAAAAAAAAAGATAGCTATAAAAAAAGGAATGTTCACTCTCATGTGTGAAAAGAATATTATGATTACTTTAGAAGATGACCTCTACATATTATTCAAAGCATTTTGTTTACCTTCATATCAATTTGTTTGACAACACTGTACTGAGCCTGATATTTTTCCTAGTAAAAGTCTTGTTTGATCTTAGGAGTAGCATGGCTTAGATGTGGGCGTGAATGAGTGGGGATTTTATTGGAGTGAAACATTCTTAAATATTTGGTATCTTCTCCATTAGACCATTTATCAAATTTTTTCTAAGTTATCATTCTTCTTTATGAAATATGTGAGGTAATTTGGCTATGATAAGCATTATTCAGCTCACATCTTTGATGAGAGTTTGACCTCCTTTTGAGTGACATCCTTTTGAGTGTATATTATGTCTTCTAAGATTTGAAGTTCAGGCATACTTTTGGATGATAATTTGGGTTATAATTTACTTAGAGATTGACAATTGGGAATGTATTAGCTAAATTCACATACTCATAGTTTGAGGTTTGATCAGTAATGTAATATCTTTACCATTAGGATAACATTTTGAACTATTGTTCATTTTTATTAACATACCAAAGTTCTATATTTAATGAATATTAAGTGGAAGAAAATTGTCTAAGAAAAGAATGAAGAAACTTCCACATGTTTTTGAAATGCTTATAGGTACCATTTTTGGAAACCCTTACAAGACTATAACTTGTCAACTATGGTTAACAGAGGAGTTTAAAGCCTTTTCAATATGGTAAATGCAAATGATAGCACCTACAAAAGGGGTTAGGATTTTTAGATTTTATATTCTTTGTTTTATTTTCTTTCTTCTGTAGTTTTTCTTGAGGACTAGCAAAATATGAGTCAAGAGGTGTTTGATAAACTTATAAATATTACATATAATATCTCTAGAAATAGTAGTTTTAACCCTATATTTACTTTAGATATCTGTAATGACTCCAATTTTGTAATATTGAAATTCCAAGTTAAGCAATGAAAAGATCAGTTTTTGAAGGTAAAGGCATTTTAGTCATTTCACTATTCACCTTGACTGAACCCAGGAATTTGGTCCTAAAACTAGTTCCATTAGATGCGTCTCAGGAAAAGGAATCCAATGAGACCAAAATCACCCAAAATGGAGTTAAAATGAGCAAGTTATGGCCCTTTGAAGTTCAGGGGCAAAAATGTAATTTTATTAAAAACGAATTTACCCTGCAAAAACACAGGGGCCCGTTTTGATACGGGCACCCCTTCATCTTCAACCTCTAGAGGGTTCTAGAACGGCAATGATTGGAGGAGAAATCACTGCCATTCTAGAGGTTTCTCCACCGCCATTCAAAGGCGGTGAGAGCCCCCTCCAGAACCCTCTCTTAGCTCCATAAATAGAGCTCTTGGGCGCCTCTAATGGCAGCCCAAAACATTGAAGAAAACCAGTTGAAGAGCAGTGACCTAGAGGAGAAAACAAGGAGAAAAACCCAGCAACGAGCCAAGTACGCCCAAGATCCCTCAAAACCCATCTCCACCATAGTTCCAAGGTCAATTTCCCTAGGTTTTTGCATGAAAAACCATGCAAAATGGAGCCTTGGAGACTCACTAAGGACCCAGGGACGTCCCCTGGGCCGTACTAGTTCGATAGGGTTGAACCAGGGTGTCCTGAGGACGCCTCAGTTCCCCAACGAGCAGGACGTTCCAGTGCGCTAGCGCTGAAGGTTTTTCATTCCTTAAGGAAGCCAGGGCGCATGACACAGTCGCGCAGCGCCCTAGCATTTCGTTTTTTTTCATTCTTAAGACTCTATGTACGTGCAACACTAAAACGCTTATAACTTGAGATCTAGAGCTCCGATTGAGGAGCCGCAAAAGGCGTTGTGTCCATGTCGACGATGTGGACACATCAAAACTATAAAATCCCTGATCAAGGCCCAATCAAAGGTGCGTATGGCCCTTAGAATAGGATGGTGGCGCGTGGCCACTAGACCTTTGGAAAAATGAGGATGCCAAGGCCCAATTAGGACCTTAGGACACCCATAGGCTTAGGGATGGACCCCTAATGCCTAAGTAATAAGACCAACCACTTTAAAACCCATAAAAGATAGGCCAAACTAACCTTGATTCCCCAAACCATGATCAGGAGCGTCTGAGGACAAAAGGGTTAGCGCGACCTACCCAGGTAGGTGCTCTATCACTATTAGATTCTTTTAAAAGAACTATTATTGTTTTGAGAACATATGTTTTAAGTATATGACTTGTTTAGCATGACTTAATTCAGCATGCATGTGATAAATGCTTTGTACATAGACATGTTTTGTAAATGATTGCATATACATTATG
Organism: Warburgia ugandensis; assembly: GCA_035236585.1. Classification (NCBI taxonomy): domain Eukaryota; kingdom Viridiplantae; phylum Streptophyta; class Magnoliopsida; order Canellales; family Canellaceae; genus Warburgia; species Warburgia ugandensis. Next base: position 37,894,054 of record CP141134.1, on the reverse strand, counting down.
CACATATATATGTTTTGCGAACAAGTGCATACATTGCATGAAATAAGTACTTGCAAAGATTGCATGTCCTTGAGGGTTGCCAAAAGATGCTAGAGTGCCGAGGGCCAGGCAGTTGTGAGGGACCCAAAGAGGACAGGTTTTGAAAAGAGGTTTTGGCTTATTTGATCTTATGTGATTTGGGCTAGTAAACCCGGGGGTGCTATGCCGAGGGGTCTGGGTTGACGACCCGGCCTCTACCACTATTAGGTGGATGGGTACCGCGCCCAAAAAGAGGCAAGTCCCTACGTCAACTGCATGTGGTACAGGGGGCTACCACTGGTGTCACAGCACTGGGTCGACGTGTCATAGACCCCGTGGAGGCTATGACCGAGTGTCCTCAGGTACCCGGGGACCACACGGCGACGAGGTCGTGGGCATAGTGGACCCTATGGTTTGATGATTTATGTGCATTGCATATGGCATGATATGAGGTTGGTCGACCATACCATACTAGAGATCCATGAGTTGGATTCCATAAAGCATCTTATGCATATCATAATGTTATGATATATATGTATATAATACTTTCAATTTTGGATTATATGATCCTTAAAGTCATTGGTATTTCAGTTTAACAATGGATTTTAATATTGATGTTGCACTTGAGTATTCAAACATACACATGTTTTGAATGAGCATATGATTTTAAAACATCTCATGCATTATAAAACTAGTAGTGATAGGCTCCTACTGAGTATAGTATATACTCACCCAATCCTCAACATTTTTCAGACACCAAGTAAATACTTAAGGGCAAGGAACGCTTGTGCTAGGAACCACCCAGACTAAGTACAAGTAAGTAAAACCCCTACCTTATCTTTCAATGTTACTCGATTGTAGTTACTCTCTAATAGCTGGGGCTGTGACTAACACTTTCTTGGGAATAATATTGATTTAAACTTTGCCACGGCTAAATAATTTGAGAATGTGTTTTGACACTCGGGGTTTTTATGAAAGATTGTTTTCCAAAAGAAAAAGATTTTCATGCATCTCATACTTATAAAACTAAAGATCTTGCCTTTTTATCAAAATTGCATCATATAAAAGCTCGGGTCGTGACAATATCACTAATTAAGGTTTATTTTACATTTTACATGATTATGGTACAATTGAGAAAAAATTTATTTCTAGCAACTCAAAACCCTAAAATATAGTTAAGCTGCCTTCTAAACAAAGTCACACACCCATTTTCCATCAAACAAGATTAGAGGAGTTCAAAAATTTAAGGGGGTGCCCTTATTACATTCAACACTATCAGAAACCCTAAACAGATGACCTTATCCACTCAAGAGAATGTGCTTTTATAGAAAGTAAGGGTGGCTAATCCTACATACATACTGAGCTTCTAAGTGAAGCTAAATTCACATAGAATGAAGACACATGTGCGTAGGCAATTAATTAGAACTCGAGACCCACATGCATACTAGTCTCATCAACTGTCTCTCACTTATTCAAGAAATGGACCCACTGTGGAAAACACATTTTTTCCACATAGGAGTGGACATGTCATCCTCAATTATACATGATCTTCATGGAGAAAATAAGGAGAGAATTAAAATAACAAAAATGTGTAACAGAGAGAAGAATAAATTAGAAATCTATAGCGACTGTTCATCTAAAATTTTAAAGAAACAAGGGCATGGATCTACATTGCATTAGGGCCATCCTAGAAGGCTTATAATACAAAGCAATTTGAAAGAGAGAATGAAGGTAATTCCACTGCAGACCAATTAGAATCAATCCTACAAGAACACCATAATTGATTATGATTAGTTGAGATTTCTCAGTAGGTAGCCCACCATTTATCAAGGGGAAAACACATTATACTAAGGGGGTGGAAATTTTGTTTTTAGGGAAGGATTATAGGTGATCTAAGATAGTGAAAAATGTGTTCTTTTTGTATGTGATATGTATAGATTTATTACATAGAATACTACTATATTTGCAGGCTTTAGCCCTTGTTTTATCATAATTGTCACTAATTAGGGTTATTTTCACATTTTGTAGGATTAGGGTATAATTGTAGAAAAAGGGATTTTTTGCATTCCAAATCCAAAGTAATCTAGTGTTTCAGCATCAACATGGTCCTACCAACTAAATTTATGAAGTTTAGGAGTTTAGAATATAGAACAAGTGCCATTATAATTTTTAGTATAGTAAAAAGCCCTAGAAGCATTGTTGAACTTTACTATAAAAGAGTTGTGAATATCAAAATATAAGGTGACAAAACTTCCATTATGCATGCGTGCATTCCACCACTTTTGAGGAGCTTCTAAGTAAAATTTAGGATCCACATACGTTAAAGGAAGCATACTCATGCTGGGGCCCACAAAAGACATAAATCCCTTAGTTTCTCTCTTAACAGTTCAAAATGGGGACCACCTACATGTGTACTATAAATTCTCTAGAAAATTTGGTGCGTCCCACTCATTTTGACATGAGATACATGAAAGGATTAATATGATTGGTGGAGAAAAATAAGTAGGGAGGAGAGAGACAAAAAAATAAGAAATCTATGGTTAGTTTTCATTTGAGACTTTCAAGAAAGAATACCGAGATCATTCCACACCCAAGACAATTCTAAGGAACCAATGAGAAACCATTTGAGTTAGGAGTGACTAATAGGAAGCAATCATATAAGAGAGAGAAGATTGAACCATGATTTGTGGAGAAAATTTTGGTGGGCTACCCATCATATTTTGAGGAGAAAACATATTTTTGTCATGAATCTAATTGGTTAGGAATAAAAATGGTGGTCTAAGGAGAAAATAAAGAAGGATAATCAGTTTGAATAAGAAAATTTCTACAAAATCCCAACTATCCCTCTTAAGGCATACCAATCCAATGGATGAGAAGGTATGAGCCATAAGACCATGCCTTTTTGGATAAGAGACTTCAAGGAAACTTCAGTGATCCATCCTAGGGTTGAGATATGATCCAATGGAAAAATGAAGAAGGGAAAACATGAAAATCCTAGGGGTCATACCATCCCATCTCACCATCCAGGTGAAGCATCATATTTGATCTCACCATCCATTCTAGGTTACATTCCAAAGTATTTCTTAAGGTGCTTCCTAAGAGAGATAGGTATGAAGAAAATAAATATAATGGATGAGGAAATAAAGTCCAGGAAAGAGTTTCCACCAGGAAACTACCATTTCCCATATCTCTAAGTGAAAAACAAAGTGGAATCCCAAGCGTGAAGGCCATCCAATTCTCCACTTTTTCACTTGTCCTTCATTGCAAAGGAGAGAGAGAAGAACCTTAGCGGTGACTCTCCATACTTAAGGATCATAGGAAGAACATTTGAGGGAGAGATTCATCCAAGGTATGTTTCCCGTTACACTTTCATCCATACCTTCTACATTTTTTCACTTCTGCTTCAACACAAAGGAGAGAGGGAAGAACCGTAGAGGAGACTCTCTATCATTAAGGACTACACGGAGATCTTTTGAAGTAGAAAGTCATCCAATGTTATGTCATAAGAGGACAATGGGAAAGAACGATGGTAGTGAGTGGGTTAATGGCATTTGTCAAGAGTTTTCTCAAGTAATATGGAGGCATTTCTAACCAAAATCATTCTAACCCATAGTCTTGTTATTTAAATGTTTTTGTTTATTTATGTTTTGTATCAATTGATGTAATTTTTTATGATAGTATAATAAAAAGTTCTTTTCCTCATTATTTGTGTTCTTTCTTTTATGTTATTTATATGCCTTTGTTATCTATTAGATTTAGTTAATTTCATCATGCTCATTCTTATTAGTTTTATTTATGTTTATGTGTTCAATTAATTCACCTAGGAGTTAAGATGAGAAATATGTTAGATTAAGATATTTTCAAGTAAGTTATTGTAGGTTAAAAGTGGCATAATATTAACATTAGATTCATAAGCACTCTAAGCTGACATACTCTATGATTGCTTGAAATAAAGGGAGTATAGTAAGAATGGGGGCTAGACAAGAATCTTTGGTGGTCATTTCCCTAAGAAGACCAGCTATACTTTGAATAGGTAGAGTGCTTTCAAGAAAATATTTAAAGAGTGCTTTCAACGAAATATTTTATGTCTATTACAAACACTGTGCTTCTAATTACATGTGTAGAAAAATCTAGATAGATTAATCCTTAAAATATTTGATTTCCACTATATTGGATTTTTAATTCTTAAGCTTTGGTTTTATTTCTGGCATTTTATGTCATTTTTAGCATTTTAGGTAATTAATTTAGCTAAATAAATTATTTGGCTATGTTAAAGTACTTAAATTAGGTTTTAATTAAAATATCATTAATTATAGAGTCTCTGTTAATTGATTAGTACTTGTGCATTCTATGTTACAATAGAGACTTGCACTTGTCGTATTATTTTAAAAGAAAAATTAATTTTTAGTGTTATTGCTAGGGACTTGCAATGAGTTTTTGGTTAAAATCTAGGTCAATTATTTTATCACTATTTGAAGATTTTAGGATTACATTTTGCATTTTATTTCCATTATTCTTGTCATATTTTGGGTTCTAACTTTTATATTTAATTTTGAATGAATTTGGAATAGGAAGTGAAGGAAATTAGGATAGTTTATAAATTTTTATTTTGAGTCAATTATAGTGAGGACATGAATGTATTTTATTTAATTACAATTTATTTAAATTAAAGGGGTTGCATGTACATGGACCCACCTGAGAAGACTTTATGCATGACCTTGCTATTAAATTTTCTATTCTCTTTCCATTTCCCAAATTAGTTTGCATATAACTTAGTTTGTATTAATTGTTTAATAGTGTAATTGATATAGTGTGCATTCATTATATAACTTGTTGTATTACACCTAGGACTTTGCATTAATTATCACCTATTTAACAATGATAGCCTAAGGCCACTTATACCCCAAGGACATAGGCTATTAGGGTTATAATGTCCTATGTATTGAGGCTTGACCCCATGTTGGTAGTACATTGGTAGTTGCATTAGTTTACAACTTTTTCATGCATAATTAGGGCACATTTAATTGATTTAAGGTATAATATATGTTGATTGATTTGTCATTGGAATGTGCTTAATCGAGTAGTAAGGGCAATCACACCAACAAGATTAAGGGTGGATTTGATCAATATCCCTTGGCCCATCTAGGTTAATCATCACCTTATGGGCAACCCTAACCTATCTAAATTAACTAAAATCAATCTAAAAGAGGCCTTACTTAATCAACTATGTTGGTATTTAAATGAATAGCTTTGCCAACACATTCAATGACTTAGATCACCTATGGATGATTGAGGAGGATGTGAAGTGGTTGATCAAGATTAGAATCTAATTGATAAGGAGTACGACAAGTCTAAAAGAGAAGAGGGGCTACCTAGGTTAGTAATAACATAAAAGTCACTTCCTCAAAGAAAATATAGAAAAATCAAACCTTTTAGCATGTTTTTGTAAGGGTTAGGATTAATTGTGTGTCCTTAAATGTGCATAATATATTTTGCATCATATAGATTAGGTTCCCTTTAGATTAAAAGAAAAAGAAAGTAAAGTAGTCTTTCATTGTATTTGCTGACTTGATCTAGTTGTATATTAAGTTGTCTAATACACCAAGTACTAGTGTATCTTAGGCTACTGATCATTGAACCCAGACTTAGTACTCTTAGATCTAATGATCGAATGGATCACAAGGCGAGGATTAAAGAAATCAAGCCAATCATATTAACCCTACCAAAGCAATGGCTCACGATGCAAGGGATAGAAAATCACTTTCGTACTATCTCTCCTTGGGCCCATGCTATGAAGAAATGTATGAGACATAGACCGAGGATAACCCTGACCTATACAATGCATTAAGTAGATTGGCCAATGGGATGGATATTGAATTGAGCAAGTGAAAAGCTTTTAAGAGTAACCTCAATATGAGAATTGTTATACCTATTCTAACCCAACATATTCCACTATTTCATGGCCATTAAGCTCCACATACACTACATATTAATAGGAACAAGTGAATGCACCCAATGCATTCACTAATCCTAGCAATTATTATTTTACTGATACCGACTATCTTAGAAGGGCTAGGCATCCCAAACAACTTTGGTCTCAAGATTATCGGGGAGAGTCAACTTGATTCCACCCTAATCAACCCTTTCCTAGCACCCTACCTCCACAACAATATGAGTTGTAAGAGTCATTTCTTCCACACAAGAGGGAACAATCATTGGAACAGACCCATCATTTGTATATGTAGAATACACTAGAATTATAAGAAGCGAGTAAACAATTTAGTACATAGATGGAACTTTAAAAGGGTCAAATAATTTTTAACTTAATACCAAAGGCTAAAGAAACTGAATAAATTGAGAATCCCAACAATAAATAAATAGGGTTGAAAATATCATCAAAAGATCCTTGTGAGATAGATAATCTTTAACAATCACTACCATACTCTAGTAATTATCCACGCAAGGTATGTCATACTTATTTAAGTTTGATTCTGACATAGACACCTTCATGGATGATAAGAATGCTTTAATGGATATTGAGCCATTCATGGACACTTCTCAATGGACATCTTGAGTATGACCCATTACATCTCCTGAGGTCCCATTTGAGCCATTTAGTGAAAAAGAAGCACCTAATTTGGACCAACAGTTTTTATTTGACCAGCAATAAGATATGGTTGAATAGGAAGGAGAGTTTGTTGATATTGCTGCAAAACATCAACCAACTCTAGTGTGCACACTAGAAGATATTGAGGGATTAAAACTCACTAATTCCTTGCCTCCAAAAGAACAAGAACAACCTTTTAGGGAAATGCAAAGCTAGCTTAAATCCCCAACTATAGGAAAATGCAAGGGAGGAGGAGGAATATTATGTACTTTTTTGAAATAGGCCTTATCTTTCCTCACTTTACAAAAAATGGTGACCAAATCAAGATGGTCTTTTGTGTTCCAATCTTATCACCATCATACATTTTGGGGTAAAAATCTATATTGACTACCATGAAAATCATAAATGGAGTAAGAAACTCCATTTGAGTAGCAGAGTTAGGATTAGGATAGAATGTTTTATCTAGTTAGGTTTAAGACTGAGGCAGAATAGATAAGTTAGTTTAGTGTTAGAATCATATTAGTTTTGCATTTTGTATCATTATTTATAGTATACTACTATTGCATTTTATACACCACATCACAAGATCAATACAGGAGTGCAGATACATTTCTTCTCACCCTTTCCTCTTTATTATTTTCATTTGTCCCTGGTATGTAGTTCTAAACAATGAGGACAATGTTTAATTTAAATCTTCCATGGGGTATTTCAAATTTTGATGTGTTCTTTTAGGTTTTTAGGGTCATTTCAGTATAGATTTTGACTTTTTGAGAAAATTTTAAATATCTTGAGAAAATGAATTTTTATGTTAAGTTCATGTACAAGATGAGAATTCAGAAATTTAGTGTTATCCTTTGGAATTTAGCTTATTAAAAAATTTGTATACAATTATTTCATTATTTTAACCTTTTTCTAAAACTTTCCATTACAAATTAAACTTGGAACAATTATTACAAGAGATAGCTATATGTATACAATTTAAGTTGAGAAGTATGTATAACTTCCAACTCCTAAATAAAATAAATAGAGATCATGAACCCAAGTGAGTATTAGACCCAGTCTTCCTTTTTTGTGTTATATATAAATTTTAAATTTTCTTCAGCAGACATTAATTTTCTAATTGGTTTTATTATTCTTCATCTTGGTCAACTATTAGGAAATCATACAAAAGGCAACCATATATCCCCTAAGTTTATGGTCATATTTAAGTCATATGTACCTTAAGAAATGATAGCGCCAATCCTTAGAAAACCCAAAGCCTTTAGCATTCCTTATACAATTCAAGAGATGAACAACATAAGTAGTCAATTTTGCATAAAAAGTGTGACAACCCAAGTTTTTGTAACACATTTTGTAATACATTTTTCAATGGCAGGGAAAATTCACAAAAGGAATTCGCAAAACAAAGCAACAGAAATTCTTTTCTTTAGAACTTGTTTTGTAAAACCCAAGTGATCACTTCATACATAACATAAGTAGAATTTTGTATAAGATAAAATTCCATTGAAGGAATATACTTTTATTAAATTTCAGAATCTATTTAGTGGTTCACAGTGCAGCCTGGGTATCAATACAATACTTATCCAAATTACATAATCCAAATTTCAAAGCTCACCATACAATAAAAACTCTTAATACAATACAATGCTATCATATAAAAATACATGTCTTCATGGGATATACCCTGATTAATTATTCTTCCAAGTCTTCTTAAGTCTTGAGCTCCTAATTCTCTTTCTTTGTATTTGAGATATTGTAAACATTCAAACATTTATAATATCTCAGCAAGCTTCATACTCATAATATCTCAAGAAGCATAATAATTTGATAGTATAATCCTAGTACTTCATAATCCCATTATTCATACTCATAGATCAATCTCTTTACTTTGTCATATATGTACATCCTTACACATACACACTGTATATGTGACAACCCAAGTTTTTGTAACATGATTTGTAAAGTATTTTGAAAGGCAGGGCCCTTAAGAGTGTAAAATTTTTTCGCAAAACAAAGCAATGGAAATTCTTTTCTTTAAAACTTGTTTTGAAAACCCAAGTCACCACTTCATACATAACATAAGTACAATTTGTGTACAAAATAAAATTCCATTCAAGGAATATACTTTTATTAAATTCGAGGATCCATCCAGTAGTTCACAGTACAGCCAAATCTATTACAATACTTGTCCAAATTACATAATCCAAAACTCAAGTTCACCATACAATAAAACTCTCAACAAAGAAAAATACATGTCTTCAAGGGTATACCTTGAAGATTATTCTCTTCAAGTCTTCTATCATATTTAACTCCTAACTCTCCTTCCCTGTATCTAAGATATTGCAACATTTATAATATCTCAGCAAGCAATGCTTGGTAGGGGATTCAAGAAACATAAAATTGACAATGTAATTCCAATACTTCATAATTCCATTATCCTTAAACCTACTCTTTACTTTGTAAGTTATGTATATCTATATACACACATGCCCTTCATGGGTAAACTAGTTAAATTTGTAAAAGTAGTCAAATATCATTCCCAACTAAGCTGATCAATTCTCTTCATTTTGAGAATTTAGTATTACAGCTAATCTTATACTAGGAATTTCCCTTCTTAGGAAATATTGGTAATATACAATTACCTAGCATTTCATTATGCTAAAACATAAGGCATTTCACTATGCCTATTCCCATATACATCATAATGCAAAATAATAAAAAAGGTTGCCATGCTACAGTCTGATCCATAGCAGCGCGCTCGGATAACTACCCTGTTCACCATTAATACCATGGTGGAAAATATTATGTCACTGCCCGTATGGGGGGGCAAGACTTTCACAGTGGTGGCCTTCCCATAATTGCCACCACCCGACTTTTACCCTCTCTTTGGGCAAGGTATCATCACATCATCAAATTTCAAGGAGCGGGTGGCCAAACCCTCATAACTCCTCTAGCAATAGCATCCCCCTAGGCTTATTCCTATTAAAACAAACTCACAAGCCTCCAAACTTGTATGTAAAATAGATTTCATATGTATCAGACCATATGTCTGTTTACTTAGGGCTGAAATATTTTCTAGTTCCCTATTCACTTATAGTTTAGTCCTTAACCATCTTGTATGTGCTCGGTTGGATCATAAGGTTTTCAAGAGATTCAGTACAAGTATTAACATTACTCTTGTCAACATAAGATCATGAGTACAATCATGTATATCTCATGTAAATGCATTCATCAAATCTTCCTACCTTTAAGGATTGATCTCTTTTCCCCAATCTTCCATGATCCTGACTGATGTATGTAATCTATACATCCATACATATTGTCAATATATAAATTTTGAACAATCCTATTGATCACTAGATCTAATGTTTAGAATGATCTTTATATCATTCATATCAAAGTATTTTTCTATCTCTAAGTCTGTGTGTCCATCTCCTTGATCTTGATCTTTCATAGATCCATTGATTTACAATCTACACATGTTGATAAAGATCAGGGTCCTAGATCTTCTATCATCTCGTTCTTCTTTGATCTAAGTTCAGTTATTGGGTAATCCCTAAGGAGGATGATCTTGGTTTTCTTCCTTGAATCATCTTTGATCAAGGGTTTGGATTATCTAATCTAATGAACTATAACAAGCATACTAATAAACATGCATAGTAAGTACAATATAATATTCTATTTCTTATTGTTCTTGATCATCCAAGATCTAATGGATCTTGTTTGATCATCCTTATCTTAATTACTGTTTTTATTAGGGTTAGGTAATTTGCTAACCTTTTATGCTCTTATTATTATTATTCAACCAATTAATGTGCTGGTTCAAGGTAACTTATTCAAGCCTAAATCTAGATTGGTCCTCTTATTTCCAATTGGCTAAGGTTTACTAGCTGAATGGGTGAACACAAAGTGGTTACTTCAATCCTCATGTAAGGAGGCGTTTAGATCTCACAAACATCAACGGAAGGTAGGGGAAGAGCGAGGCTCTATTAGATAACCCCCTTAACCACTATGTTCATCATTCACTTGAATGACCATAGCTCAACCTTTCATAAGGTTCCTATAAGCATGTGTACCCTAAGTACTCTTTCTAATGGATTTTAATTAAGTCCATGAATATTTATAATGTCATTCATCGGGTTTATTATTCTTCTCCTAGTTTGGGCCAAGGATTTGATAATCCTTATATTGTCCTACTAACTATAGCCCTTACTAATTAAGTCCAAAGTACTCCATTCTTATTTGTGTCATGAAACTCTACTTTCTCATTAGATTACATTTTTGGTGTTTTATACTTTTTATCTCATAACAAGTAGATCTACTAATAACATTTAACCATAAATGAATTATAAATTCAAAGCATAAAAATACATAATTGAACACTTAATGATAATAAGGCAAGGTACTTAAAATTACAGTAACATGATTTCCAACTAATATACCTTAATAACTCAATTTAAACTATCATGGACTTATGGTAGAATCTCATACTATAGTATAAACTTATATGAAATTCTAGCATGGTCCTAAGTTAGAATGGCATGAAATCATACTAAAGTGCCCCTAAGATAATTAAATCTAACACCCTATGATAACAATATAATTATATATCATGCTAAAGTCTAAATGTTATACTAGCATGCTTTATAACATAAATCATTTTTAAAATGCTATTAACAATTAATATAAAATGAAACTAATTACATTAACATTTTTAGAAACCTTTACTTATGATACAACCATTTGATCTTAGATCTTTTCCTTTGCTTAAGAGTATTAGCTATATTTAGGGGATTTTTTTTATTAAGGTCCAAAGATTATATTGATCCCTTTTTTCCATAATCCATCTATGATTTCTTGGATTTCATTATATCAACATTCATTTTATCCATCCCAAGGATCTGATCACACTTGATCTCATTGATCAAGTGGGTCCCTTTGTATTTTTAGGATTTTTCTACCATAATGGGTAGATCCATTAATCAATCTTAGATATGTCCCAATAAACCATAGATATCACTTTATTTCAATAGTATATCATGGTTAAAATATATTTTCAAGATCTGATCATCTTAGATCTTGAAGATCTAGGTAATTGAAAACTTGTTTCTTTAATACAGAAAGTTTTACTAAATATTATGTCCATTTTATTATTTCATTAGAAAATAGAGGTTTCAAGCTTTCCATAGCTTCTTTCCGATCTCAATTTGGAGATCAGATGGCTCTGAAATTTGATCTAAAAGTTTACAGTCCTTTCTAGGACTTAGATTTGATCTGGGCCCAAGGGATGGACAGCCCAGATCTTTCAGGCGGAAAACCAAGCCGGGTGGAACGCTCCCTCTCATTGGGTCGTCCACCACAGAGGCACAACAGAAGCACCTGTCTAGACTTCCACTGACGCGGATGGGACGAATGGGATGCTCGTCGTTCACGCGCCCGTAAACAGGATGCTAGTCTGGCGTGTCTGCTCATCGGTTTGATGGACGGGCCGTCGTCTCGCTTGGGATGAAGTCCCACGCACAGCGTGCATGGAACATTTGCGCATGAGCTGTTTCTAATGCTGCGTCACTCGTGTGTCTTGGGAGCTACTGGATCCGAAGATCGGACAGTCCATTCTAGACCGTCCAATCAAACCTCTCTCAACTGAGGGCCCAAAACGTCTCCGATCATTGTGAAACTTCTACTCTAGGGGTTTTGGACCCTTCTGGATCGATTGGTGTAGTCAGAATTTTCATCTGAGCATTCCATCATCCTAAATTAAGGGTTCTAGTGTTTACTTTATTTTTACCTTTTTATTACCAAAATAAATTACAGTAAACTAAAAATTACATAAACCAGTAGTAAACATCTATATAAAGTATTCCCACCTACCTGATTAGAAAAAAAATGTTTTTTTTGTGTCCAATTTAAAAGAAATACCCTTTGATGAAGATATGGCCCAAGATCCACCTTTCTTACAAATTCCCATTGTTTGAACCGTTGAATCTTGAAATTGATTTGGGGGTTTTATAGCTAAGATATGTTGGGAGGTTTTGGATGGTGGAATTGATGATATTAGATATGGAACAAAGTGCTTAATTGATTTTAGGTCTCTTGTTCCAATCTAAAAAGAAAAGAAATTGAAAAGAGAGATATCTCTTGGAAAGTTTGGATTTTTGGGGAGGGATCTAGGTTTAATTTTTTAGGGAGAGTGAAGAAAATTTTGTGGGGATTTTATGAGAATTTTTGAAGGATTTTTGGAGTTGTATTTATAGGCATTTTGGTCTTCTTTCATGATTATAATATTTAATTTTTTATTATTAAATGGCATGAAAGTCTCCCATGCTCCATTTTTTCTTCCCCATGACCAGCATGTGTTTTTTGACCCGTGACTTCACGTGGACTGCTCATAAGATTTGTTTTAGGGTCCCTTCTGGGCCCCACATGGTGTAAAAAGATCGTTTTGCCATTTATGTATAAAATTTTGGGTTTTGTTCCCATGATCTCAGATTTGAGTGTACTTAGTGGCGTTGGATTCATATTTCTCAGTACATTCTAAATTTTGATGTCTCATATTTTGATTTTAGGAGATTTTGATTTTTGGGTAAAATTACTAATTTACCCTTTTGTCCAAGAAATGAAGAAACTTAAGGATTTTTCATCCGAATTTAGAATTTTTCGTGCTTACAGTCATTTTGAAGGGTTTGCTAAGTTTAATTTCAATTTTACATGTCTTATTATTTGATTATACTTTTATAAAATATATATTCTAAATAACCCTAATATTTCAGCCCAAAATATCTGAAACTCAAACTTTATTGATTTTCTCTATCAATTACAAAAATTGGGGTTATTACAATCTTCCCCCCCTTACAATAATTTTGTCCTCGAAATTTGTAATACAACTCACTTTGAAGCTTTTACAATTCTTTCATAGCCTTACACATGTGGCCTTGCCACTTATGGAAATCCCATTTCCTTTCGTTCCTTTCCTATACTGCCTTCTTCTCAAAGGTTAAAATGCTCATCCATGACTAACCTTACTAATGCACTATATACTAAAGCTGGTTCTTGCTATAATTTCCCAAAAAGTGTTAATAACTCTTATTGAGTTATCCCTTTCATTTCAAAAACTTTCCATTTCACTTGACTGGTAATTTTCACCAATCTTTCCATACTTCACAATTTTCCATTATACCTTCTATTGCTCTTCCTCATTCTTTTTCAACATATAAAGTTTTAACATAGCTTTCCTACTATGTATAAGCATATAAAGTTTGGACATAGCTTTCCTACTATGTGTAGTCCTTAGACTTCCTATAATACATATTGATTAGATTCTATAACTTCAACTATTGTTCTTTGTAACAACCTTCTAATCTTTGGAAATAATTTTCTCTTTTCTTATTCTTCCATTATTTGGAAGTGTATACTTTATTTCTTCTCTACAGTTCATACTTCTTTACTATTTCCTTCTATTGACAACTTCTTGTCAAATTTTGTCCTTGAATAATAGTTTCCTTGTAATGAATCTTTCCTCATTCCCATCCATTATTTTTGTAACACTCATTGAGTGCCATTTTATTCATAATACTTGACTTTCTACATTTTTCCTTCCAAGATAGTGTCATTTAACTCTGCATATATATTCCTGATCCTCTTTTGTTATTTCTTTCTCATATTTAGAACAATATTCAGAACATTCTCACAATCTATGATAATATTTATCTCTTTTCCTCTCATATATATATATATATATGTCATAGGCTTCAAAATTTCTAGATTTTGCATTTCTTCATGCTTCTTTCAAGCGTACCTCATAGCCTTTATCATATCATACTAACTCTTTATTTGCGATATTCCTGATAATTCCAATTAAAAGAGTCCATATTGACTTTGTAATCATCCCTTCTCAAGTCTTTACAAACACCATAATTTATCAACTATTCTTTAATTCTCAACAATCTATTATCAACTCATTTAGGATTTATGTAACCAATGGAAAAACTTCACTAAAAGAATATCCTTATGTTATAAAATCAATAAGAGATATATTTCTCTAATTGTCATTGTCATTTCATATTTTGATCTCATATTCCACCTTTTTTGGGTCAAATTCCATGCTATCCTTAAAATTTATATAACCTAAACTTTGCTTTCTTTAATCACATGTACACTTACAAGACAAGTTTCGTAAGTGTCTAACATATATCCCCTGAATGCTCTTGATTTCTTAAAATCTATTTCCATATATCATTACCACTTCATTCAATATATTTCATTCTACTCAAATTCATGAACATATGTTATCTAACTCATAGAACTTTAAAATTTGTTTTTGATTTTATACTTTGATGTTGCATTTTCAATTCCCAATTAATAATAAATTTGAAAATGCTCATCCTTATAGGGAAAAAGGATACTTAATTTCCTCAACATCATTTATGCATCCTTATATTGATTCCTCCTTTTTCTTTTCCTAAAAGAAATTTGTTACTCTCATAATGTATATTGCTATAATCACTCCATATCCTTAAAAAGTTGTTCTTTCAACTCATTCATATAATTTGATGTTCTTTTCCTCAACTATTATAGATATTTTCTCATTCAATCTCATGTAAGATTGAAAATCTTCAAACTATCTTAAAATTTCTAGCCACTTATTTCTCTAACAATTTGGATTCATAACTCATTCACAATCATCTTTAAACTTAAATTTAACAACCAATATTTGTTTTCATTTCTCATGCTTTATTTCACCTTTCCTCCAAAAAATATATTTCCCCTTACTATATTTCTTAAATCTTTCAATATCCCCAACTCCATCATGTAATTAGAAGTAATATCTCTATTCATATTTAGCTCTTCACTTGCCTTGATCAATAAGATGTACTCCACTTCATGATAATCAATGACTATATTTTCCTAATCAATATTTCTCTTTGTTTTCATGTTCCATGACCATGAAAATCTATATTTTCCTTATCAATATTTCTCTTTGTTTTCATTTCCATGACCATGATAACCAATGACTATAGTTTCCTAATCAATATTTGTCTTTGTTTTCATGTTCCATGACCATTTTACCATCTATACCAAAGGTACTTCTCTTTATGATAGTCCCAAAATTATTTGCAATAGCACCAAAGTTATTATATCAATAATTCTTTAATCCTTGAAAATCCTCTAGTGCTAATTTCCACAATGATTTGTCATACCTTTATAATTTCTAACTTGGTGATTTCGTAATTGTTGTACCATATATAGAGCTATAATTTCTTTGTTAACCATATATTCTCATGGTTTAATTGTCTTTCTTAATAAGTTTGGGATCATATTTTTGTCCCTTTAACATATCTAAATCTCTTTTTCCTTTTCATTTTATTCTAATATCAAAGATCATCTCTTCATGTTCTAAAATTTTATCATTTCTCCACTAAATCCTTTGCCTCACTAATTTTGGAGAAAAATACTTGCCTAACCCCTTACTCATATTTATTTCAAACTATTCTCATTTACAAATTTTGAACTTTCCCACCTATCCCCTTAAATTTCTTTCAAGCCATATCCTCTCTATTTTGATGATTAATTTCATTTAACTAATTGCCATAATACTATACATGTAGCAATTCTAATTCCTACATTTATATTTCTTTATATATTTAATGTTAACTTTGAATTTTACAATACTTCTAATGTTTTCATCTTTAACACCTATTTCTCATAAATCTCCATTTCATCTTTTCTATAAGGTTGGAATTTTATTTTTTTTCCATCTTATTTTCAAATTTATCACTTTTTTTTTCTTCTGTTTATCTCCATTCCTTCACTTAGTAATGGTTATATACATACTTCACTTAATAATGGTTATATGAATACTAGTATTAACGTACTTTGTATGTTTACTCGGGACTTATCATACCTTACATCTATTGTAATGTTTTCCCTATGGATTTCTATATCTTATTATTCCCTCTATTGAGATTCTTATATGCTAAGTAGTATTTCTAGTCCTTTCACTAAGTAATATCTAATTATACTATACTATTCCTTCATTACACTAACTCTTTCTATACTCATTCTCAACTAATGAGTTTAACTCTTTCTATACTCATCCTTCACTAATGAGTTACTCTTTCTTCACAAATGAGTCTACTCTTTCCATATTCCTCAACTAATGAGTTTAACTATTTCCTCACTAATGAGTCAACTCTTTACATCCTCTTCAACAAATGAGGATACTCTTTCAAAACTTATCCTTCACTAATGAGTTAACTCCTTTTATATTTATCTCTTGACTAATGAGTTTATCACATAACTCCTTCTCATCAACTAATAACTTATCTCTTATTCACTCACTTCAGGTTGAACCTGAGCCTGCGTACTTGGTATTTCTATAGAGGTGAGGAACCTTGGGTTTGTTGTAGGTGAGGAAGAAGGTTCTTCAACACCCTTGTCATCATCTCTTCCACATTGCTCATTGTTACTCTTTCCATATTGTCTACTGGAATATTTTGAGTTGCCTGTCTTATGACTCTCTTTGGTGGCATATATTCATAATTTCTATCAATCCTCTATACAACTACTTCTATCTTAATCTCAACTTGGATTATAATCTCTCTTTTGGACATATTTGTAATGTAATGTGATTGGATGAATCGCTCTAATACCTACTGTGATGACCCGGGTTTTTGTAACATGATTTGTAAAGTATTTTGAAAGGCAGCACCAGAAATTCTTTTCTTTAAAACTTGTTTTGAAAACCCAAGTCACCACTTCATACATAACATAAGCACAATTTGTCTACAAAATAAAATTCCATTGAAGGAATATACTTTTATTAAATTTCAGGATCTATCCAGTGGTTCACAGTATAGCCAAATCTATTATAGTACTTGTCCAAATTACATAATCCAAAACTCAAGCTCACCATACAATAAAACTCTCAACAAAGAAAAATACATGTCTTCAAAGGTATACCTTGAAGATTATTCTCTTCAAGTCTTCTATTGTCTTCAGCTCCTACCTCTCCTTCTCTGTATCTGAGATATTGCAACAAGTACAATATCTCAGTAAGCAATGCTTGATAGGGGATTCAAGAAACATAAAATTGACAATGTAATTCCAATACTTCATAATCCCATTATCCTTAAACATACTCTTTACTTTGTAAGTTATGTATATCTATATACACACATGCCCTTCATGGGTAAACTAGTTAAATTTGTGAAAGTAGTCAAATATCATTCCCAACTAAGCTGATCAATTCTCTTCATTTTGAGAATTTAGTATTACAGCTAATGTTATACTGAAAATTTCCCTTCTTAGGAAATATTGGTGGAAAATATTGGTAATATACAATTACCTAGCATTTCATTATGCAAAATCATAAGGCATTTCACTATGCCTATTCCCATATGCATCATAATGCAAAATAATAATAAAAAGTTGCCATGCTACAGTTTGATCCACAGAAATGCGCTCGGATAACTGCCCTGTTCACCACTGATACCACGGTGGAAAATACTATGTCACTACCTGCATGAGGGGGCAAGACTTTCATAGTGGTGGCCTTCCCATAATTGCCACCACCCGACTTTTAGCCTCTCTTTGGGCAAGGTATCATCATATCATCAAATTTCAAGGAGCGAGTGGCCAAACCCTCATAACTCCTCTAGCAATAGATTTCATATGTATCAGACCATATGTCTGTTTACTTAGGGCTGAAATATTTTCTAGTTCCCTATTCACTTATAGTTTAGTCCTTAACCACCTTATATGTGTTTGGTTGGATCATAAGGTTTTCAAGAGATTTAATACAAGTATTAACATTACTCTTGTCAACATAAGATCATGAGTACAATAATGTATATCCCATGTAAATGCATTCATCAAATCCTCCTACCTTTAAGTATTGATCTCTTTTCCCCAATCTTCCATGAGCCTGACTGATGTATCTAATCTGTACATACATACATACATATTGTCAATATATAAATTTTGAACAATCCTATTGATCACTAGATCTAATGTTTAGAATGATCTTTAGATCATTTATATCTAAGTATTTTTCTATCTCTAAGTCTTTGTGTGTCCATCTCCTTGATCTTGATCTTTCGTAGATCCATTGATTTACAATCTACACATGTTGATAAAGATCAGGGTCCTAGATCTTCTATCATCTGGTTCTTCTTTAATCTAAGTTCAGTTATTGGATAATCCCTAAGGAGGATGATCTTGGTTTTCTTCCTTGAATCATCTTTGATCAAGGGTTTGGATTATCTAATCTAATGAACTATAACAAGCATACTAATAAACATGCATACTAAGTACAATATAATATTCTATTTCTTATTGTTCTTGATCATCCAAGATCTAATGGATCTTGTTTGATCATCCTTATCTTACTTACTGTTTTTATTAGGGTTAGGTAATTTGCTAACCTTTTATGCTCTTATTATTATTATTCAACCAATTAATGTGCTGGTTCAAGGTAACTTATTCAAGCCTAAATCTAGACTGCTCCTCTTATTTCCAATTGGCTAAGGCTTACTAGCTGAATGGGTGAACACAAAGTGGTTACTTCAATCCTCATGTAAGGAGGCGTTTAGACCTCACAAACGTCAACGGAAGGTAGGGGAAGAGCGAGGCTCTATTAGATAACCCCCTTAACCCCTATGTTCATCATTCACTAGAATGACCATAGCTCAACCTTTCATAAGGTTCCTATAAGCATGTTTACCCTAAGTACTCTTTCTAATGGATTTTAATTAAGTCCATGAATATTTATAATGTCATTCATGGGTTTTATTATTCTTCTCCTAGTTTGGGCCAAGGATTTGATAATCCTTATATTTTCCTACTAACTATAGCCCTTACTAATTAAGTCCAAAGTACTCAATTCTTATTTGTGTCATGAAACTCTACTTTCTCATTAGATTACATTTTCGGTGTTTTATGATTTTTATCTCATAACAAGTATATCTACTAATAACATTTAACCATAAATGAATTATAAATTCAAATCATAAAATACATAATTGAACACTTAATGATAATGAGGCAAGGTACTTAAAATTACACTAGCATGATTTCCAACTAATATACCTCAATAACTCAATTTAAACTATCATGGATTTAAGGTAGAATCTCATACTATAGTATAAATTTATATGAAATTCTAGCATGGTTCTAAGTTAGAATGGCATGAAATCATACTAAAGTGCCCCTAAGATAAGTAAATCTAACACCCTATGATAACAATATAATAATATATCAAGCTAAAGTCTAAATGTTATACTAGCATGCTTTATAACATAAATCATATTTAAAATGCTATTATCAATTAGTATAAAATGAAACTAATTATATTAACATTTGTAGAAACCTTTACTTATGATCGAACCATTTGATCTTAGATCTTTTCCTTTGATTAAGGGTATTAGTTATATTTAGGGGATTTTCTTTATTAAGGTCCAAAGATCATATTGATCTTTTTGTGTCATAATCCATCTATGATTTCTTGGATTTCATTATATCAACATTCATTTTATCCATCCCAAGGATCTGATAACACTTGATCTCATTGATCAAGTGGGTCCCTTTGTATTTTTATGGTTTTTCTACCATAATGGGTAGATCCCTTAATATATCTGAGATATGTCTAAATAAACCATAGATATCACTTTATTTCAATAGTATATCATTATTAAAACATATTTTCAAGATCTGATCATCTCAGATCTTGAATATCTAAGTAATTAGAAACTTGTTTCTTTAATATAGAAAGTTTTACTGAATATTATGTCCATTTTATCATTTCATCAAAAAATAGAGGTTTCAAGCTTTCCATAGCTTATTTCCGATCTCAATTTGGAGTTCAGATGACTCCAAAATTTGATCTAGAAGTTCACAGTCCTTTCTAGGGCTTAGATTTGATGTGGGCCCAAGGAACGGACGGCCCAAATCTTTTGGGTGGAAAACCAAGCGTAATAGAACGGTCCCTCTCATCAGGCGCATCTGCCACAGAGGTAAGATGAAAGCACCTGTCTGGGACTTCCACCGATACAGACGGGACGAGTGGGACGCTTGTCGTCCGCATGCCCGTAAACAGGACGCTCGTCGGGCGCGTCCACTCATCGGTTTGGTGGACGCGCCGTCGTCTCGCTTGGGACAACGTCCCACGCACAGTGCATGGAACATTTCTGCATGCGCCATTTCCGACGCTGCGTCACGCGTGTGTCTTGGGCGCTGTTAGATCCAGAGATCGGACAGTCCATTCTAGACTGTCTAATCATTCCTCTCTCAATTGAGGACCCAAAACATCTCCGATCATTGTAAAACTTCTACCCTAGAGGTTTTGGACCCTTCTGGATCGATTGGTAAAGTCAGAATTTTCATCTTAGCACTCTATCATCCTGAATTAAGGGTTCTGGTGTTTACTTTATTTTTACCTTTTTTATTACCAAAATAAATTACAATAAACTAAAATTACATAAACCAGTAGTAAACATCTATATAAA
Organism: Warburgia ugandensis; assembly: GCA_035236585.1. Lineage (NCBI taxonomy): Eukaryota > Viridiplantae > Streptophyta > Magnoliopsida > Canellales > Canellaceae > Warburgia > Warburgia ugandensis. The sequence goes on along the minus strand of CP141134.1, from coordinate 37,872,928 downwards.
GTATTCCCACCTACCTGACTAGAGAAAAAATATTGTTTATGTGTCCAATTTAAAAGAAATACCCTTTAATGAAGATATGTCCCAAGATCCACCTTTCTTGCATATTATCGTTGTTTGAACCGTTGGATCTTGAAATTGATTTGGGGGTTTTATAGCTAAGATATGTTTGGAAGTTTTGGATGGTGTAATTGATGATATTAGATCTAGAATAGAGTGCCTAATTGATTTTAGGTCTCTTGTTCCAATCTAAAAAGAAAAGAAATTGAAAAGAGAGATATCTCTTAGAAATTTTGGATTTTTGGGGAGGGATCTAGGTCTAATTTTTTAGGGAGAGTGAAGAAAATTTTGTGGGGATTTTATGAGAATTTTTGGAGGATTTTTGGGGTTGTATTTATAGGCATTTTGGTCTTCTTTCATGATTATAATATTTAATTTTTTATTATTAAATGACATGAAAGTCTCCCATGCTCCATTTTTTCTTCCCCATGCTCAAGTTTTCTTCCCTAAGACCAGCTGGTGTTTTTTAACCCATGACTTCACGTGGGCTACTCATAAGATTCGTTTTTGGGTCCCTTGTGGGCCCCATGTGGGCTCCACATGGTGTAAAAAGACTGTTTTGCCATTTATGTATAAAATTTTGGGTTTTATTCCCATGATCTCAGATTTGAGTGTACTTAGTGGCGTTGGATTCGTATTTCTCAGTACATTCTAAATTTTAATGACTCATATTTTGATTTTTGGGTAAAATTACTATTTTACCCTTTTGTCCAAGAAATGAAGAAACTTAAGGATTTTTCATCCGAATTCAGAATTTGTCGTGCTTACAATCATTTTGAAGGGTTTGCTAAGTTTAATTTCAATTTTACATGTCTTATTATTTGATTATACTTTTTTAAAAAGTATATTCTAAATAACTATAATATTTTAGCCCGAAATATCTGAAACTCAAACTTTATTGATTTTCTCAATCAATTACAAAAATTGGGGTTATTACAGAATATGTCGTGTGTATATATATATATGGTCAAAACTGTGAAAAATAGTTAATATCTCAAACATCAATAGTCACATTTAGAAACTTTAAGTTGATCAATCATCCAAACTCTATTGGAAAATAATCCATCATTTGGGTAGTATCATCACACTTAGCCATATTGAGTTGATAAAACATCCAGACTCTACTAGGAAAATACTCCCTTAATTGGGCAGTATCGGCATCTCATTACGCAATGCATCATAATGCAAAATACTTAAAGGAATACTATGAGACAATCTAATCTGTACTAGCATACTCAGATAACTACCTTCATACTCTATGGATAACAAATGTAGAAAATCATCTATGTCATGTCTATATGGGGAGACAAACCATCATAGTGGTGGCCTTCCCATAATTGCCCCACCCGACATTTTACTTCTCTTTGAGCACAGTATCATCATAGATCACATTTCATAGAGCGGGTGGCCAAACCCTTGTAACACTCCTAGCATAGCATCCCCAGGCATACACCTGTTTAAAACAAAAACCACAAGCCTCCTTGCTTGTATATAAAGTATTCTTTTCCTTATCAATGTCTTGTCTGTTTATACCATCATCCTTGTATTTTGGTATTCTTATACCGATGATAGGATATCACTTCAAACTCAGGGATCATCATTTACAATGAATGATACCTATGTTCATATAAGTTTAAGGATCACCATTCTATATGAATGATTCCCATGTATTGATTTTATACTTATTAGACAATTTGTCAATTTATCTAGGGATGGAATACCTTCTAGTTCCCTATTCACTTAGGGTTTTCCTCGTTTCTAACTTAACCATTTCATATGTGTTTTGGTTGGATCATAAGGGTTTTCAATGGATTTAATACAAGTATTTACATTATACTTGTCAACATTTGCAAACATAAGATCATGTATTCAACATGTATTTCTCATATAGATACATTCATAAAATCCTCCTACCTTTAGGTAGTGATTCATCTCTTCAAATCTTCCCTGATCTTGATTGACGTATGAAATATGTAAATCCATACATAGTGTCAATATTTATACATTCTAAATAGTCCTATATTTTTTATCCTATCTATATTCTTTGTCTAATCTTGTCCTTTGATATAAAGGATCTAAATCTTATGTCTTATCATGATCTGTCTTCCTCAGATAGTATTGATCAATAGATCTGATAGTTAGAATGATCTTCTAATCTTTTAGATCAAATATATTCTATTTGATCTAAATTGCAAGAAATATATATATATATCATACATAAAAAAGTATTTATTTCTTTTATTATTATTGATCATTCAAGATCTAATGGATCTTGTTTGATCATCCTTATCTTACTTGCAATTTTTATTAGGGATAGATAATTTACTAACCTTTTATGCTATTATTATTATTATTCTACTAGTTAATGTTTTACTAGTTGAAGATGGCTTATTTCATCCTAAGTTTAAACAGCTCTTATTTTCAATTGACTAAAGCTTACTAGCTGAATGGCTAAACACAAAGTGATTACTTCAATCCTCGTGTAAGGAGGCATTTAGAGCTCACAAATGTCAATGAAAGGTAGGGGAAGAGCGAGGCTCTATTAGAGAACGCCCTTAACCACCATGTTCAGCATTTACTAAAGTAACCTTAGCTCAACCTTTCGTAAGGTTCTTCTGAGCATTTTAACCCCAAGTACTCTTTCTAATTGATTTCAATTAAATCCATGAACGTTCAAAATATCATTCATAGGGTTTATTATTCTCCTAGTTTGGGCCAAGGATTTGATAAGCCATATATTGTCCTACTAACTATAGCCATTACTAATATTAAGTCAAATTCATTCACTCATCTTAATTGTCCATGAATCTCTATATTCCATTAGTTTAAATTTTTGGTGATTTATGCTCATTATATCTTAACAATTACTTAACAATTGAATCTACTAATAAAATTTGACAACAATTAAAACATAAACTATGAAGCAGAAATCCAATATAAGTTTAACAACCATTTATACTAACATGCTTCCTATGAATATAACTTAACCTAATAGAATAAAACTATACTTAAACTAGCATGATCCTAAATTATGAAATACATGAAATTTTACTACTAATCTAATGGAATCATGTTAAAATCTCAAATTTAAACTAATATGACCCTAAGATGATTAAATCTGCCAACCTAATAACATTTAGAGCATAACATGCTAAAATTTAAGAATTACACTATCATGCTTCCTAATTTATAACATAAATCACACTTACAATTCTATTATCAAATAAAAGATAATTAAACTAATTAGGTTAAGATTATTAGAAACTTTTACTTATGATCTAACTATTAGATCTTAGATATTTTTCTTTAGATCAAGGATTTTAATTACATTTAGGGCTTTTACTCCATTAAGATCCAAAGATCATATCCATTTACATTTTTCACATTTAATCCATGATATAACAAGATTTCATCATAATCCCATTCATAAAAACCATCTGAAGGTTCTGATCGTGCTTGATCTCATTGATCAAGTGGGTCCCTTTGTATTTTTAGGATTTTTCTACCATCAAGGTTAGATCTCTTAATTTATCTTAGATCTATCAAAGTAAATCATATATATTACTTTATTTCATCATTAAATTAGATCCCCAAGATCTGATCATCTCAGATCTTGAAGATCATGAAAATTGGAAGCTTATTTCCTCAAAATAGAACATTTCTTCAATATTTCTATCAATTTTATGATTTCAAAAGAAAATAGATATTACAAGCTTTCGATAGATTCTTTTTTATCTTGATTTGGAGTTCAAATGGCTCCACAATTAAGAAAAGAAGTTCACAATCGCTCTGAGGGTCTAGATTTGATATGGGCCAAATAGAACGGACGGTCCTGATCGTTTAGGGGGAGCAAGTCTAGTCGGACAGAGTTGTCGCCGCGCTCCCATCATTGGGTTGCATGCAGTAATGTGCTGCCTGGGACCTGTGCTATCTCGCAGACGTTCCATTAGGACGTCATTGACAAGGAAGCACGCGTGGAGATGCTCCTGCACGACGCATTTCCATGCAACGTCTCACTGTGGTGTCCCAGGAGCCGAATCTTATAAAGAATATCGAACAATCTATTTTGGACCGTCCAATCAATTCCTCTTCAATCAAGGGCTCAAAACTTGATGAAATTTGTTGAAAATTCTACCTTAGTGGTTTTGGACCCTTCGAGATCGATTGGATTGCTCAAATTTTCCATATGATCCCTCCATCATACAGAAATGAAGGGTTCTTATCTTTACTTGATTTTTATAATTTTTAACCTAAACTTAATTTCAGAAAAAATAAAAATTATATAAACTAACATGAAATAAGTGTGGGAAGAGTTTCCACCCACCTGATTGGAGAAAAATGTAGCTTTTGCAACCCAATTTGAAAGAAATATCCCATTGATGATAAGATCACCCGATAGCTTATTTTGTGATTTCTCATTGATTGCACTGTTGGATCTTGAAATTGATTGGGGGTTTTTATAGATAAGGTATTCTAGAACAATATGAATGGTTGAGTTGTGATATTTGATTTGGAATAGAGTGCCTAATTGAATTTAGGTCTCTTGTTCCAATCTAGAGAGAGGAGAGAGAAAGTGAAAGAAGAGAGAATTTTGAGAATTTTGGAAATTTGGGAATGAATCTAGATGTGGCTTTTTAGGGGAAGTAAGATAATTTTGGGAAAATTTTAATGAACATTTTTGGAGGATTTTTAGGGGTGTATTTATAGATTTTTTTTGGATTTTTCATAACTACTTATAATAATTATGTTTCAATTCTTTTGAATATTAAATTAACATTGGATACTCCACTACCATCTCCTTCCCCAATATCAGCTGGTAGTGGTTTGACCACTCATTACATGTTTTCTGGCCCCTAGATTCATTTATGGGCCCCACAGAGGTGTGAAAGGACCATTTTGCCCTTTTATGGAGAAAATTTGTTTTATTCTCCCGAACTCGAAATTGAGCATACTTAGTTGAATTGGAATCGTATTTTTGAGTACATTCCAAATATTGATGTCTTAGATCTTGGTTATGGGTAAAATTACTATTTTACCCTTTTATTCATGAAAATGGAGAAAATTAGGGATTTTTCATTTTAATTCGGAATTGAACGCACTTAATGTCATTTTAATCGGTTTTTCGAGTACCTTCATAATTTCCAAGTTTTAAATCATGTTTTAATCTTTATAAAAAGATAATTTCCAATAACCTAATATTCCAGCACAAAATTTTTGAAAATTCAAACTAAATTGATTTTCTCAATCAATTTACAAAAATTGGGGTTATTACAAAATGTACCTGATTAATAGCTCATGTGTTAGAAATTATAGGGCATTATTTTGGAAAATTTTAAAAATTAATGATACATGCGTTTCTAAAATAATAAATAAAAGATTTGATATTTTACAGGTTCATAAGCTAATCAATTGGAAGATTGTGATCCACCATAAATTTCTAGGTATTAATAAGAATTTTTAATCTTTTATATGTTTTGAATGAATAATCCAACAGTCAAGATCACTTTAGATAATAACTGATGATCTAGATCAACTCAAATAGACTGAGAACCATTTTCCATCAATTCAAAGAATCAAGCAAGTGGTGAAGATTATTCAAGAGCAAGTAGATGAATGTCAAAAACAATTGGTAGAAGTTAAGATGACTAGAAATGGGCCCATTGAATATCCACCACTTTCGCATGTGACAAGGAGCCATGCAAGAGAAGTAAGTGAACCAAAGAAGCCACCAAGTTAGAATCCACTAAAGGAAGCCATCTAAGCTAAGCTACATGAGTCCACACATTTTGGGAAGTTTCCATGCAAATTCCTAATTGAACAAAATGTGATTTATAGAGAAGAAATAGGAGGAAACATTGACTCTAATTCGTAGGTTTTCCAATTCCAAGCAATTCCCACTAGGTTTCCCACTTCCTAAATCCTCCTTCCTAGTTTCCAATTCTTAAGTCTCCATGCCTTACCAAACTACCTTTCCCTAATCCTTATCTTGTCTTGTCTTATCTCCATTCCCAAATCTTATCCCTCTTTCCTATCTTCCTTAAGATAAAAATTAGCAAATCTTATCTCTTAGAAGGGTGAAACTCATATACAATTAGGACTCTCACCACCATCTACAAGATGATAAATTTCAACACAATATCCATAGTAACCCTCCACACTTCCTTCAAGGCTAGAGTTCCATGCCCCATTCAAGGGCAGGTTCTTAACACCATCTCTGCACTAGTCCCACACACATCTTTGAAGGTTTTCAATGCCAACTTCAAAGGTTATTCAAGTATCTTTCAATCTTGTGTCCATGCAGCATTCAAGCTAGGTTCCATGCTATTTTTCTTTATATTCTTTGTAAGTTTGTTCCTTTAATTCATATGCATGGTTCATTGGTTGCTTCCAATGTTGTTTTGCTACTATTTTATGATCTAATTGTCCTTGATCAAAGGCTATCAATCTCTTATAATGATAGCTAAGAGACAGTATCCTTTGAATCAACTTAGTAGTTCTTTGATTTCTTTGATTTGCTTACCATGTTGATTGTTCTCTTTTAGTTTTAGGCTTTGGAATTCATTTCCCACCTTGATTTCATTCTCTAACTTGATTCTCTCTATTGGTTCACACACATGGCCATTGTTGGATAGCATTAGATTTGAGATTGAAGCTAAGATTTATTATTTAGATGTTCATGAATCATGCGCACCACTTTGTAAACTTTTACATTCAATGAAACATAGTTTGTTTTGTGTGTTCCCTTCAAGTTTCATGCATACTCTTCCAATTTTATGAATGCTTTAATTCATTAATGGTGTTATTTGAATGTTTGGTCTAGATTTTGTTCATTAAGCATGTTTAATTAGAATTTTTAGATTTTGTTAGACTCATTGATCAAGTTAGTTTGCACCCTTAGATTAGATCTTGATTAGATCATGTTAGTTTCTTTTAGTCTAAATTGATGCATGTTTCCAATTCTATGTTCTTTTAATTCCCACATTAATCATAATCAAACTCTTTTGGATAGAATAATTCATTTAAATAAGATTCCAATTGAATGCAATCTATGAGATTCCTCATGGGATCTATCCTTACTTGCATTAAATCTTACTACTATGATTCATGGACTTGAAAGTAATAATTGGAACTACACCAGAACCTAAAAACAAAAGAGTTGAAAAGATGAATAATTCAAATAAAGGCTATATATAAATTAAAGTTAAATAAAAATAAAAAGATAGGCAATAAAGAAGAATGTTCACTCTTGTAAAGGAAAATGGAGGGAAAGTTTTCAATACAGTGATAAAATATCTTTGCATATTCATCAAAACAATCTTTATTTATTTCTATGCTCATTTCTTTGATAACCCTATCATAAGCCTATCTTTCATCATAATAGAAGTCCTAACTTGGTATTAGGAGTAGTATGGCTTGAACATGACTATGAATAAGTAGGGAATTGGTAGAGTGTAATATTCTTAATAGTTGCTATGTTTTCATGAGACAAGTGTTGTAGCTTTAATATTAAACGCATGCGAATGAATCAAAGTAACATTTGCACAAGAGAGAGGTCAATCCCATGAGGAATCTCACAAATTTTTATGCTGGATAGATCCTATTTAGAGTGCTTAACTTCATCCAAAGAGAGAGATGGATTCAGATTTGAATCTAAACTAGAAAAGTGAATATATGAAATTAGTAACTACAATTAAAGGAAACTTGCTAAAATTAAAACTAAGAAATAGAATTAGAAAATTACCTAATTATCTTACACTTAAAAATAGAAACTAATAAAAAACAAGGGTGAATTAAACTAAGCAACTAACTTATAAGGATACTACTAAAATGGAGACTTTGCAAATATAACACTTTCCTAACCAAGAAACTATCAAGAAATGGAACATTCTAAAGTTCAAATGAAAACTTTTTTAACCTGAAATAAGATGAAAACAAGTAAATAAAAACTAGTACAACAATATTAAGCAACTAAATTAACCAAAAGTTAAATAGAATTAACCTAATGATCCATGCGCATGATCCTTGGATTGTGTGCATGGGTCATGGGTCCAAAGATGATCAGATGTGATGTTTTAAATGAAGACTAACATGAAACATAAGCAATCCACTTAATTAAAAACCTAAAATTCTAAATATATTCCTAAGAATTCAAGCAATTAAGATGTTTTGATGGCTAGAATGAAAGCATAAAGATTGAAGGGAGAAATTTCTAGATTTTAAGTACTTAGAAGTTAAAATCAAATCAAGCATATAAGGAAACTAAAATAATAACTTTTAAGCAAGATAACAACCTAGATATAAATTAATTTGATAATGGAAACATTCAACAACAAGAATCCACAAATAATTTCATTAAATTAGTGCCAAATTACATAAAATTCTGCACATAAGACAAATGTATAAATCTAGAAATTGCATTGGAAACTAAGCCCTAAAACCTATTCTAAACAACAACAGAAACTCAATCTAAAGGTTCTATTCTAAAGTATGATGACATGCAAAGAAAACATAGAAAATAATTCAAGAAAAAGATGGCTAGATGGGTGAACTAACTATGGAAAAAATGCCTAAAACTAAGTAGAATTGAAGAAGAAAAACATGAAATTCCTAAGGGGAAGGGCAAGGATGCAAGCTATTTCTTCTATTTGATGTCACTACCAGAGAAGAAATAAGATGAGTCTTGAGTAAATAAGCAGGAAAAACTAATGAAAATGAAGGAAAGAAAAGAGGCAACACTAAGTGGAAAGATGACTGTAGAACTAAAAAACAAAACAATGGAAAACTAAAGCAATGAAACTAAAATGATAAAAGCAAACTACGAACTTGAATTGCAGAGAAAATAACTGAAGAAATGACTAGAAAACTAAAGGAAGAATAGCGCCAAAGAAAACCAAAATCCAGCTCAAAAGATCACCAAGCAAAGAGTGTAAAGTTTCATGGTTGTCTTGCCCAACCTCTAGTTGGGTAAAAATGTAGGAACCATGGGGCATTTATAGATGGCTAGGTTTCTAACTTAGGAAAGGTTGAATCAAAGAGGAAAGGAGATCTAGATCTATGGTTTTGAATGAGAAATGTTAGGTGGAATGTGAAGGAGGAAAGTTAGGTGGAAGATGATGTAATTAAAGATGTCACAAGAGATGACATCAGTTGGTTTCTAATTTGAGAAGCGGGGGTGGAGGCGTCTTTTTCTTATGAAGGTGGATGAAATTCCACCGCCCCTAGTTAAATGGTGATTGGATGGCATGGAGAGAGAAAAAGAAAATAAAATGATAGGAAAAAGATGAGAAAAACTTAGGATTTTGATATGCTCTGAATGGAGATAGGTCTAAGGTTTCCTAATTAGGAAACCACCATAATAATCATCCAAACAAGGGCAAAGCATCACTTTCTAGGAAGGTGGATCCCTCTCTGGAGTAAAATCATGAAACCCTAAGTTTATGTCATGGAAAAGGTTAGGAAATGGGTAAGGAAAGTGGGGTTTTCTCTCTTGATGAGTCACTCTGTGACACGCTAGGTTTTTACCAAAAATTTTTGGCATTTATTTTGGAAAGGTGGTGCACCAAGATTTTTAGAAATTCAAAAACAACAAAAAACATGTTTTTTGAAATTCATTTTTCCAAAAACGGAAATGTCACCTCAACTCCCATACTATACATAATATAGTTTTTATAGAAGATAGACATACATTTTATGAAACAACAGGCCCCATCTAGTGGTTCACATAAACAATCCCTATAATCATTATACTAAATGTTCAAGCAGTATAATCCAAATAACTAATTACACAATACAAAAACTTGAACAAAATATATACCAAAGCATAGAAGTATGGCTGTAGAACTCTTGCTTGTGTATATCTTCTCATGTATGTCCGTATCTGAGATATTGTAAAATGAGATATTGTAAACATAAAACATTTATAATATTTCAATAAGGTATGCTTGGTAGGGGAGAGTTAAGAAAACATGTTAATTACATATGAATTAAGAATTTTACATCAATTAAAACATTCAATTTCATCATAATGCTTATATGGGATGAAGTTTACAAATTAATTCATAATTCAATAATTTCATTAATCATTCAATTATCTACGAGCCATTGATAAAGTAGCTATTTATAATTCTTCTTCTTCATATGAATATAATAGTCACATTTTAGAGATTACAATTTACATGACATATTTAATACTTATAACTCACTAGTATTTTAAATATTTATCATTATCATTTTCCATATGATACCATACTCCAATTTTATTAACCATACTCTGCATAATATATCTATCCATTCACTTCCCTATACAAATTTTTTTATGAAACTATGCCCTCCAACACATACATATAGGACTATATCATATATATTAAAATCATTAAAAGTCATACAAATTTATGAACATAGTCCATAGGTTTTATAACTTCCATTTCTAGACTATAATGGGTCTCATACATATACCCCATACCATACGGCGTTAATACAACTCCAGCCGCTGCTGGTAACATCATAAAAGGCATCTCATCATGCCATCAAATAAGTCATATCATCATGCCATCACATAAGGCATCTCATCAGGCAATCATCATATAAGGCATCTCATCATGCCATCATATAAGCATCTCATCATGCTATCATATACGCACATAGTGCATCAAATAGAGGGACTACTATCCTGCAGCCTGATTCGTACTAGTGCACTTGGATAACTGCTTTCATACTCCATGGATACTAAGTGTGAAAAATCATCTAGGACATGTCTATATGGGTAGACAGACCATCATAGTGGTGGCCTTACCATAAGATGTAATGGTACCCATGTACCATAAATGTCTTTTTATAACAATGACAGCTATGATATTTTTGAGAACAGATCATGTGTGTCCTTTAATACCATTCAATAAGCTTCAATTATAAGCCTGTCATTCATGTAACATTTCAAATCACAAATTTTCATCATTCACAAGTAAACATTTTTCATCATCATATATCACATGAAATGCATGAATTTAAATGATATAATATTTATTATAAGAATAAGATCATGTTTAAAAATATGCATCTTACTATTAAGACATGCTTTCTTAATTCTCCACCTACCTCATGTGGCGAGTTTATCCATTTCCAACTAGCTGATAGAATCCTCCTTTTCACCTGGACCCTCCAAATCAAATAATTAATAAGTAATTTCTAAATAAATGGTCTAATTGAATAGGCAGAATTGACTAGAATCATAGAGCTTGATCAATTTCCTTACTTGGATCCTTAATTGATCTCGACCGTTGATCAAGATTGGAAAAATCTTCTCTAATCGAGCTTTTGATCCAAAATCTCTCATTAGATTCTTGATCTACACTTCTAATGGTCATGATAGACTATTTGGATTTGAAAAATGGAGTCAAATCATCATAAATCAAATGATCTGACCTTTGATCAATGGTCGGCTAAATTCAATGGTTGGATCTTCTCGGATCAAAAATTGGGAAGACAGGTTTCATTCCTCATGTCACAAGATCATATGAGTACTCTCAGATTTCCAAGACTCATATTGGATTGCTCAGATCCAATTTTGAAGGTCAAGGGTTAAATTGGGTCATGCTAGTGATAGGGAAGAAGGACGTGGTAGTGGTTGGTGGCCAGACTGGGTGTAGTCCGATCCTGACCACCAAAAATTATAGGTGGGAGGCAAAAAACTCGGTGCTAGTCACCGATGATCGTCAAGTTCCTCTGCTTGGACCCGACAGAGAACAATCATAGGGAGGGAGACCATGGGGATGATTTGGGTACACCAGCCAACCGGCCTAGAGGCCTGGCCATGCTGTGCCTTATAGAAGACGAGGGAAAGGGGAAAAACTTAGGTGGTCGGGGTCTGAGCGCACCAGCCATTCATGGCCAGGCCTCAAGAATCTGATCAGGATTTTGATAGATGGAGGAGATGGGGAAGGATCTAGGCACACCTGAATGGGGTTGTTGCAGGAAAGAAATGGGAACTAGAGAAAGTGTTCATTGGAGGTGAAAGAAATCAGGAAAACCCAATCTGGGCATCCCTCGGTCATAGAAAAACCACAAATCTTATAGGGATCTACTCAAGGAAGAGGAAAAGCAAAAGGGGAATCACAGTGAGTGGCCGAAAAGATACCAGAGAAGAAAAGAAATCATGCAAGAGTTTCTGTCAGACATGTAGTAGGTGGAGCATCCTGATGAAGATGGAAAATGGTGCTTACCAGTGAAATCCTAATTTGGGATTGTTTTTGTCAACGCTGGATAGAGGGGGGCCTCGGTTGTTCATCGGTGAAACCCACCAAGGTTCTAGTCAATCCCATGGGAGAAATGAAATTGGGAGAAAACCCCACGCATGGCCAAAAGAGGAAACTCGATATGGGTTGTCAACCATGCTATAGAGCAAGAGGGGAGGCATCGTTGTAGAAACCTGATCTGGGTTTCTTTTCATCACCGAAAAATTCCCAACAAAGGAGGGCTGTGCTGGAGCTAGAGAGAGGGAGATCAGGTGGGAGAGGAGTCACCAGAGAAGACCCAGTCCAGGTTTCTCCTTATCATTGGAAAAAGTGAGGACCCTAGGGGAGGTGAACGGCTACTTGCTGGAAAAACTTGTTTTGGGTTTCTTTCTGTCACTAGGAAAAGGGTTTCTAGGGAGGGAGCGGGGAGATTGGAGAGATGAGAGAGACAAACAGACAGACAGACCCAATATTAAGTCAGGTTTCCAATGTGAGGAGGGGGGGGTGCCAATATCAATTTGGCCCCCTTTTGTTAAGTTATGTTTTTTTTAATCTTTTAATTACCATATCACCCCTGACTTCAAAGGCCCATAACTTCTTCATCCGAACTCTGTTTTTGGGGTTTTTTGGCATGTTGGATTTCATTTTTTGAGTACTATCTAATGCTTTTAGTTTTAATTTCAAATTATACTTCCATAAAAGGATATACTCCTTGAAAACTCATAACCTGCTCATGAAATAGTAAATTTTGGGGTAAAATTCATCCGACCTCCGATTTTAGTGTTCTTTATGTCATTGGACTCGATTTTTCAAGTACATTCCAAATATTCATGTTTCCACTCCAAATTCTATTTATATACAAAAATAAAATAAAAATTCTCTGGGTCAAAATTTCAATTATATTCTAAAATTCTATTTTCACATAAAATTGCCTAGAATAGTATTTAAAAAATTTGGGGTTGTTATAATCTTCCCCCCTTATTTGAATATCATCCTTGAAATTATTTTCATGCTATCTTTGAAACCATTCTAGGAGTATTCTCATCTCATCACAAACTTAATTTCTTATAATTCCTACCACAAAACAATATCCTCCAAATTAAAACTGTAACAACACCAAAATTTTACTATTGCATGATTGAAGTATGAATTTTCTAGCAGAATAACTTTTTATGGAATGTAAATCAGGACCTAAAACATACATAATTGGATTGTACTCACAAAATGAAATCCAACGACTCAAAGAACATTGAAAATAGAGTCTAGATGAAGAAGTTATGAGACTTTGAACTTCAAAATTGAAATTATCAAATCTGGATTCTACTCGCTAATACAAATCCAAGGATACTAAGATTGCTGAAAACAGAGTTCAGACGTATAAATCACGAATTTTCTTACGAAGGGTAATTTGATAATTGTACCAGTGGGCCCCACTTGCAAAATATGGGTCCGATGATAATTAAATGTTAGTAAAACATGTAGGAATCATGCCTTATATTTGAAACTATGTTGGGATGAATGATGAGGAAAAACATCATGATTAACAACAAACATAAACTACTTAAAGGAAAAGAAAATTAATATAATATAATTAATGGAGGGACTAGAATTGATACTAGCACCCCCTCCCCTATCACACGATCTATTCTCTAGCAGAATAGACCTGAAAACCCTTACCCTAGCACCCCCCATCCTTTCCATCCCTGGTTGCCTAGGCTACCTTTCACCGGGCAACTCACTCCTTTACCCATGGAAGCCACCATCTCCATCGATCTAGGTCCAACCAAAAACCCCTATCAGGTTTTCACGGTGCGGAGTCACTGGAAAAAATCCATGGTTTCTAGATTCTCCAAGAGATGCATAAACCCATTTCAGGCAACCCATGGCCGGCAACTATAGATTGTTGGTTCTAGCGCGAGAGATAGTGGGTTCGTCAGTCAATCTATAGGGCAATGGAGAGGAAGTTCTTTTATGCTTGAGATAATGAGTTCGTACGTCAATCTGAAGGATGAGATAGAGGGGGATTGTTGGTCAATCTGTAAGGGCAAGAGAGAGGGGTTTCATAAATCTCATCAATATGTAGTGTTCTTTGCCCATTTTTTTGTTGTTGGGCAAGAGAGATAGGTGTTCGTCAGTTTTTTGGTTCTGTAGCAAACTAGTGTTTTCTGCCAAATTTTTTTGTTGTAAGGTGAGAGATAAGGGGTTTGTTAGTTTTCCGATATGGATTCAAGGGTTGAGCAGCATTGGTACCATTCATCACCATCAACCCTCATTTGCAAGTGCAACCCAGGGCATTTACAAACCACAGTACCTGACGCCATTTCCTGTTGTAAGCAAAAGGGTGAGAGGGGGCATCTCGGTAGCGTTAACACCATTCATCACCACCCTCTCTTATCACCACCTTACATTGCTACTTTTGATATTGAGAGATTGAAGCACACAAAGGTGGAAATGTCTCGGATTGGTGATTCGAGCCACTCATCGAGTTCCTCTCAATGCCACGAACAAAACACCTTAAGAAAGTCAACAATTGGGGTTGATCTAAGAAGATCAAACCTCAAAACTGTTGCACGATCATGATCATTCAATCCATGGTCATCAACCGGTGATCTGATGATCCTAACACTCTTTGAGAGAAAAGGTCAATGCGATTGCAAATGGAAGCACGCGTAGGAGGTATAATATATACTTAAAACCTTCGTTTTGTTTTGATCAAGCATTATCTATCCATTAATCTATTTTTAAATAAAAAATCTGCAATAGTTTAATGGCCTTTTACTGTAGACATTTAATATGTGACCTCATGGCCTACACCTTCTGTACTTTGGGCTTTACTTTGGTGTGCCTTTGTACAAAATTTGCATTGATAACACTACTTACCAAGCCAACGGCTTAACTTTGAAGTGGATGGGTGTTGTAAAGTAAAATGATGAATGGTTCACATTCAAATATCAAGTTTCGGACAAATAACCAAGAAGCAATCCCAGTAGTATTTCCTCTAATTAGCTTCTTTTATGAAATGATTTCATCCTGGAACTTGATATTAGCCCTTCTTAACTGTATAGTTAAGCTTCAGTAATAAAGTTGATAGGTATGACCACCATTTGTACAGATCTAGTATTGACACTATTTGTGACGAACCGGGTTTCATATGATGCAAATTTCATAAAAAGGCAAGATCTCTTACTTTAGAAATATGAAATGCATGAAAATCTTTTGTTTTGGAAAGCAAACTTTTGTACAAAACCCCGAGTGTGAAAACACATTTTCAAATCATATAGCCATGGCATAGTTTTAAATCAACTCCATTCCCAAGAAAGTGTTAGTCACAGCCCTAGCTATAGAGAGTAACTACAATCAAGTAACATTCACTAAAAGATAAGGTAAGGGTTTACTTACTTGTACTTAATTAGGATGTTCTCTGTCACAAGTGTATCCTATCCTTAAGTGTTTACTTGTATCTGAAAAATGTTAAGGATTGGGTGAGTATACACTATACTTAGTATGAGTCTATCACCACCAGTTTTACAATGCATGCTATGTTTTAAACCATATGTTCTTTAAACCATGTGCATGTTTGGACACTCATGTTCAATATCGATATTAAAAGCCATTGTCAAAATAGAATATTGATGACTTAAAGAATCGCATAATCCAAGTCAAAAGTAACATAGATATCATAAACATATACTATGATGTGCATAAGATGCTCAACTGAATCCAACTCATGGATCTATGGTCGACCATACTCATGTCATGCCATATGCATGCAAGTAAATCCTCAAAAACATAGGGCACACTATGCCCACGACCTCAGCGCCGTGTGGTCCCCGGGTACCTAGGGACTCTCGGTCATAGCCTCCACGGGGTATATGACACTTCGACGGGTGCCGTGACACCTCCAGTGATAGTCCTCGTTTACCACAGCAATCGAATTGAGGACAAGACTTTTTGGCGTGGCACCCTTTCCACCTATAGTGGTAGAGGCTGGGAGGCCACCCCGAACCTCTCGGCATAGCGCCCACGAGCTGACTAGCCCAAATCATATACTATCAAGCAAGTAAGAACCTTTTTTTTTCAAAACATGTCTATGCATGTATCATGCAGACAAGAATCCTTTTTCAAAACATGTCTATGCATGTAACACATGTCTTGGCAATATATGTGCAATGTATTATTCATATGCATGCCAAGTTCATTTATGATATCAATTCATGCTAAACAGGTCATATGCATAAGGATGTAACATAAGTTTATATGATATACGCATAAAGACAGGACATGTAACTTAAAAACTTAAAACATGCATTAGAAAAGCAACCATGACTCAAACCATGCATTCTCAAAGCATCATGGGTTCTTTTTAAAAGTCTAATAGCAATAGGACACCTACTTGGTTTGATCGCACTAGTCCCCTTATCCTCGTATGTTCCTGGACATGGTTTAGGGGAAAAAGGTTTGCTTGGCCTATTTATATAGGTTCTAGAATAGTTTACCTCACTACTTAGGCATTAAGGGTTCATTCCCATGCCTAAGGGCCTCCTAAGGTCCCTAACTGGGACTTGGTATAGTCAGGATTGCAAAGGTTTAGTGGCCCTGCGCCACTATCATGGTTTAAGGGTCATGACAGCCTTATATACGGGTTTGATCAGGTATTTTATAGTTTAGATATGTCCGCGCCATCAATACGGACACAACGCCTCTCGCGACACCTCAATCGGAGTCCTATAACACAAGCTATGGATATTTTAATGTTAAGAATACATAGAAGGCCCAAAACGGGCCCTGCGTCACCGCTCTAGGACGCATCTGCGTCCCGGTCGAGCGGCGACCGGCCTGCACGTGCGGTCTCACTCTCTCAGGCGTCATCACACTGCGGGGATCGAATGGCATCATTGTCGCAAGCCCACACGAGGTGAGCGCCCGGGAAGCTAACGCGTCCCGCGTCAGTGGCGCGCGCCCCACAGGGCACGTCTGCCGACGCACTGGGGCTCCGCCCCTTTTCTCGTTTGCGGGCACGTCCACGGATGCACTCGTCAGTTTCCCTTTAATGCACTAGGTGCGTTTTGGTTCTGTGGTGACCTGGGCATCCTCGCGATGCCCTGGTTCGACCCTGTCAAGCCAGAGTGCCCTAGGCACCTGCCCTGGGTTTGTTGTGGCTCCCTAGAGCCCCGTTTTGCATGGTTTCTCATGCAAAAACTTAGGGACATTCAACCTAAGACTGAGGGGGAGATGGGTTTGGAGTTGTTTAAGGCGTATCTGGTTCGTCGCTAGGTATTTTTCACGATTTCTCCTCTTGCCTGCAACTCCAAGACTAGTTTTTCCAAAGGTTTTGGGCTGCCATTGGAGGCGCCCAAGAGCTCTATTTATAGAGCTTAAGGAGGGTTCTAGAGGGGGGTTTCCACCGTGATGGAATGGCAGTGGAGAAACCTCTAGAATGGTGGTGGTTTTTCCCCTGCACACTGACATTCTAGAATGTATATGATGCAGTATGTTTGGGAAGAAGGGGGTGCCCATATCAAAACGGGTCCCTATTTTCTCAGGCCAATTCGTTTTAAATTTAATTACAATTTTGCCCTTGAACTTCAAAGGGCCATAACTTGCTCATTTTAACTCCGTTTTGGGTGATTCTGGTCTTGTTGGATTCCTTTTTCTGAGATGCACCTAAGGATACCATTCTAAAGACCAAATTTCTGGGTCTAGTTAGGGTAAACAGTGAAATGACCAAAATACCCTTATCTCAAAAAGTGAACTTTTTATTACCAACGTGGGATTTCAAGGTTACAAAAATGGAGTCATTACATTCTTACCCCCTTAGGGAATTTTTCCCTCAAAATTCTACAATATATACAGTCAAAAGATGTTGGGGTACTTTTCTCACATTTCTAACTCTGGTTCCTAAGTCTCTTCTTCCATGTGCGCATTTCTCCACAAAACTTTGACTAAGTGTATGTCTTTGTTTCGTAGCTTCTTACTCTTACGATCCAGAATCTCAATTGGTCTCGTCTCCATCTTGAGATCCTCTGTCAACTCTATGGGTACCTCGGTCATGACATGAGCAGGGTTAGGCACGTACCTCCTTAGCATAGATATATGGAATACGTTATGCACTTCAGATAGCTAAGGGGGTAGTGCGATCTTGTAGGCCACTTTTACCACTTTCTCCAGGATTTCAAAAGGTCCTATGTAACACGGACTAAGCTTGCCTTTGATACCAAACCGCATAACTCCTTTAGTGGGAGATATCTTTAGGAAAACGTGCTCTCCTATGTCGAATTCTAATGGTCTCCTCCTTTGATTAGCATAGCTCTTTTGCCAGCTTTGAGTTGTGAGGAGGTGTTTCTTTATGAGTTTGACCTTCTCGGCACATTGCTCCACTAGCTCCGATTGTAGCACCCTGGACTCTCCAACTTCACTCCAAATGGTGGGTGATCGATAGGGTCTCCCATAGAGCACCTCATACAGAGCCATGCCAATGCACAACTAAAAGCTGTTGTTGTACGCGAACTCCACTAGCGGCAGGTTTTCATCCCAGCTCTGCTTCCAATCGAGGGCATAAGCTCGCAGCATATCTTCAACTATCTGGATCATGCGCTCTGATTGACCATCGGTTTGTTGATGGAAGGCTATGCTAAAGTTCAAGGAAGATCCTAAGGATTTTTGGACGAACTTCCAGAGTTGTGAAGTGAAGCGACTATAAATATCTGAAGTGATACTAAGGGATATGCCATGTAAACTCACTATCTCTTTGATGTATAGCTGAGATAGGCTGTCAGTGGATTGGGTATGGCGTATAAGAAGGAAATGGACTGTCTTAGTCAATCTATCAACAATTACCCAGATCATGTCATGACCCTTAGAGGTCCTAGGTAACCCTACGATGAAGTCCATGGTAATATGATCCCATTTCCATTCGGGTAACTCAAGGGGTTGTAACAATCCCACATGTCTTTGATGTTCAACCTTTACTTGTTGACATGTTAGACACTTTGCCACAAATTCCCCTATGTCTCTTTTCATACCATCCCACCAATATTGTCTCTTTAAGTCTTGATACATCTTAGTTCCTCCCTGGTGTATAGTATACTTAGACCGATGAGCCTCTTTTAAGATTTCTTATCTTAATTCTTCATTAGTCGATACCACTAATCTTCCTTGCATGTAAACGCTAACATCTTCCCCTTTAATAAACTTGGGTTTTCCTATTAAAGCTTGTATGTCTGGATCCCCTTGCTGTGCATGCTTAACCTTTTCATTAACAGCCGACTTTATCGTTAGACCTGCCATAATGATCTTGCACTTACTTATGTCTAGTTTCCACGATATTACTTCTTGTAATAGCTTCCATCTCTTAGTAAATACACTTGCACACATCCCTTGGGTTTTTCTACTTAATGCATCAGCTACCACATTAGCTTTTCTAGGGTGATAATGAATGGAGAAGTCATAGTCTTTTAAGTATTCCATCCATCTTCTTTGTCACATGTTTAAGTCTTGTTGGGAAAAGATATATTTAAGACTCTTATGATCTGTGAAAACTTCAAACTTTTCCCCATATAGATAATGTCTCCAGATTCGCAAGGCAAAGACTATGGCCACTAATTCCAAGTCATGGGTCGGGTAATTGACTTCATGCTTCTTGAGTTGCCGAGAAGCTTAAGCAATTACCTTCCCATGTTGCATAAGTACGCAGCCAAGTCCTTGTTGCGAGGCATTGCTGTGTCTCTCAAATCTGCCACTTCCTGAAGGTAAGGTAAGGATAGGTGCTGTGGTTAACCTTCTCTTTAGTTCCTGGAAGCTTTCCTCACATTTATCAGTCCATTCAAATCTTGTGTCTTTCCTGGTCAGCTTAGTTAAAGGTAAAGCAATTTGTGAAAAACCCTCGATGAATCTCTTGTAATATCCGGCAAGTCCTAAGAAGCTTCTTATTTCTATGACTGTCTTAGGTTTTTCCCATTTCTGTACTAATTCAACCTTAGCGAGGTCGACTGCTATGCCATCTTGAGAAATAATGTGTCCTAAGAAATTAACCTTTTCCAGCCAAAACTCACACTTACTGAATTTTGCATATAACTTGTGTGCTCGTAGGGTGCTTAATGTTATCCTTAGATGTTCCTTATGGTCTTCAGGAGTTTTTGAATATATCAAGATATCATCCACAAATACTACGATGAATTTGTCTAAGTACTCCTTGAACACCCAATTCATGAGGTCCATAAACGCGGCTGGAGCATTAGTTAAACCAAAGGACATCACTCTGAGTTCATAATGGCCATATCAAGTCTTGAAGGCTGTCTTGGGGATATCTTCTTCTCTAACTCGAAGTTGATGGTAGTCGGATCGTAGATCAATCTTAGAGAAGACTCCTGCTGGCTGAACTTGATCGAAAAGATCATCAATTCAGGGAAGGGGGCACTTATTCTTAATGGTGACCCTATTTAGCATCCGATAGTCTACACACAATCCCATGGAGCCATCCTTTTTCTTAACAAAAAGGAATGGAGCTCCCCACGGAGACATGCTAGGTCGTATGAACCCTTTGTCAAGTAGTTCCTATAATTGGATCTTCAATTCTTTTAGTTCTGCAGGAGCCATTTGGTAAGGAGCTTTGGAAATAGTGGAAGTACCGGGTATAAGGTCAATGGTAAACTCAATTTCTCTTGGTGGGGGTAGACCTAGTAAGTCCTCAGGGAATACGTCAGGAAATTCTTGGACTACCTCGATATCCTCTAGCTTTGGTTGGGGACACTCGACATATTCAATCTTAGCCAAGAAGAAGGGACATCCCTGAGCAATGTGCTTAACTACTTTCATGGCAGAAATAACACATGCTCCAAAATAATCCTTTCTTCCTTGGAGGGTGAAAGTGTCTCTATTAGGTAGGGTAAAAGTGACATGTTTCTGGCGGCAATCAACAAAGGCTTGATGAAGGGCTAACCAGTCCATACCTAGGATGGCGTCAAAGTCATTCATATCTAAGTGAATAAGATTGACATGTAGCAAATGATCTTTGACCAAAACAAGGACATCCTGGAGATAAGAATAGGTGGGAAGTGCCTGGCCTACAGGAGTCATGACTTCTAGAGTGAAGTCCAAGTCCTGTGGTATAATGTCCAAGGTTGATGCAAACTCCTGGGATATGAAAGAATGAGTGGAGCCTGTATCAAATAGAACTTTAGCAGGTGTATCATAGATAAAAAGAATACCTTCAACTACTGCATTTGAAGCCTGGGCTTGACTGGAAGGGCAAAGACACGTCCTTGGCTCTTTGCAACCTGATCTTCTTTACGCTCTTCAACTTTCCTTTTTAGGACAATTCCTAGCAAGATGTCCTAATTCTCCACAAGTATAGCAAGTGATGTTGAAAGTGGGACATGGTTTGCCTGAATGATTCCTGTTACACCTAGGGCATGTCTTCCAGTGTGGTCTTCTTCCTTTGTTTTCAAACAGTTTCTTGCAAGGTGGCCTAGGTCCAGATGACTGAAATGTTCTCTTTCCTTTATTTCTCATGGTGTTGGTGTTCTTAGTTTCCTTTATCGCCTGATTCCTTTGATAATCTTTTTCGTATAGGGAGGCCATCTCTATGGCTTTGGCTATGGTGGAAGGTTGGAAACTTAGAACTCTGTTCCTGAGTCCAGAGTTGAGCCCATCTACAAATATTTCTGCCACGTCTTCCTCATCAGCACAAGCATGTGGTGCAAATCTTCAGAGGCTGATGAATTTATTTTCATACTGTTGGACAATCATGTTTCCTTGTTCTAAGTCCATAAATTATTTTTCCTTCTATTTTCTTACGTGTTTAGGATAATATTTGTCATTAAAGACCTTTTTAAATTCTTCCCATCCTATTTTTTCTTACTGGTCAAAATAAGTCCTTTCCGCTATTTCCGAGCAAAAGGTAGCCTCTCCCCTAAACACAAACTTGGCCACGGGTACCTTTCTTTCTTTAGCTATGTTCATGGCTTTAAATATCTTTTCAATATCAATTAACCATTTTTCAGCTGTAGATGCTTCATCTTCTCCTGTGAATGAGGGAGCTAATTTCTGAAACCTTTCTAACTGAACCTCAATCCTATCTATTGCTTTATCAGGGGAAGGATCTCGTGTGGTAGGGGTTTGGGTTTGTTGATTACTCACGTATTGTTCCATATGTTGTAGGAATCGTTGGAATAATTCAGCCATCCCATTGCCCGACCCAGTGGAGTCCACTGGTGGGGCTTCAGGCCTTGGAGCATCACTTACTTTCTTTCTAGGCATCTATAAATCACAAGGTAATTCACAAGACCGTAGTATGTGCTATCATATTACCCCTTAATATTTCATGGATGAAACTTGATTATAAGTTATTCTCCTCATAACTGGGCGGTGAGTAACATCAAACCAGGCTCTGATACCAACTGTGATGACCTGGGTTTCATATGATGCAAATTTCATATAAAGGCGAGATCTCTTGCTTTAGAAATATGAAATGCATGAAAATCTTTTGTTTTGGAAAGAAATCTTTCGTATAAAACCCCGAGTGTCAAAACACATTTTTAAATCATATAGCCATGGCATAGTTTTAAATCAACTCTATTCCCAAGAAAGTGTTAGTCACAGCCTCAGCTACAAAGAGTAACTACAATCAAGTAACATTCACTAAAAGATAAAGTAGGGGTTTACTTACTTGTACTTAATTTGGATATTCTCTGTCACAGGTGTATCCTATCCTTAAGTGTTTACTTGTATCTGAAAAATGTTAAGGATTGGGTGAGTATACACTATACTCACTAGGAGTCTATCACTACTAGTTTTACAATGCATGCTATGTTTTAAACCATATGTTCTTTAAACCATGTGCATGTTTGGACACTCATGTTCAATATCGATATTAAAAGCCATTGTCAAAATAGAATACTGATGACTTAAAGAATCACATAATCCAAGTCAAAAGTAGCATAGATATCATAAACATATACTATGATATGCATAAGATGCTCAACTGAATCCAACTCATGGATCTATGGTCGACTATACTCATGTCATTCCATATGCATGCAAGTAAATCCTCAAAAACATAGGGCATACTATGCCCACGACCTCAGCGCCGTGTGGTCCCCAGGTACCTAAGGACTCTCGGTCATAGCCTCCACGAGGCATATGACACTTCGATGGGTGCCGTGACACCTCCAGTGGTAGTCCTCGTTTACCACAGCAATCGAAGTGAGGACAAGCCTTTTTGGCATGGTACCCTTTCCACCTATAGTGGTAGAGGCTGGGAGGCCACCCCGAACCTCTCGGCATAGCGTCCACGAGCTTACTAGCCCAAATCATATACTAACAAGCAGGCAAGAACCTTTTTTTTTCAAAACATGTCTATGCATGTATCATGCAGACAAGAATCCTTTTTCAAAACATGTCTATGCATGTATCATGTAGACAAGAATCCTTTTTCAAAATCTGTCTATGCATGTAACACATGTCTTGGAAATATATGCGCAATGTATTTTTCATATGCATGCTAAGTTCATTTATGAAATCAATTCATGCTAAACAAGTCATGTGCATAAGGATGTAACATAAGTTTATATGATATACGCATAAAGATAGGACATGTAACTTAAAAACTTAAAACATGCATTAGAAAAGCAACCATGATTCAAAACATGCATTCTCAAAGCATCATGGGTTCTTTTTAAAAGTCTAGTAGCAATAGGACACCTACCTGGTTTGATCGCACTAGTCCCCTTATCCTCATATGTTCTTGGACATGGTTTAGGGGAAAAAGGTTTGCTTAGCCTATTTATATAGGTTCTAGAATAGTTTACCTCACTACTTAGGCATTAAGGGTTCATTCCCATGCCTAAGGGCCTCCTAAGGTCCCTAACTGGGACTTGGTATAGTCAGGTTTGCAAAGGTTTAGTGGCCCTGTGCCACTACCATGGTTTAAGGGTCATGACAGCCTTATATAGGGGTTTGATTAGGTATTTTATAGTTTTTATATGTCCGCACCATCAATACGAACACAACGCCTCTTACGGCGCCTCAATCGGAGTCCTAGAACTCAAGTTATGGGTATTTTAGTGTTAAGAATACATAGAAGGCCCAAAACGGGCCCTGCGCACCGCTCCCGGGTGTCATCAGGCTGCGTGTTCCTTGGCATCACCATTGCAGGCCCACACAAAGCGAGCACTTGGGACACTAACACATCCCGCGTTAGGGCGCACGCCCCACAGGGCACATCTGCCGATGCACCGGTCCTCCGCCCCTTTTCTCATTTGTGGGCACATCTACGGACACGTCCATCAGTTTCCCTTTAACACACTGGGTGCATTTTGGTTCTGTGGTGACCTGGGCATCCTCAGGACGCCTTGGTTTGACCCTGTAGAACCAGAACACCCCAAGCACCTGCCCTGGGTCTGTTGTGGCTCCCTAGAGCCCCGTTTTGCATGGTTTCGCATGCAAAAACTTAGAGACATTCAACCTAAGACTGAGAGGGAGATGGGTTTGGACTTGTTTAAGGCGTACCTAGTTCATGGATGGGTATTTTTCACAGTTTTTCCTCTTGCCTGTAACTCCAAGACTGGTTTTTCCCAGGGTTTTGGGCTGCCATTGGGATGAAGGGGGTGCCCGTATCAAAACGGGTCCCTGTTTTCTCAAGCCAATTCGTTTTAAATTTAATTACAATTTTGCCCTTGAACTTCAAAGGGCCATAACTTGCTCATTTTAACTCCGTTTTGAGTGATTCTGGTCTTGTTGGATTTCTTTTTTGGAGACGCACCTAAGGGTACTATTCTAAGGACCAAAATGGATTCATTACACTATTGTCACTAAAATGGAGTCATTACACTATTGTCACTAAAAATCTTATTGGAAGTTTCAGTAAAAGATAAGTGACAACAAACATAAATTAAAGAATGGTAAAGCACGCACCTGCTAGATCAATAGAGTGCTTGTAATGAATTGAAGACTTGGGATTGCCAAACAACTACACAATCTTATTGATCCTACCCATAATTCCTGGTACAACAATTAATGATGTTATTGACCATATAGAATAGAAAATTTTCCAATGTATCAGGTCATGCTTTGACTTTGATTTTGCATAAAACACCAAGGTACACCTGGTTAGACTAACAGGGTACACTTAGACACCTTTGGTCTCACCTAAACTACCTGGGCAATTATCCTTGGATTTAGACCTTAATACTATTTTTACAATTATTAAAAGAGAGATGGATCAAAGTGAGACCACTTTTGGTCATTAGATCATACTTAAACATAAATATATGTGTGCGTGTATGTATTAAGAAAAGAAATTTTATGCATTGTATAGATTGAAGCACACGAGATCGATCGTGAAGAAGAGGGCGATTAAAGCTAGTGGAATTTAATGAATGCATCACACGAGGTGGGTGAAAATTTAAGAAGCATGACTAAATAATAAGATTCATGTTCTAAACATGATCTTATTTATTATTATGAAAGTTATAGCATTGAAATAGTATAATTGTAATTGAATATGCTGTAAATTGTGAATGATGAAAATTAGTTAATTAAAATGATGTCATGCTTAATGTACACCTACTATCTAACAAACATGATTAGGGCTTGTACATCTTATATGATTGTGAAATTATGTTTATGGTACATGGGTACCATGTTAGTATTTGTGATGTATGAGTCTAGGTTTGTAGGGTACATCGTTGGTGGATTGTCACCTAATAAGTGAGAATGTTATTCTTGTTATAAAATATGTGAACAGGCAATTTGCCTGTTATTATGATTATCTTACATCCGGACATGGAAGCCTGAGAGTTTTGTTTTAGACAAGCATATGCTTGGGGATGCTATGATAGGAGAGTTATGAGGGTTTGGCCACCCGCTCTCCGAAATTTATGATATGATGGATACCTTGCCCTAGATGTCGCTAAAAGTCATAGGGAAATTATGGGAAGACCCTACTGTGAAAGTCTTGTCTCCCCATATGGACAGTGACATTGTTTTTCTGCCTTGGTATGAGAGATATATAGAGGCACACATCCAGGCGCACTGTTATGGATTAGTGTTGTGATGCATAGTAGTCCTTATGTTTGATGCACTATGGTGCTTATATTATGGCATTATGAGATGCCTTATATGATGTGGCATCATGATATGCCTTATATTGTTTTCCCAGCAGTGGCTAAAAGATTGTGGACCCCGTATAGTCCGAGCATGAAGATTATATTGATATAACATCAGAGGCTGGGAATGCAAATTAGATGACATTAATTATATTCTTAATTTTGTAAGTCCTTTAACAATTTCCATATATGTGTATTATTACTATATGAATATGATTGAGGGAGTAGTTTCATATATGTTTTCATATGGGTTAATGAATGGGTAGAGTTGTTATGCAGAGTATGGTTCATGGAATTGAAGTATTTTATTCTGATGATAAATAATAAGTAAAGATATTTGATTTATCAATGAAATTATTGATAATTACAAAAACATGTAGATATTTGGTTTACAAATGGATTATTGAGATATGAAACATATTGTAAATTCAATTTAACATAATTGCTATGGAAATGAATATTCTAATTAAAGTGGAAAATTTAATCTATATTTAAATCTAACATGCATTCTTAAACTCCCCTACCAAGCATAATTTGCTGAGATATCGTAAATATTTTATATTTACAATATCTCAGATATAAGTAAACAGGAGAAGATGTACACAACAAGAGGAATCCAAGAACCATACTCCTGCAATTAAGTATACACTTTATTTAAAGCTTTTGTATTGTGTAACTAATGATTTGAATTGTGATATTGGACATTTAATATAATGTTTATAGGGGCTGTGTAAGTGAACCACTGGATGGGTCCTGTTTTAAGAAATGCATGTCTATCTTCTACAATAACTATATATATGTGTATAGTTGGAGCATGAAGGTGACATCCAAGTTTTTGGAAAAATGAACTTCAAAGTAAAATCTTCCACTATTTTGAATTTTAAAAATTTAGAATGGTCACCTTTTGAAAATAAACGTAAAAATTTTTAATGGAAAACCCGGGGTGTCACAATAACTGATCTTTAGCTTAAACTAAATATATTCCACTTATTGCATCGCTTTTCCATCTGCTATAAACAATAAGGGACCACTTTCTCTGTGCTACTCTAATATTTGACCTTTACATGATAAGTCATCAAAACAATAAATTTATGACTATGTTTTTCTTTCGCTTCAACTTCCAAAATCCTTTGATTGTAATGATTCTGAGAATACATAATCTTTATCTCCAACTCAACTTTTCTATTTTCTCATCCCTTTTTCTCTTTATAATAACTTCTAATAGTGACTATACATCTCTCAACTTAAATTAAATCTCTACTGCACGTATTTAATCAATCCTAACATTGGGAAACTGCCTATCTTTTAGAATTCAAGTATCATATTTCTAACAAAATTTTGGCAGTCTCCTCTATTGTTTGAACTTACGCATATAACGCATGCTATTGCAATACACCTGATAAATCATTCATACATACATAATATCTTTTTGAGACTCTGTCTCATCACATTCCAACACCCATCATAATAAAAGAATTCATTCATCCCACACATTCACTTGAGATGACATATTTTCAATATAATACAATTTGATTACCCATCTCCATAATACTATATGAAATATTCAAATCTTTCCAAGATACATTGCAACACATTTCAAAATCATCAACTGATAACTACTTAACAACACATGCATCACCACCATACCCATGTATTCTATAAAATTTTCAAGTCATTTCATAGACTTTCATTAAAGATCTCCAGAATTACATTGGTTTATATATATGGAAGTTTGTACTTCTTCAAGCAATCATTTAATGTAAGATATCAACTCATATCATAACAATTCAATTGTATTCACTAATAATATTTCAAACTCATTCACCCAATTTCGCATATGAAATTAATAAAGGGATCAACATTTACATTAAGGAACATCTTAGACATTATCACATTCCAATTTATTGAGATAAGATGTACAGCATTAAAGTCTTATAATCAACAACAATGCTCTTTAACTTAAGCATCAACAAAACATACAACTATAGATGCTAAGGATACCACATATGATTTAGAATTTAATACTTGAACTTACCTCCTTTTGTATAAATTCAAACACTGAAATAATGCATCCATTATTTCTCAAATGTAATTATGAATCTAATATCATTAAATGAACATTTGATTTTGCACTAACTATGCATTCACATTCAAATATGTAAATATCATCATTGGTGTTTTCAACATCAATACATTACCATCACGATTTCAATACTAAGACTTCAATGCTTTCATCAATACAAACAAACACAAATGTTTGTCATATTCTCCCATGACACATGATTCAAAGGAATTTCTTTAGTTCATTTATCACATAAGGTTTATATCCTCTATTCTCATATATATTAACAAATACTCTTCATCAGAAGAGTCCAATTTCATAGTGTCGATCAACTGCTAGTGGAATAAACTTGAAGTCCATCAATCACTGATGGAATACCTCAAATTCGAATATAATTTACACGTCAGATCTTATCTTTCAAAATACACAGTTTGAGGACCTTTCTCAGAACAAAGTACATATTCACATCACTAATTTTCTTAAAGTATGCCACCCTTCATAGCTGGTGTCGGTTTTTTTTTTATTTCTTATGATTACCATCTTTTTACATATCCTACAGGCCATCCTGCCTATATCAGGATATGAATTCATCATCAAATTCATCACTAGTTAACCAACTAGTGATGTTTATTAGAAACATTACTTTCTCATTTAACAATGGTTTATTGTAATGTAATTTACTTCTTTATCATGAACCATTTTTCTTGATTGAGTGGTTTAGTTTACCAAGCACACATCCCATTTACAAAGAGAAGGAATAGACCAATATGCTGATGATTTCTGGGGCTCATAAGATGGACAATGGAAAGAAAAGAAGTATCATCTAGGTTAGCCATAGGGAAAAATCCTGGAGTTTTCTGTGGGTGCAGTTATTTTAGCTTCAACTAGAGTAGCTGGATTACTAGAATGTCGATAATAAGGGAAACTGAAGAGGAAAGAGCAAAAGGAAAAACTATAGTTTCTTGTACTCAAACTTTAATGTTTCTCATGCACACTTAATTTTAACTAAATAACTTTTACTTTAAGGAGCATACACATGTATATACAATGTATAAGGAAAAGTGAATAGAAAGGATGGAAAAGAAAACAACAGTTTCTTGTAATGGAATTTCAGTCTTCATCATGCATAGTTATTTGCAACCAAGCATTTTTATTTTTTTAACTTTGAGGAGCATACACATGAAAATGCAATGTGTAGGAAAAGGAAATATGAATATGCAAGAAATATGAGGACATAGGTGAAGTAGCATGAGAATGGTCTAAGAAAACTGGAGATAGAGTGGAAGAAGGCTACAAGTCTAGGTAGTGCAGGAAGAATACAATGAGGTATATGAAGAGAATAGCAATAATGAAGAAAATAATTAAAAGCTAGATTTTGGGAATGCATAGGATGTATCTTGTGCAACGATTTTAACTCATTTTCATTTTATTATATTTATCAACCTTGACCTCCATCTTCCTTCTCAATCTTACACCATTCATCATTTATAATAACTGTAGTTGTCAACAATACAAGTTATTCTCAAGAAAGGTATTCATTCATTTATAGTTGATATAGTGCATGAATTTTAACTTATTTTGTCTTCTAAATAAGAAAACTATCACACCATTACAATGTGCTTTCATCTTTGTGACAATCCATATTGTCTAACAATTTGCAATTCCATATAATATGGGTATCATACCCATGTCCATCATACCAAATGATGGCATCATGCCCAAATCCATCATAATAATGAGGATATGCATATCATTCTTTCAATAAGCCATAATAAACATTTCTTTGAATAAGTCCTTGTAACATTAACTTATCCGTCAACTGGAGTTATCATATCAACTCCATCATTCAACTTTTCATTAACACATTCATATTTAGCTCGCTTATACATAATAGAGAAATACACAATTCTTAATTTATCAAGAGTTTTGGTGTGGATCATTGGTTTCTTAAACATATATGAGATTATACATATAGGTATATTATGCATAATGTTTCACGATTAGCTTTGTCTTGAGTTTTTTCTCCATTTTAGTAGTTATCTCACACTATTATGGCAATAAGTTTATTGTTAAATACTTCAATTTTCTTAGATTAAAATATAATTCTTTCAAACATAGATTCTTCACATGTGATGTATGAGTCTTACCCTAGGACTCTGTCCTGATGAACTTTCTACCATAAACTAAAAAAAAATAAAAAAATTCCTTCAATTCGTTTAAGCAATATTGTCTCTACAGATTCCTTTAACCTATAGTTTAAAAAATACTCATTTACTCATGTGTCATATGGTAGTTCTAACTTTCATTTCCATGAAAGTCTACAATTCTTCTAAGTTTCCTTATATTGAACCTATCCTTTATCAATTGTTTCTATTTCTCCTCTTCAATTTCCCACTCCTTAATTCACCTCTATTTCATCCTCTTCTAATACAAACCAAGGCTACATTCTATATTCTTCATGTAAACCTTTCTAATCTATCATTTGTCTCTTTTCAAACTGACTACTCTTACACTTGGTCTACATGACCAATGAGTATATACCTATGTTGCGAATTCACATTGATACTGAGCATATTTTCTATTTAACCTTAGGTAGAAGCATTTTACAATGCTATATGCTATAGTATTTAGGTACCTTCATAGGTACAAGGATGTTTTACAACAGTAACTTAGCCATTTCTACTAACTGCTCTTTTGGTTCACTATTCACCATAATGGAATCGATAATTCCTTAAATCATTCTCCTAGTTGTCTTATTAGGGGCATCTCCTTATGGTTTACTATCCCTCTGTAAACTACTTGTACTAACTTACTCTTTATAATACTTAACTCATTCCATTATAATTCCTTATCTCAACTCACTACATCCTAACCTATATTTGGATTATTATCCTTTTTTTTAGACATAAAGGGCTGCAAGTGACTAGATGAATCACTCTGATACCAACTGTGACACCCCACATTTTTCCCAAAATTTTTTGCATTTATTTTGGAAAGGTGGTGCACCAATATTTTTAGAAATTCAAAAATAGTGGAAAACTTGTTCTTTCAAATTCATTTTTCCAAAAACACAGATGTCACCTCAACTCCCATACTATACATAATATAGTTTTTATAAAAGATAGACATACATTTTATGAAACAATAGGACCCATAAATGGTTCACATATACAGCCCCTATAATCATTATACTAAATGTCCAAGCAACATAATCCAAATAACTAACTACACAATACAAAAACTTTAACAAAATATATACCTGAGCCAGAAGTATGGCTGTTGAACTCCTCTTGCTTGTGTATGTCTTCTCCTGTATGTTTGTATATGAGATATTGTAAACATAAAACATTTACAATATCTCAGCAAGCTATGCTTGGTAGGGGAGAGTTAAGAAAACATGTTAATTATATATGAATTAAGAATTTTACATCAATTCAAATATTTAATTTCATCACAATGCTTATATGGGATGAAGTTTACAACTTAGTTCATAATTCAATTATCTACAAGCCATTGATAATGTAGCTATTTATAATTCTTCTTCTTCTTCATATGAATATAATAATCACATTTTAGAGATTACACTTTACATGACATATTTAATATATATAATTCACTGGTATTTTATATATTTATCATTATCATTTTCCATATGATACCATACTCCAATTTTATCAACCATACTCTGCATAATATATCTACCCATTCACTTCCCCAAACAAAAACTTTTTTGAAACTATGCCTTCCAGCATATACATATAGGACTATATCATATATATTAAAGTTGTTAAAAATCATACAAAATTATGAACATAGTCCATAGGTTTTATAACTTTCATTACCAGACTATACTGGGTCTCATATATATACCCCATACCATACGAGGTTCATACAACTCCAGCCACTACTGATAAGATCATAAAAGGCATTTCATCATGCCATCAAATAAGGCATATCATCATGCCATGACATAAGGCATCTCATCGTGCCATCATCATGTAAGGCATCTCATCATGCTATCATATAAGCATCTCATCATGCTATCATATATGCACCATAGTGCATCAAATACAAGGAGTACTATGCTGCAGTGTGATCCGTATTAGCCCACTCAAATAACTGCTTTCATACTCCATAGATACCATGTGTGAAAAATCATCTACATCATGTCTATATGGGTAGACAGACCATCACAATGGTGGCCTTCCCATATTGCCCCACCCGACATTTTGCCTCTCTTTGGGCACGATATCATCATATATATCACATTTCAGAGAGCGGGTGGCCAAACCCTACTACTGTCCTAGCATAGCATCCCCAGGCCTATGCCTGTCTAAAACAAAACTCTCAAGCCACCATGCCTGGATGTAAAATAATAATATACAGGCATCTTACCTGTCCATAATATACATATGAATATCTCGTCATAATCATAACATCCTCACTTATTAGGTGATCGCCCACCAAGGATGTAATGTAAATTCCTTGACTCATACATCACATATGATGTAATGGTACCCATGTACCATAAATTTATTTTTAGGAACAGTTAATACCATTAAAGAGGCTTCAATTATAAGCATGTCATTCATGTAGCATTTCAAATCACAAATTTCCATCATTCACAAGTAAACATTTTTCATCATCATATATCATATGAAATGCACAAATTTAAATGATATAATATCTATCATAAGAATAAGACCATGTTTAAAAATATGCATCTTACTATTAAGACATGCTTTCTTAATTCTTCACCTACCTCGTATGGCAAGTTCATCCATTTCCCACTAGTTCATCAAATCCTCCTTTTCACCTGGACCCTTAAAATCAAACAATCAATTAGTATTTTCTAACTGAATGGTCTAATTAAATATGAAGAATTGACTAGGATCATAAAGCTTGATCAATTTCCTTACCTGGATGCTTGATTGATCTCAGCTGTTGATCAAGATCGGCAAAATCTTCTCTAATCGAGCTTTTAATCTTAAATCTCTCATTTGATTCTTGATCTACATTTCCTAATGGTCATGATAAACTATTTGATTTGAAAAACGGTGTTAGATCATCATAAATTAGATGATCTGAGCCTCAATCAATGCTTAGGTAAATTCAATTATTGGATCTTCTCAGATCACAAATTCAGAAGACAAGTTTCGTTCCTTGCATCACAAGGATTGTGAGGGTACTCTCAGATTTCCAAAACTCCTCCTGGATTGCTTAGAATCTAGGTTTGAAGGTCAATGTTTAAATTGGGTTCCTCTGTAAGTGGTGATGGTTGGTGGCTAGACTAGGCACAGTCTAATCTCGGCCACCAAAAAATGTAGGTGGGAGGCAAAAACGTTGGTGCTAGTTACCAGTGATCATCGACTTCCTCTGTTTGGACCCAACAGAGAACAATCATAGAGAGGGAGACCGTGGGGACGATCTGGGTATTCTAGCCGGCCGGCATGGAGGCCTGGCTGTGCTGTGTGTTGTAGAAGACAAGAGGGAAAGGGGAAAAACTCAAGTGGTAGGGTTGTGAGCACGCCAACCATTCATGGCTAAGCCATGCCCCAAGAATCTGATTGGGATTTTGGGAGATGGAGGAGATGGGGAGGGATCTGGGTATGCCTGAATGGGGTTGTTACTAGAAAGGAATGGGAACTAGAGAAGGAGTTCACCAGAGATGAAAGGAATCAGGGAAACTCGATCTGGGTATCCCTCAGTCGTCGAAAAAGAACAGATCTAATAGGGACCTACTCGGGGAAGAGGAAAAGCAAAAGGGGAATTGCCGTGGGTGGTCAGAAAGATGCCAGAGAAGAAAAGAAACTCTACAAGGTTTTCTGTTAGATGCGTAGTAGATGGAGCCTCTTAATGAAGATGGGAAACAGTGCTTGCTAGTGAAATCCCAGTTTGGGATATATTTTTTTTCAATGTTTAAGAGAGGAGGGGCTCTGATTGTTTGTCGGTGAAACCCACTAGGGCTTCAATCAATCCCATCAGAGAAATGAAAGTAGGGGAAAACGCCACACATGGCCAAAAGAGGAAACTCAATATGGGTTGTCTGCCATCACCAGAGAGCAAGAGGGGGGGGGATCGTTATAGAAACCCAATTTTGGTTTCTTTTCGTAGCCAAAAAATGCCCAACAGAGGGGGGGTTGTGCTGGAGCTGGAGAGAGGGAGATCAAGGGGGAGAGGAGTCACCAGAGAAGGCTATATGGCTTAACTAAGGAAATGAAATTGACCTAAAACTATGATGGAAATAAGGTGAAAAACATGACTTTCAAGGGAGGAATTCAAGGTTCTAAGCTAGTATTTCTCTTGGCTATCACTACCAGAGAAGATTGAACTTAAATCTTGAATGAATAATAAAAGAAAAACTAGTGGATATGGAATAAAGAAGAAAGGGAATGATACATAGAAAGAAGGGTGCTAAAGCAAACAAGTTAAACTAAAGTAATGAAAAGTACAGTAAAACAAGAAAACTACCAACTTGAATTGGATATCAAATAACAACAAGAATAACTAGAAACCCAAAGGAAGAAAAGCATCAAAGAAGTCCCAAAATCCATTAGAAATAAAACACCAAAGGAGAGCTTGATTTCAAATTGGTTCCACACAACTTCCACTTAGTAGAAAATGTGGGAACCAAAGGGTATTTATAGAGGTTGGGTTTTAACTTAGGAAAGGCTGAACCATGAGGAAAGGAGACCCAAATCTAGGGTATCAAGGCAAGAAAGTTATGTAGAGAGTTAAGGAGGACAATTAGGTGGAAGATGAGGTGGAGTGGTGATGTAAGAGGTGACATGGCATGTTTCTAATTTGAGAAAAGGGGGGAGGCATCTTTTTCTCAATAAGGAGGTGTGGAACTCCTCCCCTCCTAATTGGGTGGTAATTATCTAGAATGAAGAGAGAAAAAGGAGAAAAAAATGAGGTGGAAAATCTAGGGAAAAAATGTAGGACTTGATTTGATTTGAATAGAGATAGAACTATGGATTTCCTAATTAGGAAACCACCAAAAGTGACAACTAAGCAAGGGGAATGCCCCACCTTCTAAGAAGGTGGCTACCTCCTTTAGTGGTGGATTAGGGTTAGGAAATAGATAAGGATTATGGGGTTTTCTCTCTTGATGGGTCCCTTAATGCATGACCATCTTACCTTTTACATTAATCTCAAAATCTCTTAAAAATCATGCTTCTAACATATGAATTGATGCTCCAATCGTGTGGGTCCATGTAGGTCTCTTCCATGGCTTCATGGCTCACTTTGATGGCTCATTACTTGGTGGCTTAAGTGGCTTCAAGGCTTGAGTGGTTCATGTGGCTTATCACCCTTTTTCATTGCTTTAGTGGCTAAGTGCCATGAATGGCTCCCATGCAAAGGTGATGAAAATGCATGGCTTAGCTTGGGTCCATTTCTATTCCCCTTTTGCTTCTGCAATTGCTTCTTTACTTGCTAGTCTTGACCTTTCATCACACCTTGTATTCTTGAAATTTCTACCCTAGGGGTTTTGGACCCTTCTAGATCGATTGGACGGCTCAGATTTTCCATCTGAGCCCTCCATCATCCAGAATTGAAGGGTTCTAGTCCTTTATTTTTACAAATTTTAACCTAAAACTAATTTTAGAAAAGTAAAAATTAAATAAAATGACATGACATAAGTATAAGAAGTGTTCCCACCTACCTAATTGGAGAAAGAATGTACATTTGAAGCCCAATTTGTAATAAATACCCTTTGATGATAAGATAGCCTGATAGTCATTTGTTTTGTGATTTTTTGATGATTGCACCGTTGGATCTTGAAATTGTTTTAGGGGTTTTGTATATTAGGTAGTCTAGGATTGTATGGATGGTGAGATTTGTGATATTAATTGCGAACATAGTGCATAATTGAATTTAGGTCTCTTGTTCCAATTAGAGAGAGGAGAGAGAAAGTGCAGGAAGGGAGATTTTTGGGAGTTTTGGAATTTTGGGAAGGAATTTGGATCTGGTTTTTCATAGTAAGCAAGATGAGTTTGTGGAAATTTTAAAGAACATTTTTTGAGGATTTTCGGAGGTGTATTTATTAATATTTTTGAATTTTTTCATAATTACTTGTAATAATCATGTATCAATTCTTTTAAATATTAAATTAACATTGGATCCTCCACTACCACCTCCTTCTCCCCTAGCAGTTGGTAGTGGTTTGACCACTCATTACATGTTTTTTGGCCGTTGGATTCGTTTGTCTGCCCCACGGGGCTGTGAAAGGATCATTTTGCCTTTTTGTGGAGAAAATCCATTTTATTCTCCC
Source organism: Warburgia ugandensis (assembly GCA_035236585.1). Lineage (NCBI taxonomy): Eukaryota > Viridiplantae > Streptophyta > Magnoliopsida > Canellales > Canellaceae > Warburgia > Warburgia ugandensis. The sequence continues at coordinate 37,836,199 of CP141134.1, read as the reverse complement.
GAACTCAAAATTGAGCGTACTTAGTGGCGTTGCATTTATATTTTTGAGTAACTTCTAAATATTAATGTCTTAGATCTCGATTATGTGAAAAATTACCATTTTACCCTTTTATTCATAAAAATGAAGAAAATTAGGGATTTTTCATTTTAACTCAAAATTGAACGTATTTAGTGTCATTTTGATCGATTTTTCGAGTACATTCATAATTTATAAGTTTTAAATTATGTTTTAATCTCTATAATAAGAGAATTTCCAATAACGTAATATTCCAGCCCAGAAGTTTTGAAAATTCAAACTAAATTGATTTTCTCAATCAATTTAGAAAAATTGGGGTTGTTACAATTTTCCCACCTTATAATAGTTTCTTCCTTGAAATTTGCATTTCAACTTACTTATGAGTTTCCATTAACTCATTCATAAGTTTGCTCATGTGGCCTTGCCACTTAAGGAAACCTCCATTTCCTTTCATTCATAGTTCGTATCACCTTCTCTTTCAAAGGCTACATTACATTTTTGGGTCTTAAACACACATCTTACTAATAATGCAACTGCATTAATCACTTACGCTAATTCTTTGCTAGACCTCCTAAAAGGATTAATAACTCTCAATTGAATTATCCCTTTTTGTTCAAAATTCTCTATTTCGAATATATATTTCCTCAGAGATTTATGTTTTATTTTTCCTATGAGGGTTTAAGTGATTTCATCTATTTCAAATCTCAAGCCTTCCAATGATAGATTTATGCAAATTCATAGTAAGGAAAATTTATTGTTCCTATATCCTCAATCAAATAAGACTTTTGCATTATTATAAGGGATAAACAAAGCACCTTTCATCTTTCCTTTGGACGATTGACCTTCTGTAATAGTGAATACCCTACCTTAGTGTCGAGGGACATTTTCTAATTTGTCATCCTTGATTTCCAAAGGTTTGTTGCAGTGACCGGCCATATGCCCCAACTCTCCACACTTATAACATTTGACTAGGGTTCTTTGTTGTGGTGGTCATTGATTGTAACATGGTCTTCCAGGATGAAATCTTTTCCATCTGAAACATGGTTCCTGATTCTGTCCAATTGCAAGATTTCCTTGATTTCTTTGTGGCCTAAAGTTGTTCATGCGTCCTTTGGTTTTCTTAAAAGGTTGTGGATTGAAGTCTCCCACTCCTACTCTTATTTAGTTTGGTTTTTCTTGAACTCTTCTTGAAATCTTGAGGCCATTTTCACACATTCTGCCAAGGTCGTGGGTTTAGTACAAAGTGCCTTTACTTTCAATCCTAGGTGCAGCCCTTCTATGAATCAATTTATTGTGTGTATTTTAGTTTTACACACATGAGTTGCAAATCTCCTTAACTGTGTAAATTTATTATCATATTCTACCACTGACATGTTTCCTTGTCTAAGTTCTAAAAACTCTATTAGCTTTCTTGCTTGTGCATGAGAAGGGAAATATTTTTGGTTGAAGACTTCCTTAAATTCCTCCCATGTAGTATTTTTAGAATTTGAGAAGAAGGTATCATTAGCTGATCTCCACCAAAATGCAGTGTCTTGTTTCAATATATAGGTGGCAAATTTAACCTTCAACTATGGGGGAGTACATAGTGCACTGATAGTCCTTTCTAGGTTGTATATCCATTCCTCAGCCTTCTCAGCTTCTCCCTTACCATTATACCTTGTAGCCATGTTTTGAAACCTTTCCATTATTTTGTTAACCTTTTCTTAGGTTAATGGAGAATTTCTAGGTTCTTCACTTGGTACAAGAGAAGATTGATCCTGTACGAGTGTGGGAGTATTTGGTGTTGGAGTTGGTGTATTATGTCTCACTTCTGGCTGAGCTTGAGCATGAGTACTTGTTACCCCTACTGGAGGTGATGAACTTTGGGGCTATTGAATGTGAGGAAGAAGGTTCCTCAATACGCTTGTTACCATCTCTTCCACATTATCCATTGTTGCTCTCTCCATATTATCTTCTGGAGTACTTTGAGCTGTCTGCCTTGTGACTCTCTTTGGCAGCATCTGTTCATAAACCAAAATACCTATCAGTATTCCATACAACTATTTCTATCATATAAGTAGAATAAATATCTCTAAATTCATCATATTAATATCCCTGTTCATTTATAGGTCTTCAGTTTCGATTCTATCATCAATGCAATCTATAGTCCATAATTATTTCCATATTTCAATTCTATCATATAGTTGAATCAATATTCTTCTAAATTTTACCTCCTTATTTATCTTTATTAAAACTCTTCTCATTCACCAATTTTGAAAATATATACCTATCTCCTTAAATTCTTCTCAAGTAAGATCATCTTTATTTTCATGATTAAATCCTTTAGCTAATTGTTATAATACTACATCTATTTAGTAATTGTAACTCTTACATTTATATTTATTATTTATTGTTATTATTTTTAAATTTTGTAATAATTCTAAGGTTTTTAACTTTAGTATCTATTTCACCTTTCCCATAAAGGTTGGATTTTATCCTTCTTCTTCCTTTCCATCTGATTTTTCCAATTTATCATCTCCTTCTCTTAATCTCCATTATTTCACCTAATAATAGTTATATTAATTTATTTTATTTCTACAAGTATTTTACTTAAGATTTCAGGTTATACTTGAATATCATACATTATATCTTCCTCTATTCTAAGGTTTTCGTTACTTATTTCTAAACTTACTATTCCCTATATTGATATCATTAACTTACTAAGTAGTACTCCAAGTTATTTCACTAAGTACTATCTACTTATACGCCACTAGTACTTCATGTGTTAATTACATTAACTCCTCACCTAATGAGTTAAGTACTATACTCATTCTCAACCAATGAGTTAATCACATAACTCATTCCCTACTCATTCTCATCAAATACGATCTTATTTCTTATTCACTCACTATTTCTTATCCTCCAATTGGATTGTCATCTTCATATTGCACATATGGGTATTGTACTATGACGGATGTATGGCTCCGATACTAACTGCAATGACCAGGGTTTTTGTAACACATTTTTGTAATACATTTTTCAAAGGCAGGGCACCCATAGTATTAAAAACTTTTTACAAAATAAAGCAGCAGAAATTCTTTTCTTTAAAACTTGTTTTGAAAAACCCAAGTCATCACTTCATACATAATATAAGTAGAATTTTATACAAGATAAAATTCCATTGAAGGAATATACTTTTATTAAATTTCAGAATTCATCTAGTGGTTCACAATATAGCCCGGGTATCAATACAATACTTGTCCAAATCACATAATCCAAATTTCAAACCTCACCATACATTAAAAACTCTTAATATAGTACAATGCTCTCAAATAAAAATAAAAATACATGTCTTCAAGGGATATATCCTGATTGATTATTCTTCCAAATCTTCTTAAGTCTTGAGCTCTTAATTCTCCTTCTCTATTTCTAAGATATTGTAAACATTGAAACATTTACAATATCTCAGCAATCTATGCTTGGTAGGGGATTCAAGAAGCATAATAATTTGATAGTATAATCCTAATACTTCATAATCCCATAGTTCATCACATACTCATGAATCAATCTCTTAACTTTGTCATATACGTACATCCTTACACTTTCATATGGTATACTATGTATAGATACATACATACAGTTAAAATTGTGAAAAATAGTTAATGTCTCAAAACACAATCATATCCAACCTATGCTGAGCTGACAAATCATCCCAACTCTCTTGGAAATACTCACTCATTTGGGTAGTATCGGTAATCCATGATTACCCAGCATCTCATCATGCCATATCATAAGGTATTTCACTATGCCATGCATCATAATGCAAAAATACTCAAAGGACTGTTATCCTGTACTCTGATCCGTACCAATGCGCTTGGATAACTACTTTCACACTCCATGGATACCAAGTGTGGAAAATCATCTATGTCATGTCTATATGGGTAGACAAACTATCACAATGGTGGCCTTCCCATATTGCCCCTCTCTACATTTTGCTTCTATTTGGGCATGGTATCGTCATATATATCACATTTCAAAGAGTGGATGGCCAAACCCTACTACTCTCCTAGCATAGCATCCCCAGGCCTATGCCCGTTTAAAACAAAACCACAAGCCTCCATGCATGTATGTAAAGTAATCTTTTTACTTATTAGACGTCTTGTTTGTTTATATAATCTTCCTCGTATTTTCGTATTCTTATACTAAGGATAGGATTTTACTTCATACTTGGGGATCATCATTTACAATGAATGATAATGATACCCATGTTCAAACAAGTTTAGGGAACACCATTCTATATGAATGATTCCCATGTATTGATTTTATACTTATTAGACAATCTGTCTGTTTATCTAAGGGTGGAATACTATCACGCCCATGCCCTAAATAGTGGAGTAAAACGTAAAAATCACGAACATTAAAAATCCATGATGCCAAGTCAATCATCAGACTGTGCCCGGAGAGAGCTTTCCAACGACACTAAGAACGCCCGGAACGGAGATCGGGAGCGAAAGGCCCAAGGATTTTACCATCCATGTGGAGGGGGGCCAAATTGATAATGGCACCCCCTCTAGTGAGCGTGACCCGGAGAGTCACGTGGAAACGACTCTACACGCAGGAGTTGAACTCACCGCGTGGAGCCTTGCTTCCACGCGTCAAAGGTGGCCAAAGAAAGGGGAAAAGTCGACGGCAAGGACTTTTCCCCATTTCCCGATCGACCTGCCTACCATCTTCTCCATCAAGCTCAATGACGGCATCCTCCTCCCATCAACCCCTTCATCCCACACGCCTGTAAAACCCTCCCCTCTCTTCACTGTGCCTATGCGTCACGCGAGGGGAACGCCGACAGTGGCATTCCCTTAACTCAAACAGATAACCCTGAGCTGGGCTAGCAAGGAGATCATCCAGAAGGTGGGTTCTCTCTCCCATTCTCCTCTCTGTCTTTCCTTTCAGTTGTCCCTTGCGTTTTTGCCCATTCTCGTTCTATTTTTTTAATGACCTGGGATGATGAGAAATCTATCAATTTAGGATATACAGGGAATGGAATGGGATTGGATCTAAAATCGAACCATTCATGTTGTCCCTTAGACGTTTCTGAGTGAAACCCCTTTGGTTTCACGAAGATTTGGCAAGAAACCACGTCGAAAAATGCAAAAAATAGCACCTAGGGTTAGTTTCAAAAACTGTTGAAAAAGTCAGCAAAAATTGATAGTTTTAGCAAAAATAAAAAAGCTAAAACATTAGAAAACAAAAATTCAGGAAATTCAGAGCATTCCCATGCATTTTTGTTGAAAAATGACATCACTTGTGTCGCCGACGATGACCAGAATCCTGTCATCTTCTCCGACGATGGTGACATTTTCTGGCGACCCCTAAAAAAAATGTGAAAAATGAATGCTCATGTTATATTGAATGTGTTTTTAAGCATAGCAATGAGAATGTTTGGATATGCATGAGTTTAGTTCTTTTCTCTTACTGGGCTTCACAGCTCACTGTATTATTTTGTAGGTACCAGTCAAGCCGAGAAGAAAAAGGGGGTTGAGTGAAATGAAGAAAGCTTGATTGAAGATGTAACATTTTGAATTGTATATATATATATATGTATATATGTGCTGACACTGAATATGAGTCATATCTCATTTTTACCATGATCCTTATGCATCCTATGGGTTTTATTTTCTTTGATAGGGCATGTATGAGACCCACTTAAACTCCTGGTTGGTAAGCAGGTGCTAGTAATGCATCATGATAGATAGTATGGAGATGGAGTCTCCCTTAAAGGATTTATAATTGTTGTGTTGTCTATCAGGTGAACTGCATAGCATGCGTTAAATGCATAAGTCCGAAAAACAGGGGAGACTCTGCCGAAATTTTGGTAGGACTCGGTTGTTAAAGGAGAAAAATATTTTACTAGTAAACTGTGACTTGCACAGGATAAGAGCACCTAGCTCTCTCAACACTTCTGCTGTGATATAAATTATGAAAAAAAAAAGAAGCAAGGCCACGTAGGCCTAGCTCAGCCAATCATTAGGCTTGATTAAGCCTAATCACGGGCCCGGGGATTGGGGTCACGACAACTTGGTATCAGAGCAAGGCGGTAGATCATTGGTTGTGAACATCTTTTATTATTGTTTATGATCATAAAAATTTGAATGTTTTGTGGCTTCTGAAAGTAACCTTGTTGATTGTTGACTACTTTTAGCATGGTTAATAAGTGACTAACCCTTATTGTTGATGTTGTGAAGGGCATAGTCATGGTGGAGACTAGGAGTGATGACTCGAGTTCTGGAAGGCCAGCATTGCATGTGAGTGATCCAGCCCATGACGCCATAGGACAGATGGCCCAAGCAATAGCTGATGCTATTGGTAGGGGAGCAAGAGGTCAGGCCTCAGTTGCACTAGTCCCTAGAGCTCCTAGAGAGAGAGCATAAGTAGGGAAACACTTGCCTTGCGAGAGTTTACGAAAATGGGGACACCCAAGTTTGATGGGATGTCAGATCCTATCATAGCAAAGGATTGGTTAGAGCAGATATAAAGGATCTTTGAGGTACAAAAAATCGATGTAGATCTGAAGGTACGGGTGGCTACATTTCAGTTCACTGGTGGCGGGTAGCAAGAAGTGTTAGAGGCGATGAGGAGTGGACTTGGGAGCTTTTTAGAGAGGCCTATTTAGCAAAGTACTTTCACAGTGCTCAGAGAGATGCTAAAGTGGCTGAGTTTTTAAGGCTCACACAACGTGACATGACTGTGGGACATTGCGCTGCCAGATTTGATCAGTTGGCACGATATGCACCATTGACGATCCCCACTGCTAAGGACAAGGCCTATTGCTTCATCTAGGTCCTAAGATCCTCTATCCAACAGTGCTTGGTACCTTTTAAGTTGGGAGACTATGCTGAGGCCGTAGATAAAGTGTAACTGATTGAGCAGGATCAGGACAGAGAAACTAGTGCATCTGAGTTTAAGAAGAGAAGTTTTGGAAAACCTCACTTTCAGGGTAGCGAGGATAAGAGGAGGAAGGGGTATTCTCCTCGGGCACAGAACACATAGGCCCATTCTCTATCCCTTGGAATGGCCAATAAAACATGTTATAGTTGTGGACATTAAGGCCATTTCAAGAGAGATTGTCCTAAGTAGAAAGTCGCACAAGGCAGTGTGCAGAGTAGCAATAGACCACGTTCTCAGCGTCAGCCACTAGCACAGAGGGAAGATGCACCATTCAGAGGAGTACCTCCTATTTCTAAGCAGAGGACACAGGGCAGAGTCTATGCATTGACACAGCCAGACACCTCGCCTGACCGCACAGTTATAGAAGGTACATTTTTGTTGTTTTACACTTGGGTTAGAGCATTGTTTGATTCGGGTGCAGCACATTCTTTCATTTCATCCTCAATTGTTCATGGCTTAAGCATGGAAATAGAACCATTGGACTCAACATTGCAAGTTGAGTTGCCTATAGGGATGAGCATCACCTCCAACAGAGTGTGTCAAAATTGTGATATTGACATGGTAGGTCACAGGGTGAGGTTTGATCTGGTGGTAATGGACATTACTCCATATGATATGATCGTGGGCATGGATTTTCTGTCTGAGTACCATGCCATTATTGATTGCAGTCGAAGGAGGGTTGACTTTGTCCTACCTAGTGGAGTTCATTTTTATTTCTCAGCCACAGAGGATTATAGTTACCCACAACTTCATGTTGGTTACAAACGCCAAAAAGACTATGGTGGGTGGATGGCAAGCATGGTAGGGCGAGATGACGTTGATGCTGACATTGAATCCATGCCAATAGTAAGGGAGTTTGTTGATGTTTTCCCTTATGAGCTGTCAGGATTACCTCCAAGGAGGGAGGTCGACTTCGCTATTGAGCTTTTACCTGGCGTTCCTCCAATTTCAATCTCTCCACACCGCGTGGCACCTGCTGAATTACAGGATATGAAGGTGAAGTTGGAGGAGTTGCAAGGCAAAGGTTTCATTCTCCCTAGCATGTCACCATGGGGAGCCCCAGTGTTGTTTGCAAGAAAGAAGGATGGCACACTGCGGCTATGTATTGACTACCGGCAATTGAATAGGGCGATAGTCAAGAATAAGTACCCCTTGCAAAGGATTGATGACCTATTTGATGAATTGAGGGGATCGAGGTGGTTTTCCTAGATTGACTTGCAATCTGGATACCATCAACTACGGGTGAGGGACGAAGATGTCCCTAAGATGGTGAATTTGTCGTGATGCCCTTTGGGTTGACGAATGCTCCAGCAACCTTTATGAGCCTCATGAATCGAATCTTTCTCCCTTATTTGGATCAATTCATTATCGTGTTTGTGGATGACGTGTTGATATACTCAAGATCTAAGGAGGAGCATGAACAACACTTGTCTATTGCATTACAGATGTTGAGGGAACATCAGTTGTATGCGAAGCTTAGTAAGTGTGAATTTTGGGCATCCAAGGTGAATTTTCTTGGACATGTAATTTTTGGTGATGGGATTGCTGTCGACTCTTCAAAGATAGAAGCTGTGCTGAGTTGGGAAAGACCAAGGAACATAACCGAGATCAGGAGTTTTCTTGGGCTGGCAGGTTATTATAGGAGGTTTGTGAAGGACTTCTCACGCATTGCAGCATCCATGACAAGACTTACAAAAAAGGGTGTGGTATTTGAGTGGGATGATTCATGTGAGTAGTCATTTTAGGAGTTGAAGAAACGATTAACCTCGGCACCTATGCTTATCATTCCTGAACGAGGTGTCGGTTATGTAGTGTACTATGACACTTCACACTTAGGACTAGGATGTGTCCTAATGCAAGAAGGAAGAGTAGTGGCTTATGGCTCTCGTCAATTGAAGCCAAATGAAAAGAAATACCCTACTCATGACTTAGAGCTGGCAGAGGTGGTGTTTGTATTGAAGCTTTGAAAGCATTATTTGTACGGTGAAAGGTTTGATGTCTTTACCGACCATAAAATCTTAAAGTATATCTTCACTCAGAAGGATTTAAATATGAGGCAGATCAGATGGGTTGAGTACTTGGAGAACTTTGATTTCACACTTCAGTATCACCTAGGAAAAGCGAATGTTGTTGCAGATGCACTAAGTAGGAAGTCTGGACGCTTGATGGCTGGACTTCAAGGTTTCAGATGGAAGGTGCGCGAGTCATTAACCGAATATGACTTGCACATCGATTCATCTGAAAGGGGTGCATTTTCGTATCAAATGATTGCTCAGCCTTCTATAATACAAGAAGTATTACAGGCACAGAAGGATGATGAAGAGGCTAAGAGTATTAGAGCCCGAATAGAAGAAGGTGAGAGCGTTAAGCATTGGATTGTGGACTCTTCTGGTGGGGTACGATATTTGAGTAGATTGATGGTCCCTCCAGTTGATGAGGTTAGGAGAGGATTGTTGAGTGAGGCACACTGGTCCAAATTTTTGATACATCTCAGTAGTACAAAGATGTATCATGACCTTAGGAGACACTTTTGGTGGAAGGGTATGAAGAAGGACATTGCTGAATTTGTTGCTCGATGTCTGACTTGTCAACAGGTTAAAGCAGAACATCCAAAACTTGCGGGGTTACTATAGCCATTGCCAGTGGCGGAATGGAAGTGGGAGCACATTACCATGGATTTTGTGGTAGGTCTTCCATGTAGTAAGCAAGGTTGGAACAACATTTGGGTGATTGTGGATAGACTAACCAAGTTAGCACACTTCCTGCCAGTGAAGGTCACTGATTCACTAGAGACATTGAGTCGGTTGTACCTACGTGAGATTGTAAGGTTACATGGGGTGCCTGTATCCATTGTGTCAGATAGAGATTCAAGATTTACTTCTCGGTTCTGAAAGAGTTTACAGTAGGCGATGGGTACAAGGTTGACTTTTAGCTCAGCATTTCATCCCCAGACAGATGGGCAATCTGAGAGAGTGATCCAGGTGCTTGAAGATATGTTAAGAGCTTGCGTGTTAGACTTCCAACAGAAGTGGGCCGAATATTTACCTTTGGTGGAATTCTCGTACAACAACAGTTTCCAATCTAGCATAGGAATGGCACCATTTGAGGCGCTATATGGTAGGCCATGCAGATCCCCAGTTTGTTGGGCAGAGGTTGGTGAGACATCGTTACTAGGCCCAAAGGTAGTCAGAGAAACCACAAAAAAGGTAAAGCAAATCAGGCAGTGGTTGTTGAAAGCTCAGAGTAGGACCAAGAGCTGTGCTAATCGAAGGAGGTGACCTTTAGAGTTTGAGGTAGGAGATTATGTGTTCCTAAAGGCGCGGCCAAGACCAGGAGTGACACGTTTTAGCAAACGGGGGAAGTTGTCTCCTCGATTTATTGGACTGTTCGAGATTCTAGAGCATGTGGGGGAAGTTGCTTATTGGCTGGCTTTGCCCCCACAGTTATCATTGATTCATAATGTTTTCCATGTGTTGATGTTGCAGAAATATGAGCGGGACCCTTCTCATGTTCTTAATTGGACAAACCTTGCCATCCAAGAGGATGTCTCTTATGAGGAGAAAACAATACAGGTGGTTGACCGTAAAGAACAGGTGTTGCGTCGAAGAGTGATACCACTTGTAAAGGTGGTATGACAACATCATGGCACAGAAGAAGCCACATGGGAGCTATAGTCTAAGGTTCAGCAAAAATACCCAGAATTATTTGAGGACTCCGGTATTTATCTAATTTTGAGGACAAAATTTCTTTAAGTAGGGGAGTGTTGTCACGCCCATGCCCTAAATAGTGGAGTAAAACGTAAAAATCATGAACATTAGAAATCCATGATGCCAAGTCACTCATCAGATTGTGCTCAGAGAGAGCTTTCCAACGACACTAAGAACGAGCAAAACGGAGATCGGGAGCGAAAGGCCCAAGGATTTTACCATCAATGTGGAGGGGGTCCAAATTGATAATGGCACCCCCTCTAGTGAGCATGACCCGGAGAGTCACGTCGAAACGACTCTACACGTGGGAGTTGAACTCACCACGTGGAGCCTTGCTTCCACGCATCAGAGGTGGCCAAAGATTGGGGAAAAGTCGACGGCAAGGACTTTTCCCCATTTCCTGATCGACCTGCCTACCGTCTTCTCGGGCAAGCTCAACGACAGCATCCTCCTCGCATCAACCCCTTCATCCCACACGCCTGTAAAACCCTCCCCTCTCTTCACTGTGCCTGTACATCACGCGCGGGCAGCGCCGGTAGTGCCATTCCCTTAACTCAAACAAATAACCCTGATCTTGGCTAGCAAGGAGATCATCCAGCAGGTGGGTTCTCTCTCACACTCTCCTCTCTGTCTTTCCTTTCAGTTTTTGCTTGTGTTTTTGCCCATTCCCGTTCTATTTTTTCGATGAGCTGGGATGGTGAGAAATTCGTCAATTTAGGATATATAGGGAACAGAATGGGATTAGATCTAAAATCCAACCATTCATGTTGTCCCTTAGACGTTTCTGAGTGAAACCCCTTTGGTTTCACGATGATCCGACAAGAAACGACGCCGAAAATGCAAAAAACAGCACCTAGGGTTAGTTTCAAAAACCGTTGGAAAAGCCAGAAAAAATTGATAGTTTTAGCAAAAATAAAAGGGGGAAAACATTAGAAAACAAAAATTCAGGAAATTCTGAGCATTCCCATGAATTTTTGATGAAAAATGACGTCACCTGTGTCGCCGGCAACGACCAGAATCCTGTCATCTTCTCCGGAGACGATGACATTTTCCGGCAACCCCTAAAAAAAATGTGAAAAATGAAATTTTTTAGATATGGACAATTCGCGCGTGATCTTTTCATCCGTGAAGACGCATCGTCGATCAGGAATCGATTGGTCCATGAAATTGCTTGGTAATGCATAGGGGAAATTTGAAACCTTAACATCCGACCATTAAAAATGTGATCGGGAGGTATAGGTCAAATATAACTCCAAGTAACCATTGATGATGAATTATCACAAAAATGACTGACTAATTACGGATAAATTGATGGGAGATCCTATCTGGCCATCAATACTCGATCAGCGAATGTCAGAGGTCAGGAAAGGATATCAGACCATGAATTATGGCTAAAAGCATTGAATTGTGATATAACTTACCTAAAATGTTGGAAATTAAAACTTCTGGAGGTACGCGCTTGATCTAGACCATCGATGTAAGACCAATGGTGCTGATCCAATTGGATAGTGACCAATTGGTGTGCAAATCCTTGATCTAGATATATGAGGTTAGATTACGAACATGGTGAATGTAGAACTACAAGTGATTATAGAAAATGGCATAAATTTCTGAAATTTACTTAGAACTTGTATTTGTTGCAGAGGTTTGAGAGCAATGTGAACAGTTCTAGCAGTAGAACTTTGAGTTGTACTTAGAGAGCAGGTACGGACCCTAAACCCTTGCCTTCCTTAAATTCTTGTTGATCTGTTTTCTTGAAATTGACCTTGTGCATGTGTAGAATGAATATTTTGTCACCTTGGTTGAATGGATGATAGAAATTGTAATTTCTTATTGAAATGGTCATGTTATAGTCTGATTTACTATGCTTAACTACTATAATGATGCAAACTGTTATAAAATGGTCAAGCCCAAGATAGTAAGCCTGAGGGCCACCTAGTAAGCTATGATGACGCCTTCCAAGATGGTAAACCCTGAGGGAAAGGGCTACCTGGTCGCTTGCGACTAAGGTGAAGCCACCCAAGATGGTAAATCCTGAAGAATGGACTGTCAGGTATTGAGCCTCCCAAGATGGTAAACCCTGAGGGATGAGCTGTCAGGTATTGAGCCTCCCAAGATGGTAATTCCTGAGGGAAAGGGCTGCCAGGTCTTTTGGGATCACGGTGGAGCCGCCCAAGATGTAAAACCTGAGGGATGAGCTGGCATATTGAGTTACCCAAGATGGTAAACCCTGAGGGAAAGGGATGCCTGGTTGATTTCGACTAAGGTGGAGCTACCCAAGATGGTAAATCCTGAGGGAACCTGACTTTGGCGCTACCCAAGATGGTAAATCCTGAGGGTCTGGCTGCCTTGATGATGATACACATAGTGGGCCGCCCAAGATGGTAATCCTTGAGGGAGATGACTATTGAATCCTGGTGTAATGCTAGGCATATTTAATATTACTAAGAAAATCATTAATGAGTATGCAGCTTTGTTAGATGTAATGCTTATGGTTTGCATTTAACTTTAGAATGAGGTCCATGACTTAGTCACTCATCTATTAAATGTCTTGTGGTTGGACACAAATGGGAAATCCTTATCGGGTGTGGTTATTTGCATGCGATGACTATCGCGTTATATTTGAATTGGGGGAAAAACTGTAATTCTGCTCTAATACCCCTAGGCCTTACTTGATAGCACATGCTAACTACATTATATATGACTAGTTAAAATGGAAATGAATGCTCATGTTATATTGAATGTGTTTTTAAGCTTAGCAACGAGAATGTTTGGATATGCATGGGTTTAGTTCTTTTCTCTTACTGGGCTTTGCAGCTCACTGTATTATTTTGTAGGTACCAGTCAAGCCGAGAAAAAAGAGGGGGTTGAGTGAAATGAAGAAAGCTTGATTGAAGATGTAACATTTTGAATTGTATATATATATACATATATGTATATATGTGCTGACACTGAATACGAGTCATATCTCACTTTTACCATGATCCTTATGCATCCTATGGGTTTTATTTTCTTTGATAGGGCATGTATGAGACCCACTTAAACTCCTGGTTGGTAAGCAAGTGTTAGTAATGCATCATGATAGATAGTATGGAGACGGAGTCTCCCTTAAAGGATTTATAATTATTGTGTTGTCTATCAGGTGAACCGCATAGCATGCATTAAATGCATAAGTCCAAAACACAGGGGAGACTCTGCCAAAATTTTGGTAGGACTCGGTTGTTAGAGAAAATTATTTTACTAGTAAATTGTGACTTGCACAGGACAAGAGCACCTAGCTCTCTCAACACCAATCATTAGGCTTGATTAAGCCTAATCGCAGCCCCGGGGATTGGGGTCGTGACAAATACCTTCTAGTTCCCTATTCACTTAGGGTTTTCGTCATTTCTAACTTAACCATTTCATATGTGTTTTGGTTGGATCATAAGGGTTTTCAATGGGTTTAATACAAGTATTTACATTATACTTGTCCACATTTTCAAACATAAGATAGTGTATACAACATGTACTTCTCATGTAGATGCCTTCATAATATCCTCCTCCCTTGAAGTAGTGATTCATCTCTTCAAATCTTCCATGATCCTAATTGACATGTGAAATTTGTAAATCCATATGTATTATCAATATTTATACATTCTGAATAATCCTATATTTTTTATCCTATATGCATTCTTGGTCTAATCTTGTCCTTTGATATAAAGGATCTCGATCTATTGTCCTATCATGATCTACCTTCCTCAAATAGTGTCTATCCTATTGATCAATAGATCTGACGGTTAGATTGATCTTCTAATCTTTCAGATCTAAGTATTTTCTATTCTAAATCTTTATGTATTCCTTTCTTTGATCTTGATCTTTCATAGATCCTTTGATCAACAATTTATACTTGTTGATAAAGATCAAGGGTTTGGATCTTCTATCATCTAGTTATTCTTTGATCTAGGTTTAATTGTTTGATCATCCCTAAGGAGGATGATCTTAGTTCTCTTTGTTGAATCATAATTGATCAAGGGTTCAGATCTTCCATTTGATCTAAGATCTTCTATTCTATTTGATCTAAGTTGCAAGCAATATATATATACATATATATCATCATCAAGAAATATTTATTTCTTTTTATTGTTCTTGATCAGTCAAGATCCCATAGATGTTGTTTGATCATCCTTGTCTTACTTACAATTTTTATTAGGATTAGATAATGTACTAACCATTTATGCTCTTATTATTATTATTCAACCAATTAATGTTTTTCTGATTGAAGATAACTGATTTCAACCTAAGTATAGACTGCTCCTCTTATTTCTAATTGGCTAAGGCTTACTAACTGGATGGGTGGCACAAAGTGGTTACTTCAATCCTCATGTAAGGAGGTGTTTAGACCTCACAAATGTCAATGGAAGGTAGGGGAAGAGCGAGGCTCTATTAGAAAACCCCCTTAACAACTATGTTCAACATTCACTAGAGTGACCTTAGCTCAACCTTTCATAAGGTTCCTATGAGCATGTGAACCCTAAGTACTCTTACTAATTGATTTTAATTAAGTCCATGAGCATTTAAAATGTCATTTATGGGTTTATTATTCTCCTAGTTAGGGACAAGGATTTGAGAATCCTTATATTGTCCCACTAACTATAGCCCTTACTAATATTAAGTCCAAGTCATTCACTCATCTTAATTGTCCATGAATCTCTATTTCATTAGATTTGATTTTTGGTGATTTATGAATATTGAGACATAACCACTAATTAAACAATTTTATCTACTAACTTAAAGATAATTAAGATGCTTATACTATACTTTGACAATTCAAATAATCATACACTTTAAATCATAAGATAATTGTACATCTATATCATTCTAAGGGCATTCGTACTCTAATATACTAACAAGCATCCTAAGTTAAAAAATACATTAAATTTTACTACTAATCTAATGGAATCATGCTTAAACTTCAAATTTAAACTAACATGGCCCTAAGATAATTAAATCTATCAACCTAATATAACAATCTAATAAGACATAGAACATAGCATGCTAAAATTTAAGAATTATCATGCTTTATAACATAAATCACATTTACAATACTATTATCATATAAAAGACAATGAAACTAATTAGGTTAAGATTATTAGAAACCTTTACTTATGATCCAACCATTAGATCTTATATCATTTCCTTTTAATTCAAGGTTTTAATTAATTTTAGGGCTTTTACTCCATTAAGGTCCAAGATCATATTCCTTTGTTTTTGGTCATATTCAATCAATGATTTCAATGGATTCCATCATAATATCATTCATTCAATCTATACCAAAGGTCTGATCATACTTGATCTTATTGATTTAGTGGGTCCCTTTGTGTTTTTAGGGTTTTTCTACCATAAAGGATTCAACATTATACCATCAATAAATTAGATCCCCAAGAGCTTATCATCTCAGATCTTGAAGATAATGAAAATTAGAAACTTAATTCTTGAAAACAGAAAATTTTTGGAATTTTCTTTTATCAATATTATGGTTTCAAAAGAAAATAGACATTATAATCTTTCCATAGCTTCTTTCTTATCTCAATTTGAAGTTCTGATGACTCCACAATTGAACTATAAAGTTTATAGTCATTCCCAAGGTCCAGATTTGATCTAGGCCCAGTGGAACAGACGACCCAGATCAATCAAGTGGAACAGTCAAGCGGAACTATAACCACAATGTCACCAGGACGCATGCATCATGCGCTCCCCCAGGACCAGTGCTATCGTGCAGTCGTTCTGTCAAAATGGCATTGCACACTGCACGTGCACGCGGAAATGCTCCCTTAGCGAGCACTTTCGTGTGACCTTTCGCAGCGCGTCCCAGGAGCCTATCCGATTTGGGAGATCGGGCAATCCATTTTAGACCATCAAATCAATCCTCTTCAATTTAGGGCTCAAAACATAATAAAAATTCTTGAAATTTCTACCCCAAGTGTTTTAGACCCTTCTGGATTGATTGGATGGCTCAAATTTTCCATCTGAGCCCTCCATTATCGAGATTTGAAGGGTTCTAGTCCTTACTTTATTTTTATAAATTTTAACATAAAAACTAATTTTAGAAAAATAAAAATAAAATAAAATGACATGAAATAAGTATAAGAAGTGTTCCCACCTACCTAATTGGAGAAAGAACATATATTTGAAGCCCAATTTCAAATAAATACCCTTTCATGATAAGATAGCCTAATAGTTGCTTGTTTTGTGATTTTTCATTGATTGCCCCATTGGATCTTGAAATTGATTTGGGGCTTTTGTATATTTGGTAGTCTAGGATTGTATGGATGGTGGGATTTATGAGATTCAATTTGGAATAGAGTGCGTAATTGAATTTAGGTCTCTTGTTCCAATTAAAGAGAGGAGAGAGAAAGTGCAAGAAGGGAGATTTTTGGGAGTTTTGGAATTTCGAGTAGGAATCTAGATCTGGTTTTTCAAAGTAAGCAAGATGATTTTGTGGGAATTTTAAGGAACATTTTTGGAGGTGTATTTATAGATATTTTTGAATTTTTCATAATTACTTGTAATAATCATGTTTCAATTCTTTTAAATATTAAATTAACATTGGATCCTCCACTACCACCTCCTTCTCTACTAGCAGCTGGCAGTGGTTTGACCACTCATTACATGTTTTATAGCCGTTGGATTCGTTTGTGGGCCCCATGGGGTGTGAAAGGACCATTTTGCCCTTTTATGGAGAATTTTTTTTTTTTATTCTCCCGAACTTAGAATTGAGCCTACTTAGTGGCATTGGATTCATATTTATGAGTACTTTCTAAATATTGATGTCTTAGATCTCTATTATGGGTAAAATTAGAATTTTACTCTTTTATTCATAAAAATGAAGAAAATTAGGGATTTTTCATTTTAACTTGAAATTGAACATATTTAATGTCATTTCCATCAGTTTTTAGAGTACATTCATAATTTCTAAGTTTTAAATTATGTTTTAATCTCTATAAAAAGAGAATTTTATATAACCTAATATTCTAGCCTGAAATTTTTGAAAATTCAAACTAAATTGATTCTCTCAATCAATTTACAAAAATTGCAGTTATTACAAGTCTTTCCATAGACTTAATGGTAGGGTGACATGCCTATAGGAGTTTTGAATGTTGTATGATGGGTCCATAAAGCATCATTAAGCCTCAATGACTAGTCTTTCCTATTTGGTTTGACTGTCTTTTCTATAATATGCTTTATTTCTCTATTAGTCACTTCCACCTATCCACTGGTCTAAGGATCATAAAGGGTAGATATTCTATGAGTAACAACTTATTTCTTCAGTAAATTTTGAAACACCTATTGGAAAAATGTTTACCCCCATCACTAATTATGACACTAGGTATACCAAAACATACAAATATATTTGCTTTCAAGAACTTAACCATCACCCTGTGGTCATTTTTTTACATGCAATGGCTTCTAGTTCTTTTAAATGGAAAGGAAATTTTGATGAACACTTTACTAGAATTTACTTACAAAAATTGATGGGTATAGATATATTACATACACATACCTATATTTAAAAGGTTTTAGCCTAGCAAACACTTAATAATCACTGATAAGGGTTAATTCTATTATTTTACAAATATAGGATACAAACGTAAAAAAATGCACAAAATTACCAATTTTACCCCGAAAAGGGAAATTTCACAAATGAAGCTACATTATGGGACACACATACCAAAAATGAGGTCCTGGATGTCCAAAATTAGCATTAGGTGTTAAAGGGTGGTAATTTCCAAATTCACTTATGCACACAAGTCACTACCTTGGAAGTTAATGGAAGAAGCACAATTTATATATATTGGAATCCTTTACGATGAATAGGGCTCACATGAAGACTTTTACTTATTTTCTCTCTCCTACTAAACCAAAAGGATGAAGAATCAACCAATGAGCTGATGTTTTTATCCAAACAAGATATTGATGCATAGTTGGTTCATATTAGCATATGAAGATCTCTAAGGAATCAAAACCATTCATCTTAGACCAATCCAATCCAATGGTGGAGAAGAAATGAAGTTTAATGAAGGTTAACATGCCATAACGGCGTCCCATCAAATCAAGTAAGGAAGATTTTATCTAAGGTCTAGGGTTGAAGTGAAGCAAAGAAAGAAGTCCTAGCTACCTTTCCTATGTTGAAAAGTCAAGCCAAAACCATAAGAAAAGGAAGATCTCAATTATCCATTCAATCTAAAGGTCCATACATCTTAGGCTTTCTAACTCACTCATACACACACCCATTTTAACTCCATGCCCCACCATCATTAGGATTTTCTAAATATGAAAATCCATTTCTTTCACTTTTCTCCCATCATTTTCTTTTCGAACTTATTCCTTATCTTTTTTATCTTTTCATTATTTTTCTTCTTATTTTCTCCCATTTTTTCCACTCGACTTTTCTATTATGAAAATCATGCCTTCTGCTCTCTAACAACCACTTTCCAGTTTGGATTCGCTCCCTTCCCTTTCCTCTGAAGTTATATCCTTGGTTTCCCTATCTTTATCTTTCTTTTCTGACACCCCTAAGACTTTCTTCTTCTTTATTTCTATTTCATCTCCCATCTTATTTACTTCCATTCTCATCTGCCATTTACAAATTTGAATTCCCCCCTCTCCCACTTCTCCTTAGCTTACCATTCTCTCATAATATCTCCATCATTATTTCTTCCCTTTCCTCAAAATCTATAAATAAGATGTGAAAAGAAGAAAAAATTCTATCACTTAACTTACCCTTGTACTTGAAAGCTAAATTAGAGAGAAATAGAGGGGGAGAGATCATCTTTGACAAAGCTCCCCTATTATCAAGGTTCATCCATTGGACAAGTGGTAAAGATGCTCTTCCATCCCCACTTACCTTTCTTTTCTTTCTTTTTTTCTTATCTTATACTTCTCCCATTATTTCTATTCTTTTTCTTGACTCTTTACATTACATTCCCCATCCAACCTTCTCCCTCCCTTTGCTTACACTCCCTCCATCTTCCACTTCATCAAAACCATCATCGTCGTCTAGCTTTCCATCTTTCGTCTTTTCTATTTCTTTGGGAGTTTCTTTATTTGCTTTATTTTATTTTCTTTCTTTTTTGTAATCTTTGTAATTGAATCTTCATTAGTGAAAAAGTTACTTTCCCTTCCATAGTTAGTTTACTTTCTTTTCTTTCTTTATGTTTTTTTTTTGTTTCCTTACTTTATTTTATTTCCTTGTTTGAATAAGTGTTTAATAATAAAAACCACCCAATTAGTTATCCTTGTGTCACAACTTATAGGGGTAAATTAAGGTTTTTAGACCAAAATTCATAACACATATATTTTTGGCCTAATGAAGCAAAAGTTTGATATTTTGTAGGTCTAGAAGCTAATCCAATGTGAGCATGTGGTTAAACATATTTTTTGGATTTAATTAGACATTTTTTCATGCTGTAGGAACAGAGATGGTGATCCAACGATGGAGATCAATTGGGATGAAGATTAAAAGATTGAGCCAAAGCCTAAATGTTATCAATCCAAAGGTCTAGGTCATATTTTGGACCATCAATGGATGCAATTAAAGGATCTAAAGGTGGCCAAAGTGGGCCCATGAAGTAAGCCATGCATTTTCATCACCTTTACATGGAAGCCACTCAAGCCACCTGAGCCAAATTCAAGCCATGGACAGGGTGATAAGCTAAAGAGCCAACCTAAGAAAGCTTCCAAAGCCAGCCATGAATCCTAGCTAATGGTGCCATAAAAGTTCATCATCTAAGCCATCAAGGTAAACTAAATGGAAGGCTAGGGGAGGAAATTCAAGAGGATTATCTATGAGATATTTGGAAGATAATCAAGGGAAATCTTATTCAAATAAGATGGCATGTGGACCAAGGGGTTGAGAGCCTTCTATTAGGATACCCTAGGAAAATTTGGTGAGAAAACTATAAAACTAGCTCAAAACTAAGGTCAGGGGTAGACTTTTACACATAGGAAAAAGATGCCTCCTCCATAGGAAGGAGAAGTCCTCCTCTTAAGTCCCTTCTCTCTAGTCTTTTGCAGTTTTTTTATATCTCATTTGGATGCTACTCTCTTCTTAAGGTGTGAAGCATCTCTTCAACTTACTCCACACCTAGTCTTATCTGTATTTGATTCTCATTTCAAGGTTGGTTCATTTCACCTTTCCTCTTGTTTGATCTTAGTCTTTTCATGCTAGATTTTGCTATATTTTCCTTTATTTTTCCTTACCTTAAAGACTAAGATTCAAGGATGGTTTTCCTTGAAATCATAGCCAAGATAAGTCATCTTGAATCTACATTTTCACTTTGCCTTTCATTTCCTTATTGTTCTCTTTAGTTTCCATTGAATTCTAGCCTTGTTTCCTTGAGTTCCTTTGAGTTTTGTCTTCTTATTCCATAAGATTTGCCTTTGATAAATAAGTTTTTTGGAGGAACAGTCATATTTACTATTTAATTTGGATTTAAAGTGGGAGAAAGAGTGGTGAATTTTCATCAAGAGTTGAATGCACCATACATGTATTCACTTGTATGCAAACCCTTGATGATTAATGAAATCTTATGCAGACCCTTGATTATTAATGAAATCTTACTTGTTTAATGAATGAGAATAAGTCTTTCATACTTGTTACATGTTAAGGATATCTTGAATTACTAATACCTTGTTCTAGAATCATCAAATAGTTCAATTAAAAGTCTTAAGAAACCATGTGTCCAATCCAAAAGTGGAATGCATGGTTTTGAAAAGATTAAAGGTTGAAGCATTGAATGATTTTATGAATGTTGATTGTACCTTCAATGATTTCATTATTTATTCAATCAAGCATGGTTTTAGATAAGTTATTGAATAATTAGATTCAAATTTATTGCCTTCATTCATAATAGAAAAAGTAGTTTAGCAGTGATAATCTTGATTAGTCTATTTGCAGGTGGGGGCCACTTTAACTTTAGAAAGACCACTGTAAAAATTTTACAGTGTGGCTTTTATTTGCCCACCATATTTAAGGACTAACATGCATATTTCACAACCTATGTAAGGTGCTAATGGTTATCAAATTTAGGAAGGAGACAATGATCCACCTAAACTCAATCCTTATTGTAGATCCATTCGATGTTTGGGGAATAGATTTCATGGGACCCTTACCTTATTCTTTTGCAAATCATTGCATCCTAGTTGGGGTGGACTATGGGTCCAAGTGGGTGGAGGAAATATCCTACAAAACTAACGACCACAAGGTTGTGGTAAAGTTTTTAAAAGAAAATATTTTTGCACGATTTGGCACTCCAAGAGCCATAATAAGTGATGGGGAAAACACCTTTGTAAAAAAGTGTTTGAGAATTTAATGAAAAGAGTATGGTGTCAACCATAGGATAGCTACCCAATACCACCCTCGGACCAGTGGCCATGTAGAGGTATTCAATAGGGAGATCAAGCATAGTCTAAAGAAGATAGTTAAACCAAGTAGGAAAGACGAGTCTATGAGGCTTAACAAAGCTTTGTGGGCTTAGCGTACAACCTATAAAACTCCTAAAGGAATGTCACCCTATTTACCTGGTCTATGGAAAGGCCTGTCACCTACTAGTATAGCTAGAGCACAGGGCATATTGAGTTGTCAAAAAGCTCAATTTTGACTTAGATTCTATTGGGACCCAGCAAAACCTCCAACTTAGTGAGTTAGAAGAATTGAGGACAGATGCATATGATTTTACATGATTATACAAAGATCAAATGAAGGTTAAACATGATAGTCAAATCTTAAGAAAATCCTTCACAATTGGACAAAAGGTTTTATTATATAATTCTAGCTTGCATCTATTCCTAAGTAAAATCATATCTAAATGGATTGTACCTTATATAGTATGCATAGTCTACCCTCACCGAGCCATCGAGATTGAGAAGGACAGAGAAACCCTAAAAGTAAATGGCTAGAGGTTAAAACCTTTACTAGAACTGCCTAACCTTGAAATTGAAGAAACACTTTTAGAGGTAACTCATTCTCATTTTGGATTTTCCAAAGACCCTTGCTGATTACCATCATTGCACTCATCATTACGTCTAGCTGAAGATGTAAAACATAGCACTCCCAAGGAAACAGCTTAGATGTTTTTCATATCTCAATCTTCTATATCTTTTGATTTAGATATAGGGTCCTATGCTTTCAGACATTGGGTACAATGTTTTATTTAGGTTAATGGGTTAAATGCACATAGAAATTTTTTATTTTTTGGAATTAAAAAAAAACCACTTTTGGAAGAGTTTCCTTAATGTGATGATAATTAGATGTTCAAAATTTAGTGATTATTCTATTTTCACCTCTTAATGAGAGTGTATATGGTTAGTTTTGCATATTATGCATTGGTTGAAGCATTTTATGAAGGTTAATTCTTGAAAATTAATTACATGTAGCATATAGTCAGACTAATAAAGAGGAATGACTTAGAGACCAAGAGGATAATTAGTGAAGAGCTATAACCCACTGAGTTTTGAGGCTATCTTTTTTCAAGAGAGTTATAAGTAATTTCACAATTTCTTCAGCGTATACAATTTATTGTGATCCTCTTATCCTTGTTTTGGTTAACTATCAAGAATAAATAGGAGCAATAACTTTCTTTCTAGAAACTTTAATGAATCTGATAGTCTTTAAGAAACCTAAGGAATGATATAGGCCATCCTTGTTCAGCCCAGAGATAGAAAACCTATCCAATATATCATACCATTAGTTAGCCCCTTGAGCCTATTATTAAGCCTTTTTTTCTTAACCCCATTTACCTTAACCTAGAACTAGCCAGAAAAATAAATAACCATTACCCATTTTCAAAATGAGTGGAGTTAGTAGACAAGTTTAGAAAAGGATAAAAATAAAAAAAGTGAGAAACACAAGATGTCTTTCTTTCAATGAGTCAAAAGAAAAAAGAAAAGGAAAGGAAAATTCAAAAGAAAGAGATATCAGAGAAAGAAGAGAAAAATTTGAAAAGAAATTCACTTCAACAAAGTCAAGGAAAAATTTTCCAACAATAAAAAAGAAGGCCTCTACTCAATTTTGAACCTTTGAAATCTATATACCCTTCTTTTTTTAGCCTATCCCAAGCCTACATTTCATCCTATTTAAAGATATATCAATCTTATGTGGAACATAGCCTTGAAGAAGAAATAAAAAGAAGGAATTAAGGTTAAAAAAAAAACCTATTATTCTTGGTAATAACATCCACACTTAAAGATCACTTTCCTTTGTTTCATTAGTACTTAAAAATTTACATGGACCATTAGCTTTGATGGATCCAGTCACATAATGAGAGAAATATGTTCAACTCTTATATGAGAGCTTCGCTTTTTAGAGTATACCTGAGAGGATTTAGGTCAAAACATATTTTCAATGGAATTTAAGCATATCGAGTTGAAGTTAAGACTTATGTGGCGTACACACACATGCATTCCAAGAAATAACTAGAATAAAATATTTTTAGTCTGTGAATAATTTGTGGAATTGTTAGACGTCTCTATGAAGTTGTGAAAAACTAGTAGAGTGCTAATGAAAGAAAATTCTCTGAGATAAAATAGAGAACTCAACCTTATGAAAATTTGTGGGTATATTCACAGCAAACTCTCTCAAGGAAAAACTCATCCATTAGAGGTAACCTAGGGGTTCAAGGGCTTATTGCATGTGCTAAATGCAATTGTGAGTACTTACGAAAGTGGCACATTGTATCTTTGTTGTGAAAAATAATTTTTTACATGTTTTTCTAGGGGCTAACAAAAGCTAGTTGGGGGGGTGTGATAAGTGTTTAATTTTGCATAAAAACCACCCATTAATTATCCATGTATTACAACTTATAAGGGTAAATTAGAATTTTTAGACCAAAATTCATAACACGTGCACTTTTTACCTAATGAAGCAAAAAATTGATATTTTGTAGGTCTAGAAGCTAATCCAAGGTAATCATGTGATTGATCATATTTTTAGGATTTAATTATAGTTTTTTATCTTTTGGTAGGAAGTGAGATAGTGATCCAATGATCGAGTTCAATTGGGGATGAAATTGAAGATCAATATCAAAAGATCAAGTCAAAGCTTCAACGTCATCAATTAAATGGTCAAGATAATATTTTGGTCCAACAATGAATGCAATTAAATAAGCTAAAGGTTGCCAAAGTGGGCCCATGAAGTAAGCCATGCATTTCCATCACTTTGCATGGAAACCACATAAGGCACCTTAGCCAAATTCCAACCATGCACAAAGTCATAAGCTAAGGAGACAAGCCAGCCACCAATCCAAACCAAGAAAGCCTTCAAAGTCAGCCATGAAGCCTAGCTAATGTAGCATTCATAGTTAGCCATCTAAGCCAACAAGCTAAGCTAAATGGAAGGATAGGATTGAACAAAATTTAAGAGGATTATTCATGAGATATTTTGAAGATAATCAAGGGAAATCTTATTAGGATAACATGGCATGTGGACTAATAGAATCAGAACCTTCTATTTTTAGTGTTTTGCCCACTTGTCTCCACTTTTTCATCACTTTCTAACTCAGCCATTTCATGCACTACGAATTTCAAATTCTATTCTAGTGTTCCATCTTTCTAAAACTCTATCATAATGCTAACACTCCATCCTAACCACTCAACCATTCTCCACCTCATTCCCTCCATCTCTTTGATATCTAATTACCCCACCACCTTTCTATTTTGGAGGAAGTTCATTGATTTTTGATGGGGGAGACGCCCTTTCCAAAAAAGGTGGTGTCTCCCACCTACTCCATCTCCAAAAGGGCATCCACCTTCCACCCACTTTCCTCTTTTGAAACCTTAAACTACCTACAATCATAACCCTCCAAAATAACCTGATTTCATCCCCACCGCACCTTGCTATTGGGATGCCCTAGGAAAATTAGGAGAAAAAACTATAAAACGAACATAAAACTAAAGTAAGGGGTAGACTTTTTACACCTAGGAAAAAGACACCTCCTCCATAGGAAGGAGACATCCTCTTCCTAAATCCCCTATCTCAACTCTACTGCTTGTTTTCCTAGATCTCCTTTGGGTCTACTCTCTTCCAAAGGTGTGAAGCAAATCTCCAAGCTACTCCATGCCTAGTCCTTGGTGTATTTAATTCTCCTTTCAAGGGTGGTTCATTTCACCTTTTCTCTTGTTTGATCTTAGTCTTTTTGTGCAAGTTTTTGCTTTACTTTCCTTTGTTTTTCTATGCCTTACAGACCAAGATTGAAGGCTTGTTTTCTCTTGAAGTGACAGCCAAGGGAAGTCATCTTAAATCTAGCTTTTCTCTTTACCTTTCATTGCCTTTTTTTTCTATTTAGTTTCCATTAAATTCTTGCATTATTTCCTTGAGTTTCTTCAAGTCTTGCATATTTTTCATAAGATTTGTCCTTTGATTACTAAGCTTTGTGGAGGAGGAATCATCTTTACTATTTAGTTTTAGATTTCAAGTGGGTAAAAGAGTGGGACGTTTTCATCAAAAGTGGAATGCACCATTCATGTATTAACTTTTATGCAAACCCTTGATGATTAATGAAATCTTACTTGGTTGATGAATGAGCACAAGTCTTCCTTACTTGTTACATGTTGAGGATATCTTGAATTAGTATTACCTTATGTTGGAATCATCAAAAAATTCAATTAAAAGTCTTAAGAAACCATGCATCCAATCCAAAAGTTGAAGTATTTAATGATTTAATGAAAGTTGATTGTTCCTTCATTGATTTCATTATTTATTCAATGAAGAATGGCTTTAGATGAGTTGTTGACTAATTAGATTCAAGTTGATTGCCTTCATTCATAATATGAAAGTAGTTTAGTAGTGTTAATCTTGATTAGTTTGTTTGCATGTGCACTTAGAGTGTCGTTGTTAAAGTTTCCTTTTCCCTCAGTTTAATTTATTTATTTAGAAGATTGAATGGTTAGCAAATTAGTTGTTTAATATAGGTTTCCTTAGGTTAGTTGTTAATTTCATGCTTAGGAAAGTTGTTAAAAATGCACTTTAGGAAAGTTTACTTTAGGTAAGTTAACTTTAGGAAAATTACTTATTTGCATTTTTAGAAAGTTCTTACATTTAGAAAATTCTAAAATTAGGAATGTCACAATGTTAGAAAGTTTTCAATTAAGAAATTTTAATTTTAGAAAGTGCATGTTTTAGGAAATTTTTCAATTCTATCATGTTTTTAATTTATGCATAATTACCATTTTTATTTCCATGTTTGATTTTCATACTTAGATTAGAAGAAATATCCCTTGAATTTCAACTAGATTAGATAGTTTAATGTAAGGACCACTAGCATAAAATTTGTTCAAGTCCTTGTGGGATCAACTGTAATGACTCCAATTTTGTAATATTAAAATCCCAAGTTAGCAATGAAAAGATCAGTTTTTGAAGATAAGGGCATTTTGGTCATTTCACCATTCACCTTGACTAAACCCAGAAAATTGGTCCTAAAAATGGTACCATTAGGTGCGTCTCAAAAAAAGGAATCCAACAAGACCAAAATCACCCAAAACGGAGTTAAAATGAGTGAGTAATGGCCCTTTGAAGTTCAGGGGCAAAAATGTAATTTTTATTAAAAAACGGATTTAGCCTGCAAAACACAGGGGCCCGTTTTGATACGGGCACCCTTCATCTTCAACCTCCTAGAGGGTTCTAGAACGGCAGTGAATTAGAGGAGAACTCACGGCCATTCTGGAGGTTTCTCCACCGCCATTCAAGGGCGGTGAGAGCCCCCTCCAGAATCCTCTTATAGCTCTATAAATAGAGCTCTTGAGTTCCTCTAATGGCAGCCCAAAAGCTTGAGGAAAACCCGTTTTGGAGAAGTAACCAAGAGGAGAAACAAGGAGAAAACCCCAGCAACGAGCCAGGTATGCCCAAGATCCCTCAAAACCCGTCTTCACAGTAGTCCTAGGCTCAGTTTCCCTAAGTTTTTGCATGAAAAATCATGCAAAATAGAGCCCTGGAGAGTCACCAAGGACCTAGGGACGTTTCCTGGGCCGCACTAGTTTGACAGGGTCGAACCAGGGTGTCCTGAGGGCGCCCCTGTCCCCCAACAAACAGAACGTTCCAAACGGAACGTGACGTGTCGACCACGTCTGAGAGAACCAAATGGGCACGTCCATGGATAAATGCTTTATGCATAGACATGTTTTGTAAATAATTGCATATACATTATGTATAGATATGTTTTGCAAACTATTGCATACATTGCATGATTTGTGAGCATTAAGTTCCTGCAAAAATTGCATGTCCTTGAGGGTTACCAAAAGACGCTAGAGTGCCGAGGGCCAAGCAGTTGTGAGGGACCCGAAGAGGACAGGTTTTGTAAAAAGAGAGGTTTTCGCCTGTTTGATCTGATTATGAATTGGGCTGATAAGCTCATGGCCGCTATGCCGACAGGTTTGGGTTGGCCTCCAGCCTCTACCACTATTAGGTGGATGGGTACTACGCTCAAAAAGGGCATGTCTCTATGTCGACTGCATGTGGTACAGGGGGCTACCACTGGTGTCACGACACTGGGTCGATGTGTCATATGCCCCGTGGAGGCTATGACGCTGTGTCCTCAGGTACCCGGGGACCATACGGTGATGAGGTCGTAGGTATAGTTGGACCCTATGGTTTGGTGATTTACTTGCATTGCATATGGCATGACATGAGGTTGGTCGACCATACCATATATCCATGAGTTGGATTCAGTGGAGCATCTTATGCATATCATTATGTTTATGATATATGATACTTTCGACTTGGATTATGCTATTCTTGAAGTCGTCAGTATTTCGATTTGACAGTGGTTTTTAGTATTGACATTGACCATGATTGTTCGAACATGCACATGTTTTAAGAGCATATGATTTTAAACATAGCATGCATTGTAAAACTAGTAGTGATAGACTCCTACTGAGTATAGTATATACTCACCCTATCCTTAACATTTTTCAGGATAGTTCCACTTACAAATAGAAGACTCCTCAAGAGATATTAGTGCTATGAGCAAGTGAATTAAAAAGGAGACAATTATATATGTAAGTAAACTCTCTACCCTTTGGACATGTATTTGTATTTAATTACAGTTGGGCTGTGTCTTTGTATTTGGATAAATGCGGGAAAAACACTTATGATTTCTAAAGCTTTTTAAAAACTACCTTAGTTGTTGTGGAAGCAAATGACACTCGTGGTTTTCAAAATGAGTTTAAAACTAAAAGGTTTTCCGCTGCATTACATGGTTTTTATAAAATGGTTTTCAAATAGGGATGCATCCCGCCTTAGGAAATTAGATATTGCATAAAAATAAATAAAAAAATGCATGAGAAAACTCGAGTCGTCACATCAACCTCACTAAAGTGCTATATTGGAAATGATTTGTGCACTTATTAGTTTTATTTAAAACGAAAACATCTTTTTTAAGAGACTTCTTTTTGAGTGTTAAAAATATCCTATGAGATTTGAAGTCAAAGATACATTTGGATGGTAATTTAGATTATAATTTCCTTGGAGACCTAAAATTGTATTTGTATTGGCTATATTTTCATACTCACATTTTGAGATTTTGATATGTTGATCATTTTTATTAGCATTCTACAGTTAAGAGTTTAATATAAGCTAGATGTAAGAAGATTCTATGAGAAAAATGAAGGACTTTCATAAGATTTTTTAAGATGTTTATGGGTAACATTTCTAAAAGCCCTTACATGACTACAACCCATCCACTAGGGGTAACTTAGGGGTCTAAAATCTTTTTGCCTATGTTAAATGCAACGATAGCACCTACGAAAGAAGTTAGGATTTATTTTTAGACTTTTTCTTTTCTATTTTCCTTAGTTCTACTCGAGGTTTAACAAAATCTAAGTCTAGGGTATTTTATGCACATTGATACATTACATACCTATTCATTTATTTAGAAGGGTTTTAGCTTAGAAAACACTTAATTATGACCAATTATGGTTAATTCTACTATTTTCAAATCTAAGGTACAAATGTAAACAAATGCACAAAATGACCAATTTTATCCTAAAAAGCAGAATTTCATACACCAAGCTACATTATGGGTCACACATGCTAAAAATGATATCCTGGAGCTTTAAAATTATGTTGGGTTGTCACTATTCAAGTCAAAATGGCCAAAATCCCTATATATACAACTCTAACTCAAATGAGGGTAATAAGGTGGCAATTTTCAAATTCATGCACTTATGCACACATGTCACAACCCTTGGAAGCTTATGGAAGAAGCTCAATTTGTATGTATAGGAATTAGATACAATGAAAGCTTCTTAGATGAAAAGAAAGAATGGGCCCACATGAAGACATTTGCTTTTTTTTCTCTCTTCTACTCCACCAAAAGGATGAAGAATCAACCAATGAGAAGATTTCTTTTCCAAACAAGATGTTGATGTACAATTTGTCTACATGAGCATATGAGGATCTCCAAGGACTCAATACCATTCATCCTAGGGGAGAGTTTTTGCTTTGACTACCAATCAAGCTTGCACATCTAATCTTGTAGTTGAAGGTACACTGTTGATATAACAAGCATGCAGGTATTTTGATTGATCCTGGTTCTACTCATTCATTCATGTGATGTGACTTTGCATCGTGTATGGATATTATTGTACATGGATATAGATTTTGTCTAGAAGTTAGTATTGCGGTGGGTGAAATGGTTGTTGCACGAGAGTTCTTACAATATGTACCTGTAGTGATTTCGGGCAGAGAACTTGGTGCTTATTTAATCCTCATGAGTATGACTGATTTTGATGTCATTTTGAGCATGGATTGGCTGGTGGAACATGGAGCACTGGTAGATTGTACAAAGAAACAAGTAACACTATTGGGATCAAATGGGGAGCCCTTTGTATTTCAGGGACAAATGGACACATCAGGTGTTAAAATAATCTCTACTATTCAAGCAATGCGTCTAATGTCTAAAGGATGTCAGGCATACTTAGTTACTATTGTGGCTCAAGAAAGTTCAGGACCTCAAATTGAGGGAATAGAGGTGGCACGTGATTTGAAGAAAGTCTTTCCTAAAGAACTACCTGGATTGCCTCCGAGGCAGGAGATGGAATTTACCATTAAGTTGTTACCCAGAACATCTCCCATTTCTAAAGCACTGTATTGCATGGCCCTAGTAGAATTAAAGGAGTTGAAGGTCCAGTTGTAGGAACTATTGGACCAAGGGTTTATTTTCCCAAGTGTGTCACTATGGGGAGCTCCGATTTTGTTCGTGAAGAAGAAGGATGGCTCTATGCAATTGTGCATTCATTACAGACTATTAAATGGGGTCACTATGAAGAACAAGTATCCATTACCCCATATTGATGACCTATTTGATCAATTACAATCAACAAAAGTATTCTCTAAGATTGATTTAAGATCAGGCTATCACCAACTTAGAATTTAAGACAAATATGTTCCTAAGACTGCATTTCGAACATGCTATGGACATTATGAATTTCTGGTGATGCTATTTGGGTTGACAAATGCACCTGTAGCATTTATGGACTTGATGAACAAAGTGTTTAGAGAATATCTTGACAAATTTGTTATTGTCTTTGTTGGTGACATCCTTATTTATTCCAATAGTGTGGAAGATCATAAAGAACACCTAAGGATCATGTTGGACACTCTTCAAACTCACCAGTTATATGCCAATTTCTCATAGTGTGAGTTTTGGCTGGAACAGGTTCAATTTCTTAGTCATGTTATATCTAAAGATGGTGTTATAGTTGATCCCAAGAAGATCGAAGCAATTACAAACTGGAAAAAACCAAAGACCGTGACCGAGATAAGCAATTTTCTTGGTTTAGGAGGATACTATCGACGTTTTATTGAAGGTTTCTCCCGTATTGCACAACCATTGATGGTATTGACCAAGAAGGAGCAAAAATTCTTGTGGACAGAGGACTGTGAGAAGGGTTTTCAGGAGTTGAAGAAAAGACACACGTCTGCACCTGTTTTATCTTTGCCTAATGGGAATGGAGGATTCGTTATTTATAATGATGCTTCTGGAAAGGGATTCCGATGTGTACTTATGCAGAATAGCAAGGTAATAGCTTATGCATCCAGACAATTGAAAAATCATGAGCAGAACTATCGCACGCATGATCTGGAGCTTTCCGCCGTAGTTTTTGCCTTGAAGATACAGATACACTACTTATATGGAGAGAAATTTGAAGTGTTTACAGACCACAAAAGCCTCAAATATATTTTCTCTCAAAGTGACCTCAACATGGGACAAAGATGTTGGGTTGAGTACCTCAAAGATTTTGACTTTATTATCCAATATCATCTGGGCAAGGCTAACGTAGTTGCGGATGCACTTAGTAGAAAATCAAAAGGGATAATTGCTAATATCTCCATTAGATCAACTTTCTTAGGTTGAGTTTTGCAAGCACAACAGTTGTGCGAGGAGACTCAAATGTTAAGTGAGAAAAAAGGTTTCATAAAGGGTCTAATGGTAGTGTGAGATTTCATGGGAGACTTGTTGTACCAGCAAATACATAGTTGAAACAAGAATTATTCAAGGAAGTGCATGACTCCAAGTTTACCCTACACCCAGGCGGTACGAAGATTATCAGGATCTAAAAAGGAACTTTTGGTGGCCAGGAATGAAGTGGGATATTGGAGAGTGTGTTGTGCAGTGCCTCACTTGTCAAAAAGTGAAAGCAGAACACCAGAGGCCAGTAGGTTTGTTGCAAACTTTGGAGCTTCTAAAGTGGAAATGGAATCACATAGCCATGAATTTTATGGTTGGATTGTCCAGAACTTCCAGTGGGCATGATATGATATGGATTATTGTGGATCGACTGACCAAGTCAGCTCATTTTCTTCCAATACGATAGAAGCACTCACTAGAGAGCTTGGCCAAATTATACATCAAGGAAATAGTGAGTCTGCATGGTGTGCCAATTTTGATCACATTGGATAGAGACACCAGATTCACATCTTACTTTTGGCAGAGTGTACAAAAGGGGTTAGGTACTTCTCCACGTTTCAGCACAGTATTCCATCCTCTAACAGACGGACAATTAGAGAGGACCATAGAAACCCTTGAGGATCTGTTGAGGGCTTGTACCCTTGAGTGGAAGGGTAGTTGGGACGAGCACCTTCCTTTAGTGGAGTTCGTATACAATAACAGTTATTATTCTAGCATTGGGATGGAACCTTATGAGGTGTTGTATAATAGACCATGTCGCACTCCTACTTGCTAGAGTGACGTAGGAGAACAATAGTTTGCCAAATGAAAATTAATTGAGCAATGCACTAAAAAGATCAGATTGATTCAAAAACGACTAGTGGTAGGACACAATAGACAGAAGTACTATGCAGATTAGAGGCGTAGGGACCTTGAATTTCTGGTTGGTGATCATGTTTTCCTTTGAGTCTCACCCACAAAAGGAGTGATGAGGTTCGAATTGAGAGGGAAGTTGAGTCCAAGGTTGAGATATTGGAGAGGGTGGGCAGAGTTGCTTACCAACATGCTTTACCTCTACAGCTATCTGAGGTTCACAATCTTTTCCATGTATCAATGCTAAGAAAATATATCCCAAACTCCACACACATTCTTGAGTAGGTGCTAGTAGAACTACAACCCAATTTAACATTCTAGGAGCATGCAATACGAATTACAGACAAGAAGGAATGGAAGCTAAGAACGAAGACCATTCCATTGGTCAAAGTACTTTGGCAACATCATTCATTGGAAGAGGCCACTTGTGAAGCTGAGGACAAGATGAGAAAAACATACTTAGAGCTGTTTGACAAATGATATTAAGGTCATTTCTAGGACAAAATTTTCTTTAAGGGGGATAGAATGTAACAGCAAAAAAAAAAAAAAAACCACTTAAATGAAGGACGGCCAGAATTGATATTGGCACACCCTCCCCCCCTGTATGTGGACCCAACACAGTTGTCAGGTTTGTCTCCTCCCAAACCCAAAGTACAGACCAAAAAGATAAAAAGAAAGAAAACTCGATGAATGAGGGAAGAGGAGAAGAAAAAAGGAGAAGAGGAAGGAGAAAAAAAAAAGAGAGAAAGAAGAGGAGAAGGGAGAGAGAGAGTGAGAGTGAGAACCCACACCCCGGCAAACCTAGACATGCCAGTGAAGGAGGGTTTGACAGTCACCAGAGAAACTGAGTTTGACGGTGACAACGACAGCTCCGATCAAAGATCCCGCCGTTCAATCAAACCTCTAGGAGCTCGGGAACAAAACCCCTCAGGTTCCATCATTATTTGAGGAGGAATGACACAAAATTGGAGGTGGAAAGTGATGCACTAGAGATAGTTGCCGAGAAACCCTCAACTGGCATCGTCTTTGGCAATGATTAGAGATCGTGGACACCTACAGAGGTGAGGTCCATTGTTCAACTATTCGTAGAAAGTAGAAAAACTAGGTTTTGGCTACAATGTAAATGATCTAGTCCTAAAGGCTGGATCAGATGGTTGATCACATCTTATATTGAAGGACAAAATCGTCAGTAGCATTAATCTACCTGTCTAAGGCGCTGATCATCTGATTGGAGCTTAGATCGGGATGATCTGATTCTTAAACTCCAATTTGCTAAATCCAACTATTCAAAATCATAGTTTATGCCTAAAAATAGTTGAATACATGCTTACTGTGGTTAGGATTTGATAAATTAGTGATCCGTGCTACAAATAGATCGGGCAATCTGGATCATCTGATCTGTTACTATGTCAATAGTAAGGTTAAATGTCTGATCAATGATCAGATGCTACCAATACATTTTTCAACCCTCAAATTTGTAGGAAACTAAAAAAGAATGGGTGACATGAACTATTCATGATGTTTCTATGAAATGTATTGAGGACAATGTTATGAAAATACTATCTAACTTCAAACCAAGATTTGATCCGATTAAGGATCAAGAGTTTAGGGCCAATGAATAGTGAGAATAACTTACAGCCACTTAAGAAAAGTGGTGAATAGCTAGTCTAGAACCAATGGTGTGGATTGGCAATCCAGTAACCATAAGTCATTCAACTAGCTATCAATCAATAGCTAATGAAACACCCTTAGCATGGAAATAAGCACTGTCACTTTGCCTTATGACAACTAGTGTTAGGGACTAACTTAGACCGAGCTTTCATATTGGAAAAGCTAAGAGAAGTCCGAAAGTTGTATATCTGAGAATGTTTTCTTGTATTTTATAGAGGCGTGATTGATTGGGAGCTCGACTCGAACTGAGGAAAGTATTCACATCACTGAACTAGAAGAGCACCATTTGAGGTAGGTGGAATTAAGATTGCTAAGATTTTTTCTATATACGTATTTGTATATGAATATCCATATCAAAAAGAGGCCAAAGCTAGAGAAATAGATGGGCATAAATTATGATATATAGGAAAGGATAATAACAGAAATGGCGTAAGAATAATAGTAGATAAGGAATTAAAGGATAAAGTTGTGGACGTTAAAAGAATTAGTGATAGATTTATAATAATAAAACTTGTTCTAGGAGAGTAGATTATAAATGTTATAAGTGCATACGCACCACAAGTAGGGCTACAAGATATAATCAAGAGACAGTTTTTGGAAGATATGGAGGGAGTCGTGCAAGAAATTCCCAACACTGAGGGGATATTTATAGGAGCAGACTTAAATGGTCGTGTAGGAAAAGAAAAGGAAGGATGTGATAGAATACACAAAGGTTATGGTATATGTTAACGAAATGGGATGGGGGAGAATATCCTTGATTTTGCTTTATCATATAACCTGGCCATTGCAAATACACTCTTTAAGAAGAGGGATGAACACTTAATAACCTTTAAAAGTGGACTTCATAAAAGCCAAATAGGCTTTTTTTCTACTTAGGAATAATGAACGATCTATGTGTAAAGATTGTAAGGTGATACCCGGTGAGAGTTTAACCTCACAACATAGGTTAATGGTTATGGATATCCATATCAAAAGATGAAAGAAAAGAAATGAATTGAATAGGTATCCAAAAATTAAGTGGTGGAACTTAAAAGGAGAGAAAATAACCTCATTCACAAATAAGTTGATGGTAGAAGGAAACTAGAACTATGAAATAGAAGTAAATACCATGTGGATTAATATTGTTGAGTCCATTAGGAAAGTGGCAAAAGATATCTTAAGAGTATCCAAAGGTAGAAGGTAATTAGTAAAGGAAACATGGTGGTGGAGTGAAACAGTGCAAAAAGTAATTAAAGAAAAATGGATGTATTTTAAAGCATAGCAGAAGATTAGAAATAATGAAATTTATGAATAATATAAGAATGCTAAAAAGGTTGTAAGAGAATAGTAAGTGAGGCTAAACTTAAAGCATATGATGAGCTCTATAATAGACTAGGAACAAGAGAATATGAGAAAGATGCTTTTAAACTTGCAAAAGTAAGAGAACAAAAGGGTAAGGACTTAGATCATGTTGGGTGCATTAAAATACCTGAAGTGAAAGAGGCCTTGAAAAAGATGAAATCAAGAAAGGCCATGGGGCCCAATGGTATACCAATAGAGGTTTGGAAGCATATGGAGATATTGGGGTAGTTTGGTTGACTGAGTTGTTTAACAAGATTATAAATTAAAGAAAATGTCTAATGAGTGGAGGAAAAGCTCTATTATACAAATTTATAAGAATAAAGGAGACATACAGAGCTACACTAATTATCAAGGGATCAAACTTATGAGCCACACTATGAAACTTTTTGAAAGAGTGATTGAGAAGAGGCTATGACATGAAACAAGTATATCAGAGAATCTGTTTGGTTTCATGCCTGGGAGGTCTACCATGCAAGCTATTTTCTTACTGAGATAATTAGTAGAGAAATATAAGGAGAGGAGGAAAGACCTCCACATGGTCTTTATCAACATAGAGAAAGCTTATGATAGAGTCTCTAAAGAGTTAATATGGAGGGTGTTAGGCAATAAACGGGTTTCGCAAGGGTATATAGACATAATTAAAGATATGTATGAGGGAGCGGTAACAAATGTTAAGACCACTAGTGATAAGACTAGTGATTTTCCTGTCACTATAGGATTGCACCAAGGATTGACATTGAGCCCATAACTTTTCACATTGGTTATGGATGAGTTAACAAAACATCTACACAAGGAGAATCCCTAGTGCATGCTATTTGCAGATGATATAGTCTTACTTGATGAGACAAGGGAGGGTGTAAACATAAAGTTAGAGTTATGGAGAGAAGCATTAGAATTTGAAGGATTTAAAATTAGCTGAAATAAGATAGAATATATGGAATGTAATTTTAGCAAGGAGAGTAGGAGCAGAACACCAATTAAGATTGATAACCAAGAAGTCCTCGTTAAAGACCACTTTCGGTACTTAGGATCAATGATTCATGAGAGTGGAGAGATTGAGAGGGAGGTTACCTAGAGAATCCAAGCAGGTTGGAACAAATAGAGATTGCATTGGGAGTTTTGTGTGATCGACGGGTGCCACTCAAACAAAAAGAAAAATTCTATAGGATGGCAATAAGGTTATCCATGCTCTATGGATCAGAGTGTTGGGTAGTTAAGGAATATCATGCTCATATGATGAACGTTGCAAAAATGAGGACGTTGAGATGGATGAGTGGTAAGGCAAGAAAGGATAAAATTAGAAATGAAAATATTTAAGAAAATTTAGGGATAACACCAATAAGTAACAAGATGAGGGAGATTAGACTTAGATGGTTTGGACATGTTCAAAGGAGACCAACTACGGCACCGGTTAGAAGGAGTGAGGCAATACAAGTAGAAGGTTCCAAAAGGGCAAGGGGAAGGCCCAAAAGAACATGGTGAGAAGTGGTGAGGAAAGATTTAAAAACGTTGGGACTAAATGAAGCCATGGTATTTAATAGAGTGGAATGGAGGAATAAGATTCATGTGGACGAGCCCTAATTGGGATAAGATCTTGATGATTCCTCTACCTCATCTCACCCACTAACTTTCCCTTATTGAAACCCTAGATCTAGATCCACATTCATTTCTTAGATTAATCCTTCTTTCAAATTGAAAGTCAGCCTCCATAAAGCCCATGGCATTCTACATTTTTTGCCAAGTAGAGGTTTGGTGACAAAACCTTGAAAGCAAAACTTTGAGCTTTGGACTTTGGATTTTTTTTGGGTTGTTCTTCCTTTGGATTCTCAAGTATTTTCTCTTATTTTTCACTTCAATTCCAGGTTATTAGTTTTCCTTACATGCTTGCTTTCATAGGTTGTTTTTTTCTTGTTTTGTTGCTTAAGTTTCAAACTCATAATTCCTCCTAGTTTTTCCTTAGTTCTTTGCTTTTCTCTTCTTAGTTTTTCTTACTTATTCACCAAAGATCCAATTTAATTATCCATAGATAGTAACAGCCATGAGAAGACTTGTATCCTTGCTTTCCCTCCTTGCATTCCACTTTTTTTCCTTAGATATAGGCATAGTTCTAGTCTTCTTCTTTTTTTCCTTCGTTAACCTCATCATTCTAGACATCTTTCTCTTGAATTCACTTTTGGGTGTCACTTACATGTTACCTTAGTTTAGTTTGAAGGCATTTGAATGTGCTGAGGCTTTGATTTGAATCAAAGTTTTAGTTCATGAACAATGCATAATTTCATATTCATATATATGTATTGAATGCACCATTTTGAGTGTGTTTTACTTTGATTCAATAAAGTTTGTTGAAGCTCATTGTTATGCTTGATTTCAGTATTGAAGGACTTTAGATCTTGACTGTTATCTTACATAAAAAGTGCTATTTCAATTGCTTCCAATGGTTGGTGTGATTTGAGTTTCCTATGTAATTGAAATTTGGAATTTTTTCATTCAAAGTTCATGCTTAATTTCTAGCAGCTTATTCATCATAATTACTTGATTCCTTAGGAACCCATTTATATTTTTAGGTTGTTTGTTATGTTCCTTAATTTTATTGCATGTTAGTTTTCTTTTGATTCATGAAATTAGCCATGCACACCATCTCATGGATCCTATGCATGAAACTTGGGTGAATCCTCTTTAGATTATTGTTTTGTTTAATTTTAATTTATTGTTTGCATGTTATTTTAGTCTTAGAAAGTTTTCTTTTCAAGTTTTAGAATGTTTTAGGTTTAGGAAAGTTCCTTATTAGTAAGTTTCCTTATGTTAAGTTGTTTATATTAATTCATTCTAGTAGTTCATACAAAATGACTGAATATTAAAGTCATCCATAGAGTTCACAAAAATGTTCTTAACTACTAAGTAGTTCCTCATGAACCAACATCTATATTAGATGGACATAACCTTTGCTTTCCCTTTCTCTCCTATGCTCAACCCCTTTAAGCTCTCTCCTGAAATATTGAAGGGGTGGAACACAACCACTCGATTAGAAAAATGCCAATGAGGCCAATGGAGAAAGATGAAACATGATGTCATGCCTAAGATAGCATGTGGCTTAATTCAAGCACATTGATATGTGTCAAATCTAGCAAGGTTATACTCATAAGATCTAAATATACAAGTCTAGCATTATGGTTCAAATATCTAAGTGTTTAATGTTGTATCATTATTCTATGTTTACTACTAACTATCTATGGATGTGTACTTATGCAAAATAGTCGGGAAAAACCATCTTGGTTAATCTATATTAGTGGAATTGCTATTAATCAATAAACATCATCATAATGGTTACATCAAAGTCATCTGTAATAGATCAAAAGGTTCACTCCTAAGATTTCCCTACATAATCATAATAAGTACTCCAACTGAACTTGTCAATCGACAACTAGGTCAAGTCCTACTTGCTCAATGGCACAACCATCTTGCTGCAGGCTCAAGTCCAACTCTTGCTGTAGCTTGCTTTTTAGGTTAGGACCAACTCGTCAAAAATGTGTGACAAGTCAGCGCATGTCAAAGTATTAAATGAAGTACCACTTGCTAAATGGCACAATCATCCTTTCCCTAGCTCTAGTCTAACTCGAGAATGACCTTCATGCCAACTCATGTTGAATTACAAATTTTTATACTTGCTTCCATTATGTATCACCAACCGTATAAGTTTCTAAATCAAAGCCAAATGCTCAATAAGCATTGCGTGTGGTCATTCCTGTGAGTTTCCAAAATCAAAGTCAGATACTTGCAAGTGTTACATATCACCCATCCCTGAAGTTTCAAAAACATATACTCACACCCATTACGTATCACTATCCGTAGGAGTTTCTAAACCAAAATAGAGATGCAACCTCCTTTTTCAATAATTTATCAATGCATTCCTTTTTCAAGACATGGATTTATCCATTAACATAACAAAACTATAGAAAAAATATAGTTTTGAATGAGTTTTCTCATGATGGTTTAGTCAATCCCTAGCTAATTATTATAGGTGCTTCGTGAACAATAATTGCTTGACAATCCATGAGTCAAAAGGCATAATTTGTGGTCAAACTAGGTACAAAATTTCACATACAGTCCTACCATCAGAATGAGGTCTATACTCTCTAGAGTGATCAATATGTCCAACTTGACCACAATCATGACATAACCCTTGTGGAGTTACTGCCGAGTGGCAAAACCAACCTACCATGGGCTCTAATATAGCTCTTGCAAGCCGCCTTGTTTTTAAGATAGGACCAACCCTTGAGAATGACTAGCATGTCAACTCAAGTCCAAAATCTATCAAACAACTATGCTCCTATGGCACTACCGGCACCCCAGGTAACAACCGTCTCCACTATGTATGCAGCATATACTGCACAGACTCTCACCAGCCCTCATGGTTTTACCAACTACATCTTGGGAGCATCCTCATGACTCCTACTTCTGAATCAAGCTCCTATCGAGTTGGTATCTAGTCTAAATTAGAGGATAGAGGCCATCTTGTCCTCTTAGCATACTATATCTAGGACTTATAGTCACCTGTAGTGCGCTTGCCTCCAAGTCTTGCAGCACTCATGGAGCACCTGCCAAAACTTCAATCAAAATTGCATCCCCATAACCTACAGTCACCTGTTGTGCTTGTATGTTGTAATATTGTGAGTGAGTCCTACCCATTAGCTGCATCATGTACCTAGGGTAGTGCTTAATGAATTATCACTTAACTTACCCGAGCTTACATGTTGAAGCATACAAGCTACCGATAGTTTCAGTAACTTCTTACTTTCAATTTGGGTAGCTATCTTCTTTGTAAATCTAGGTTTACCTAGTCTCATTCTTTTTCAATTAAACCCAATATGGATTGTTCTACATTTACTTGCATAACTAGGTGTTCTTCCTTAGAGTTATTTACCATGCTCACTCTCTTATTAAGCAAGTCATCTTAGGTGGCTGGTTTCCTACTGATTTTTCCATCTTATATCATTGAATTAAGGTTTTTTATGATCATAAATCAATTTTATGCACTTCTTGTGTCAAAGTGTTCAATTTATTGGTTTAGCAAGTTAAGTTTTCATTGACAACTGAACATTTCATCTAGGGTTGCATTATAATTCCCTTTTCCTTTATATCTCACACTTAAATCTAGTTTTATTCCCAATCATCCTCATGTTAATCACACATTTGTCCATCAACTTCCAAAATGGCATTCACCTCAAAACCCTATCCCATAAGGATTTGGCCTCTATCCAAGGTGCAAATCCTTCAACCCTTCATGCCTTCCTATAATTACAATAGTTTCCATTTATTTGCATGACTTACAAGTAAAAGTATAACACAAAGAGTCCATAATAGAAAACATGGAATTTACAAGTCCATAAAATGGTAGCTATCACACACATTCTACCACTTAGCAAAATGTCTTCCTATAGTTTTCAACAAAGAACAATTTATTAATCATGCTAGAAACCTTACAAGAATGGAATTTCAAAGATGGAAATTTTCATGCTTTACACATTAGCATATAATACATCATGTTAGAATAAAGATTGATGCATTTCCATTCATTAATTTTTCCATATACAATCAATAAGCCATGTGTCCAAAATTTTCTTCCTATTGTTCCCATCAGGAAGCAATTTTGGCATCCACTCAAGAAGTATACAAAACATGTTCATATAACAAATAAAACTTAATTAAATCATGTTAACTAATGGTATTGCTTGTTAGGACAAGAATTCAAGTGAAATTATTGTGAAGTAATAGCAATTTCACTGCTCAAACTCTTCATAAGTGAAACACCTCCATGTAGTTTCCAACAAGGGGCATTTTCACTTAAGTGGGCTGTTCACCCTCCATTTTACATCCAATTTTTGAAATAATTTTAGAAATGTAAATCCTACTTCTATACTTTGAAGTTTTTGAAGTTGAACTTTGAAATTTTCAGCTAGAAGAAGTTGATAAGTGTTTAATTTTTTATAAAAAGTACACAATTAGTAGTCCATGTGTTATAAATTTTAGTCATTACTCTAAGGTTTTTTTAGAATTTCATAACACATGCATTTTTAACCTAATAATACAAAAGTTTGATATTTATTAGGTTTAGAAACTAATCCAGAGTAAGTATGTGAATTGTCATATCTAGGATTTAATTAGGATTTTACTCTTTTGTAGGTATGGAGAAGATGTTCCAACGGCCAAGATCAAGAAAAGATTTGAAAATCAAGTCAAAAGAAGGATAAAGACCTAAATTTCAACATTTCTAAGTTAAATAAAGGTTTAAGATCATCATAAGGCAAACAAAATGATGTTCAAGAATATAATTGGAAACCTCAAAGGTGATTAAAATGGGCCCATGCAAAAAGCCATGCAATTCCACCACCTTTGCATGACAATTGGAGCCATAAATGAGGTTTCCTAGTTTGAAAAGGAAACTTAAGTTAGCCAAGCAACCCATTCAAGCCTTGAAACCAAGGGAGTTAGCCACTCAAACCAAGCAAAAGGGGCCATCAAAGTAAGCCATCAAGCCAACTTAGCCAATGCCACTGGAATTACACTATTGGATAAAGATTTTAAGCAATTATCCACATGCTAAAATTGGTTATGAAGGGATAATTAAAAGGGTTTTTGTATGATATGCATAGGTAGACCAATCAAGAGGGAAACTAAGTCACTTTCCTTATCTTTTTCTCTCTTTTACTATCTTTCTTCCCTCTTTCATCTCTCCCTTTATTATCATTCCATGTGAAACACCCTTGAGGAGGGGAGTTCCACACAACTTTCCTAAAAAAGAGGCACCTCCCACTTCTAATTCACCCACACCACCAACTCCTCTTTCTTTCTTATCTTCTTTCATCTTTCCTCCACTTTCTTAAATAATAGGTGCCTCCCACCTTGCCTCCACATTGTTTCCTCTTTAGCTGCCCAAGACTTCTATCTACTTTCTTATTTCCTTCATCCAACTCACTTTCCACTATGATACCTTAACTTTCCATGCTTCTACCTTTTCATTTCCTCTCCCTTAGATCTCTTTTAGAAACACAAAGCATCCATAAATACCCTATAGGAGCTCCATGCCAAAAACAACTAGTAGCACAGAAGTTCCATGCTTCCTTCCATTGGCTGCCTCCCTTTGGTGTTCCAAGCATTCTTCATTCAAGTCTTTTCCTTTATTCTTGCACCTAAATTCTAGGTTGGTACTTCGTTCTTTACTTTCATTACCTTGCTTTGTTTCTTGTCTTTCTTGTTTACTTCCTTGATTCTTTGTTTGACTTCCATACGCATAGAACTTAGCTTGTTTTTCCTTGATCTTTGCTTCTACACTTGTTTTTCATGCTTAGTTCTTTAAAGATAAATTATCTTTTCTCTTGTAGTGACAGCCATGAGAATAGTAGCTTTGAGCCTTCTTATTTCCCTTTCATTTTTTCCTTGTTTCTAGACGAGATTTAGGTTTATTTTGCTTGTTCTTTACATCCATCTTCATGTTCTTTCATGCTTTCATTCTCTTGAATTCTCTTTGGGTTCTACATGTATCATATCTTAGAGTAAGTTGAGAGTACTAGAGTGTGTATAATTCTTGCTTTGAATCAAGTTCTAGGAAATAGAAAAGTGCACATCCTTGTCCTCTGTATATGTGCACCAATTTTGATGTATTTTCCAAGTCAATAAATAAACTTATTTATAAAGCATGTTAGTTGTTTTATTCCAACAGTAAAGTACTTCAATCCTTGAGGGTTATATTTCATGAAATGTGCTTATTAAGTTTCTTTCCATGTCCTAGTTGGTTTTAGTTTCATATAGACAATGTTGCTGCAATTTTTCATCTCCTGTTTCATGTACAATGTCCTGTAGTCCATATAACTTGTTTGCTTGAAATCTTAA
Source organism: Warburgia ugandensis (assembly GCA_035236585.1). Lineage (NCBI taxonomy): Eukaryota > Viridiplantae > Streptophyta > Magnoliopsida > Canellales > Canellaceae > Warburgia > Warburgia ugandensis. The sequence continues at coordinate 37,792,359 of CP141134.1, read as the reverse complement.
GAACCCATTTAGTTTTTTAGTTAGCTTAGTGAGTGCATTGATTGGTTTTCTTGTTATTTAGCTTTTAATTTATGCTTTCTAGTCTTTTTCCCAACCCATGAATGATGCACACACTTCCATGAGTCATGCACATGGTGATTGATGTTGGATTCTCTTAGTTAGTTGCTGATCTTTGGTTAGATTAGTTTAAATTCCAGTATTTACTAATTTTGCATCTTAGGTTAGTTTAGAAAGTTTCTAATTTAGTTTTAGAAACTTTTAGCTTTAGGAAAGTGTTATTTTAGGAAAGCTTCATTTTTAGTAAGTTTCCTTAGAATAAATTACTTAGATTCATTCATTCTAGTTTTAGATTAGTTTCTTCTATTTAATACATACTAGTTAGAAAAGTTTATAATTTAATTAAATAGCTTTATTTTTAGAAAGTTTTCTTTAGTTGTAGTATCTCATTTAATGCATGTTTCCAATTCCATGTTTTTTAATTTCCTAGTTTAATCATAAACTCTTTTTTCCTTTCGCTAAGATCAGCAACTTAAATAAGATCCAACCAATTATAACTTCTATGAAAATCTCATGGGATCAGCCTCTCTCATGTGTCAATTACTAAATTGATTTATGTGATTGTGAGTAATATTAAAGCTACACCAGAAGTCAGTGAGTAATCCCCAACAATGATTTGGCATCCAATTTCTAGCCCAATGAGCTAAGAGATTGGGGTCAACTTTCAACCCATTATCCACTACCAAAACCACTTCCAAAACTCCCAAATTTTTAGTATATTAAACCCTTACTCCTCTTCAATGAAATACCAAATGAACCAATGAAAAGTTCACTACCATAAGATAGAAAAGTAGGTGTGATCCTATCAAGGATTCACCCTTGCCTTTCTTCCATTCTCCACCCAACCAAAAGAACATGCAACATGGGTATGCCCTTAACATGCATTCTAAACATCATAAATCTCAAGATCATAATCATGTTTAGTTATAGGGATAATATGGGATAGTCGTAGATCAAAAAAGAGGTAAACAAAATCTCAAATGCATGCTTCATCCTAGCATGACATATACATGCATGGTACACACAAACAGCCATAAAAATCCCATCAAAACACTTTTAAAATTTTTTATTTTTCTAGAGCTTAATCCTAAGTTTATATTAGGATTACTCCTACAATCCCCTACCTCTTTTGAATCCCTCCGATGGACGTCCTTGGGCTAGCTTTTGCAACTCCTTCTCTAGCCTTGGGCATTCCACTTCAATGCTTCAAATTTTCCCTCTTTTCTTCTAGCTCTCCTTCCTTTTTTCCTCTAGCTTCCTTTACAAAGCTTGGGTGTCTCTCTTACCCTTTCTTCTTAGACAAAAACATAATTCTTATTGCATCTTGTCTTATACACGAGGAGGAAGAAACCTGTCAATGAAGATGACCTTAAAGTTATCCAAGAAATAATGTCACTACCCTCAAAGTAGCTTTGCTAAGCCATAGCCCACCAAAATGCATCCCCGCCAATCAAGTCAAAGCTTATAGAGAAATGTGCTAAAAATGTTATATTGGTGTAGAAGAGATTATTAGAAGCCCAGAGCAAGTAGAAGAGTTGCATTAACATGAAGAGACGGGACTTAGAGTTCCAAGTTGGTGACCATGTCTTCTCACCAACCAAAGGAGTGATGAATTTAGCCTTAAGGGCAAGGTAAGCCCTAGATACATGGGTCCATCCAAGGTTTTGGAGAGGATTAGTAAGGTAACCTATCAACTTGTGCTAGCCCTCAATTGTTAGAGGTTCACATATTGTTTCATGTATCAATGTTGAGGAAGTATGGGCTAGATCCCACAGACATCCTAGATCAGGAACCAGTGGAGCTTCAGCCAAATCTTACCCTTTAAGAGTGACTACTACAGATCCTTGATAGGAAAAACAAGAACTTGAGAACCAAGATCATCCCTCTCTTCAAGGTTTGGTGGCAACACTAGTCACATGTGGAAGCCACATGGGAAGTTGAAAGTGAGTTAGACAAAGATTTATCTAGTTGTTTTCCAGTTGATATACTTGTACAATTTTGAGGATGAAATTTTTGTAAGGTGAGAAGTGTGACAACTTGGGCTTTTGTAACACTTTTTCACAATTGTTTCTGAAATGTGGAGCCCCATGTTTGGGAAAATGTTTAAAAAACAAATAGAAAAAAAATGTATTCTTTGAAATTCATTTCAAAATTCCTAGTATAATCCTTTAACTCCTTGTTTACTCTCTAATTTAAGCAAATTTTGAATTTCAAAAACTCAAAATAGCTTTTTCTTTTAAGTAAGCCATTTTTAAATAAGTTTACTTCTTTAGGATCCATCCAATCAACAGCCATGGTCCTTGTATTATTACAATTGAAAGTTTGAATACATAAAATGTACATATACAATTCGAATGTCATATTTGGAATAATATCCAATAACTCAAAATACACATACCCTCAAAATAGAAGTATCTCAAATCGGCTACTCACTCAGTTGTCCTTTACTCCTTTTTGTCAAAATATGAGATATTGTACACATTAAAAAATTTACAATATTTTCGCAAGATATGCTTTATAGGAAAATAAGATGCATATGAAAAACTAGAGAAACATTGCTTTTCACAATTTAATAATTATTTTAATGCATTAATAATTTGCATGATTAAATTCTAGAGAATCTCAAACTTTAGTATATCAAATTCTCCAACCATTTGATGTAAATATGATGAACAAATCCAATGTTACAATAACATATTTAAATCATAATCTAAATCTCAAATAAACATTCTAAATGTAATAACCCCAATTTGTGTAAATTGATTGAGAAAATCAATTCAATTTGAAGTTTTAGAAATATTGGGCTAGAATATTAGGTTATTGAAAATTATCTTTTTTATAGAGATTAAAACACAATTTGAAACTTATAAATTATGAATTCACTAAAAAAATTGATCGAAATGACACTAAGTACGTTCAATTCCAAGTTAAAATGAAAAACTCTTAATTTTCTTAATTTGTATGAATAAAAGGGTAAAATGGTAATTTTACCCATAATCGAGATATAAGACATCAATATTTAAAATGTATTCAGAAATACGATTCCAATGCCACTAAGTACGCTCAATTCTTAGTTCGGAAGAATAAAACAAAATTTTCTCCATAAAAGGGCAAAATAGTCCTTCCACACCTTCGTGGGGCCCACAAATGAATCCATAGGCCAGAAGATATGTAATGAGTGGTCAAACCACTACCAGTTGATATTGGAGAAGGAGGCAGTAGTGGAGGATCTAATGTTAATTTAATATTCAAAAGAATTGAAATATAATTATTTCAAGTAATTATGAAAAATTCAAAAACATCTATAAATACACCTCCAAAAATCCTCCAAAAATGTTCATTAAAATTCCCATGAAATTATCTTGCTTCCATTGAAAGCCTAAATATAGATTCATTCCCAAATTTCCAAAACTCCCAAAAATCTCTCTTCTTTCACTTTCTCTCTCCTCTCTCTAGATTGGAACAAGAGACCTAAATTCAATTAGGCACTCTGTTCCAAATCAAATCTCACCATTAATATTGTCCTAGAATACATTATCTATAAAACCCCAAAACAAGTTTCAAGATCCAATGGTGCAATCAACAGAAAATCACAAAACAAGCAGTTATCGGGCAATCTTATCATCAATGGGATATTTCTTTAAAACTGAACCTATGTTTTGCTCTAATCATGTAGGTGAAAACTCTTCCCATACTTATTTCATGTTAGTTTATATAATTTTTATTTTTCTAATATTAAGTTTACGTTAAAAATTATAAAAATCAAGTAAGGATTAGAACCCTTCATTTCTATATGATGAAGGGCTTAAATGGAAAATTTGAGCAGTCCGATCATCTTTATAAGATTTGGCTCCTAGAACTCTGAAGCAAGATGCCACATGGAAATGCACCCAGCAGGATCGCCTCCACACACGTGCTCCACATGCAACGATGTCCTGATGGAACTTCTGCACAACAGCGTAGGTCCCGGGAAAGCAGATCTTGTCCAATCAATTATTAAAGACCTCTACTAAGATTTAAAACTTTGAATCCATATACCCCTTCTTTTCAGAACTTGTCTTAAGCCTACATTTTGTCCTATATGAAGACCTACTGATCTTAGGTGGAACATAGCTTTGATAAGAATATAGATAGGAAGGAATCAAGGTAAACTAATCCAAATGGCCTTGGTAATGGAATCCATATCTTCGAGACCATAATTCTTTGTCAAATTTGTGCTTAAAATTATGTGAACCATCAGTGTTGCTGGATCCAGCCACATAGTGAGAGAATTTTGTTTGAAACTTTATCTGAGAGCTTCATTTCTAAGTGTATAACTAATGAGAACTTAAGGTCAAGACATCTTTGCAATGGAGCAATAAGCATATCTATTTAGAAGTCCTAATTTATGTAGCCTATACAACCACTATGCTCCAAGATTAAACTTGAATAAAATGACTTTGGTATGTGGGTAACTGGTGGAATTTCTCATTCATCTTGATTAACTTGCGGAATGACTCTGAGAGCTTCTTGGGTTTTGTCTTCATCAAGTAGTTGCACAAGGATCTATTAAAGGAAATACATTCAAGAGGAAGTGCAAAGTAAGGGGCACTTCAATACATGAGGAAGAGAGCTGCCTAGTAGAAGGAACTTGTTTGTCTTCTTCAAGATGCTAAACTTATTTGTCCTCATCAAGTTACTCTCTCTCTCTCTCTCTCTTCCCTCTCCCTCTCTTAACTTGGTGCTTCACTTGGAGCAAAAGGAAGGAGAAGGAAGTGCCTTGTGGTGTGCATGTTTTATGCAAGCAAAACCTAACAGAGCTACTTCCTACATACCCAAAAGGGGGAACTTATTAAAAAACAATCATTCAATTTTGTTTCTTGCCCTCCCTTGGGGGGAGGGCCACTTCTCTTGAATGATTGTATGCAAAACATTGTGCTTTATATGTGAAGTCTAAGGAGAAAGAGAACTGCAACTTTGTCTTTTCCAAGCAACTCTCTCATCCATCTAAAATAAGAATTTCATGTGTGGGATGCTTGAGTTGTTATTTTCCTCATCAAGCAACTACTTAAGATTGGTTTATGCATGCAATACATGTGGGACTTTGGTTGTACATGAAACACTTTAGAGAGAAGGGTGGTCCACGTAACACATGGAGTTAAGGATGGTAATTTAGTGATTGATTTTTAATGGGGTTGTTGCTATTGTGTGGTGTCCATTGTCTTTGTTGAGTGACACACTATGTAAATGATGAAAGCAAGTGGTAGTGCAATTTGGAGCAGCTTCAATGACGATCTTGTTGAGTGACACAACAGAAAAGTTGGTGATATCTCTTTCACTTCATAGGAAAGTTTAGTTTGTTTATGCTTTTGCTTATTAAATTCCTGTATTTGAATTATTGCAATCCTTAGAAGTAATGAAAGTTCTCTTTTCTTTTCATTATTAGTAAGTTCTTTAATTTATACTTATGTTATCCATGCTTTTATTAGTTGTTAAATGTAGCTTAGTTTTGTTTATGCTTGTTTTTTAATTAATTTCTCTAGGCATTAGAATGAAATATGTTAGATTAGGTATTTTAAGATTAAATAGGTTAAAATTTTCATAAACATTAATATTAGATTTTTTGCACTTGAGAAGGGTGATACTAGGTATAGTAAAAAGAGTGTAATACATGAGAATATTTGATAGCCTGTGCCCTAAGAAGATAGGCTATGCTCTAAATAACTAGACTAATAAACAATATTAAGAAAACTATAAAATTAGAGTAATACACGTAGATAGTTTAATCTTAAGAATACTTAATTCTAATAGATTGGACTTTTAAACCCTAGGCTTAGATTCAATTTCTAGAGATTTTATGTGCTTTTGTTATTTCTAACATTCTTAAGATTAATTAATTAGTTAATAAATCATTTGGATAGGTTAAAGTGATTAAAATAGACTTTAATTAAATTCATTTATTAATAGAGTCTTTGTGGATTAAGCCATGCTTGAACAATCTATAGAGTAATCCACTTGTGATATTTTTAAAACACATATAAGTTAGTTTCTTTGCTTTAATTTAGTTTTCTTAGATTAGTTGTTTAGTTTAGAGTTCTTTCACTTTCCTTCCTTAATTGGTTAGGTTAGAGTAAAGCAACTTCATTTTAATTAACTCTTGTTAATCATAGAGTCTTCATGGGATCAACTCATATTTGCTGATTCTACACTTCCAATAGATCTATGCACTTGCAGTAATTATTAAGACGCATTAAATAATATAGAAATAATAATTACTCTATTTTATAGAATACAAATATGCAAATCGATAAAATTCTATATACTAACTAAAAATAGAAATAAATGAAAAAATGAATAAAATAAATTAACATCTATATTCTAATTAATTGAAATAAAATTTACAATGATACAACTGAAAGAAAATAAAATAACAACTACTTCCTATGGTAAAGAAAGAATTCACAGATATTCCCTCTGTCACTAGCCAAAAACTACTTCATAACCTTCTAATCCACACTACTACCAAACTTTGAGTCATCCACCTTACTCTTGTTATGTCACTCAACAAGAGCCTAAGGTTTTTCCCAACAACCACAACCCACGGGAGAGGTGATTACACCCAAAAAGACTACTTTATGCGTGAAATATCAAGAGAGAGAAAGAGATTTAGAAAGGCATGCAAATGGAAAATCATGGAGAAATGAATATATGGAATCATATGGGCATGAATTTTAGATCCTGATGATGAATAGAAAAATTTAGAAAAATAAAACAAGAAGAAAAAATAGTAATGCATGATAATGAAACTAAAATTTAGTGCAAAATGGGTTGAATGTAAAAAGGGGTTAGAGATGGATTTTTTTAACCAAAATTTGTGGAAAGGATAAATATAGGTTAAAAATCTTAATACATGAATTCTAGAGTGAAATTACAAGTATTATAAAAAATAAAAAATAAAATGGTGGTGAAAGCTCATAAAATTGGTTGAAAGGACTAAACATAATGTATGAAAAAGATTAATGAATGAAAGAGTTAGGAAATCATTTTTTGATGGATATTTTGGTGAATGATAGAGAATGGAGTGGATAGATAGGTGCATGAGTTTTAGGTGAGATTTATTGTAAAAATAATGAAACAAAAAGATGAAAAGAATGAAGCATGATGGAGGAAAAATAGCAAGCCTTTCTTACCTCTTCTCTTCTCTTTAGATGTTTCTCCTTTTAGGATGTTCTCCCTAGTATGTGATCACTATATTTGGTTTGTAGTGTTGAAAAATCCTTCCTTGGTTCCCCCTCCTCTCTCACTTTCATGTGGAAGCACAACGGAGTCAAATGGAGAAGGTGAAAATTAGAGTCTTATGCATGGTAGTCCCCCCTTTTGTGCTCTGTGTTTTCATGTAGGAGAGGGTGGATAGGTGGAAGTTTCTTATTGGAAACTTCACTCCATCCTAATATTTCCTTAGCGCTTATCTTCTATTTCCCATATCTCATTTTCTTTTCACCTTATAGCTCCTCTTCGAAGGATCATGGAACACTTGTTGAATACGTTGAGATTCATTCTTAATTCAACTATTAGATCAAGTGCTATGACTGGATTGTATGTTGAGATGAGATGGAATGGTGGCTATGATTTTCCTTCTTCATTACCTTTCCTTAGTTCATTTTTTAACCCTAGGATGGATGGTTGAGATTTTATTGAACTCTCCTATCCAAAAAGGCATTATTTTATGGCTTATTCCACCTCATCCATTGGATCAATATGTCCTAAGATGGATGGCTAGGTTTCCAGTGAAATTTTATTATCCAAAATAATTATTTTCCTGTATTTTCTCCACACCGTACCATTTTTATCTATATCCAATTACCTTCAAGAGAAAAACATATTTTTATCCTAAGGAGAACATGTTTTCTCCTCCTTACAAAATGGTAGGTAGCCCACCTAAATTTTCTCCACCAATCATGCACAATATTTTCTATCATGTATAGCTTATTTTCATTGTTCAATCTTAACTCAAATGGCTTCTCATTGGTTGCTTTAGGATGGACCTAGATGTGAATTAATCTTGGCCATTCTTTCTTGAAATTCTTAGATGAAAACTAACCATAGATTTTCCCTTTTTGTCTCTCTCCTCACTTCCATATTTTTCTTCACCAATCATACTAATCCATATATGTATTCTTTTGAAATTAAGTGGGATGCACCATCTTTGCATGAAAAATTAGTGGAACACATGCAGGTGGTCTCCATTTTGAAATAAAGAGAGAGAAAGTTAGGGTTTTGAGCCTCCTACGAGCCCCAAATTGAGTGTGCTTCACATGCGTGCTTCCTTTGACATGTGTTATTCTTATGCTTCAATTAAAAGCTCCCCAAGGTTGGTGGAATGAATGCATACTTGAAAGTTCTACTACCTTATGAATGCATACTTGAAAGTTATGGGCCCACCTACCAAAGTAATAGCCTCTTTTGCGCGGATAAGGTTTGGCAATGCTTTTAGAGTTTCTAACTATACTAAAAATGATAATGACACCTATTCTACATTCTAAAGTTTTAGACTTCATAAATTTGGTAGGTGGGCCCATAACTTTGCTCTGGCTCTAAACTTGCTCTTTTAGAACCAAAGTTGTCAAATTTGTTTATTTTTTCTCATTTGTACCCTTGACCTGTAAAATGTATAATTGACCTTGAATTGACCCTAATTAGTGCTATTTATGAAACTTTTTGGGTTAAAGCCTATTAAATATAGAGGTATATAAGTAATATATATATATATATATATCATTAATCTCTTTGAGATTTTAGAAGGCTAAGGCTCTTTCTACCTTAGATGACAAAACTTTACTCATAATATACTTAGGTTCATTTTGAACTTATGATAGTTAGATAGGGCTGAAATATAATGCCCTCATTATTTTATTGATTGAAAAAAGGTAGTTCAAACTAACCAAGCTCCTTATTGTTTTATCTTTAATTCAAAAGTGTAGTTCAATTTTACACTGCAAATAGTTTATGCATCCAAATTTGAACTAGTTAGCTAAAAGTGTAACAACCCTAATTTTTATTTCAACTCATAATGTTTTTGAGTTATTTTTTGAATAAAATTAAAATTTGGATTTATGAGTTTTATGTTTCATGGAATTGACATTTTGAAGGGCAGCGAATTGACCTTTGAAACCTCAATACTTGGATTGCACTCATAAAAAGGATTCCAACAACATTAAGAATGTTGAAATCAGAGTCCAGGAAAAAATTTAGATATTTTATGAGAGAATGACATTTTGGTAAATTCACTTAGCAGTCCCCACTAGCAATTTTGAAAGTGAGATTAGCCAGAGGACATTATGGTAGTGTATCATGGCAAATTTAAAAGCAAAATCATTGGGCTTAATAATTAAAATTATAATTTATTATATATATTATAATATAATTAAAGTAAAAGATATTTACTTAAAGAAGGGGTTGATTTTGATATCGGCATCCACTGCTCTAAGTTAGTTGACTAAAATAGTCAATCGTTACCACTGTAAGAAGAGAGGGAAAAAACGGAAAAGGGAGAAGAGGAAGGAAAAAGAGAAAGGAAGAGGAAAGGAAAAAAGAGTAAACACAAGAAAAATGTGGGGAACACCATTGCCCCCAAGTCTCCTCATTGATCTAGTTGTATCGTACTAGAAAATCAACAAGCTAAAGCTCACCAGATATTTTGAACTCACTAGAGAAAATAATGGCCCAGATTGATGATTTAAGTCTATCATTTCCTTCATCATGACAAGAGGAATAAAAGTCCAAACGTCAATCCTCAATCTAACAATGCCTTGCCAAAAAATAAAAAATGAAGGAGAAATAGTGCCCTTTAGGGCTGCTTTGATCATAGAAGATGATGACTTGATTCAGAGATTTGAATTGTTCATTATCTCCCTTGAGGTGCAAGGAACAAAACCCTTAAAGTGATTTATAAATCTGTGACATTTGGCCAAAGATTTGGTGATGCAATGTCAAATGGAGATCACACAATGTCAAACGTCAATCATCCATCCAATCTGAAGCCAAATTAAAGGTGGAGAACACATCTGAGGTGGTTCCTCACCCCTAAACATTTTGTAAGTGATGATTGCTCAAGAAATTCTAATGAACAATCAGAGCTGGGATGATCCAATATTCATCAATAAGATTGAATGGTAATTCATTTAATATGGCTCAGATTTGAGCCTTAAATTTCAAACCTTAAATCTGACCATCATCTAAGGGAAGTGATCATGAACCATAGATTTTGATCCACAAACATTGATCATATCCCTGACCAGTGAACAGTGGACCAGATCTACAACATCTAACCATTCAAACTAAGATTTGACTATAGATTGTGCTAAATATGATGATTCATGAGCCACAATAATGATATGATGATTGTGAAAAGTTAGATCGCTACCAATGAACAAATCAGATGTAAATCATGTTGTATTATGTTATTTGATAAGATTCAACAATAGATAGTTATTAGATCATAAGCAAATAATGTAAATGAACCATATACTACACTGATATGTAAATTAGATTATATCTGACCACTAGATCGCTATTAAGTAGGCAAATTGAACGTATATAATGGTATCCTATGTCATGAGCAAAATCTAAAGATTAAATTTTGGTTAGATCCACAAATTAAAAGAGCTCTAGTGATGTTTACGTGATTGGATAAGATCAGACCATAGGATAATGGTCAAATATATATAGAAGAGACAAATGGTATGATTTTATTCAACTAGATGAAATTTGACTATTAGATGGATTAGAAAATGTTAAGCTAACTATAAATTCATGCTTAGAATCGTTGATCAATAATCAACTATGTGCATTAGAAAATCTAAGGCTTGATGTACATCTAGTCGACACTCTATGGTTGGAAATGTGGGCCAATAGCCTAAACAATTGAGATCACAAGAACTAAGGATGTATTTAAGATGGAAGTGTAAAAAAATCAAATAGTATGATGATCTGGACTGTCAGATCATAATCATATTTAATATCTAAGTATACGTAGATGTATGCTAGAAACATAACCTTTATGTGCTATACAGTTTTAGACATGGTTGGACCTACATGGAATTGAGTATACAACCAAATCTAAGGTAAAAGCTAATGGAACCAATAAATGTTACATGATGTAGGTGGTTCAAAGATTGCTACATTTGTTTATGCAGTTTTGTATGAATTTAACATTGATTGACGTATCGTTGGAAATGTCATCTTGAATGTTGAAATTAGATGTAATATTTGTAGCTATCATTTGATTTACAGTTTATCCAAATGTTGGAAATTGAGATTGCTATGTTTTTTATTTATCTGAATTATAGCTGCATAGTAAGTTTTGGTAGAGTATGTGATAAATGTAGTTAAACATGTATAGTGTTTTTTGAATTACGGTTTAAATGATTCTTGGAAATATGCATGTTGTCCACAAGTTGTCTTGTTTATGGGTTTGTTTCAGAAGACCGATAAATTTTAAGAATTGGTTTGGGCAGTTTTGCCAAAAGATTTTGATTTATTGATATAGTTAAAATCAAACGACTCATGAGAGTTGGTCCTCTAGCCCATTTACAAACTCTATTCTATTGATATGGTTAAAATTAGATAACTTGTGAGAGTTGGTCTTAGTTCGTTTATGGACTCTATTCTATTAATATAGATAGAATAATCTCTATTTTGTTAATATGGTTAAAATCAAGTGACTCTTAAGAGTTGGTCTTAGCCCTTTTACAACTCTGCTCAATTGATATAGTTAAAATATAGCGACTCATAGGAGTTGGTCTTAGCCCATTTACAGACTCTGTTTTATTGATATGGTTAAAATTAAGTGATGAATGAGAGTTGGTCATAGCCCATTTATAGACTATGTTCTGCAAAAACGATTAAAATCAAGGGACCCTTAGGGAGTTGGTCCTACTAGTCTAAAGAATGTGAACTACATATACAGTTAAAATCAGGCAACTATGAGAGTTTGTCCTAGCCCATCCATAAATACTCATTTATTGATATAGTTCATGTAACAGCCCACAATTTTAAATTCTTTTAGAGTTAATTTAATTTTTTAAAAACTAATTATGAAAACTCAGAATTTAAGTCGTACTCGAAAAAACAATTTCAACGACACTAAGAACATCGAAATCGGAGTCCAAATGAAGAAGATATGGGTTTCCAAACATATATAAAAAACAAATTAACTGCTTAAATGAAGGGTGGGCCAAATTTGATACTAGCACCCCCACCCCCTCACTTAAGGAACCCGACATCAACGTCGGGTCTGTTTCCTAAAAAACCCAACAAACAGAAGAACAAAAAAGGAAAAAGAAATTAACCCGATGAAGGAAGAAGAAACGTGGAGAGGAGAGAAGGGAAGATGGAGAGAAGGGAAGAAGAAGAGAAGAAGAGGGAGAGGAGAGAAAAAGGAAGGAGGGGCCAGATCTGCACGTTGGAGAACCTCCTGCGCTGGAAGAAGAGGAGCATTAGGGTTTTCTGGTGCCGGATTTTGTAGGTGTCGCCCAAGAAGATGACAACATGGATAATAGATCCAAGCTAACAAATCTTCTAAGGGCACGAGCACGAACCAAAACCCCAAGGTTTTGGAACGATCCATGCTTTGTTGAACACTGGATTGAAGGGGAGATCATTGCACGCCTAGGGTAGAGGGCTTTTTTATGAATAGGATCCAATCTAGCCCATTCCAAAGAGGGAAAAACATAGAAACATGTCTAGAAGGTAAGATCTACAAAAACCCAACTCTTGATTTGATGCATTTGTGAAAATTGTGCATTTTTATGCTAGATCTAGAATTACAGATAATCCAACCATCCAATTCCTAATCCAAGCATAGGGATAGGTAATTTAGGGCATGATGTAGCTCCAATCACACCAAAAACTTCAAATCTAGGCTAAAAACTGATCGAATGATCTCAGCCGTCCGATCAGGTACTGTTCACACAACAATTTTATGATGTCTAAATTATGATTAGACACCACGAATGACTCCTAGAATATTGAATTGCTAGTACATGGCACAAATTGAAGAATCTGGATTGAAATTGATCAAGAAATCTAAACCGTCCAATGGGATAGTAGAGTAATAAGGACTTGGTACTTCTGATTGGTGATCAAACGCTACCATGGTGTACGATAACCTTTAATAATTTAAGATACTTGAAAAAAATTCAAGATTAGACCACTGAACAATGAAAACAACCAACAATTACGTAAGATGAATGGTGGATGGCTAATGGTGTGGATTGGAAATCTAGTCACTATTGTCATCCAACTAGCTATCAACTAATAGCTAATGAAACATCCTTAGCATAGAAAGAAATACTGTCACTTTGCCTTGTGACAACTAGTACCAGGGATAAACTTAGAAGGAACTTTTATACTGGAAAAGCAAAGAGAAGTTTTAGAATTATATATCTGAATGTGTTTATAATGACCTGAATTTTTAAGTCCAAAGATAAATATTTGAACTTTAGAAGTGAGATTTTATAGAGATCCAATTTAATAAAGATGACCCTATAATTAGATTTTACTCAAAAATTGGAATCGAATGACATAAAGAACGTTGAAAACGGAGATCAGATGACAAAGTTATGAGCATTTGAAGATTTAAGGGCATTTTATTAATTTCTTAAATATTATGAGAAATAGTCAGAAAACTCATGGGGCTGTTTGTTAATGGCACCCCTGTCCCTGCATCATCTACTTCGTCATTCCTGCATCACCACCACATCATCCCCTTCGTCATCCCCTCCGTCACCACCATGTTACCGACATGTCACTCGCGTCTGCTCCGACCTCCTTTCTCCGATCAACTTCTGCAACGTCGGGAGAAAAGACAGCACCGCCACAAGGATGGAGTCACTGCAAAGAGTGCACCACTACCTCTCACCGGTTTTAAATACCGGAATCCTTCCACCCTCTCCTCCCATTACACCAATGACCTAACTCTAGCAGCCTAGGGTTCCGGTGAGCAAGGACAAACCCTTCTCTCGCTTTTCCCATGTTTTTCGACACTAGCTCTAGGTCTCTCCTTCTTTCCGACAATTCTCTTTCCCCTTTTCCCTCTCCTTCCACTCTGGTTTCCCCATTTTATGCATTTCCAGCAAGGCGACTAGTTTTTCCAGCGGCACAGAGCAACCTACACCACTAGAAAACCCAAATTTCCCCCTCCACCATCATTGTCAAACCCTTCTCTTCGACTTTAGGTAATCTCTTTCGCCTCAATTTTTCCCTTCTTTCTCCACTTTTCCTATCACAGAAGTCTCATCAGACTAATTTTTTTGGTGAGATTCACTGATGAACTTAATTGGAAGCCATCGCAATGGCAACTCGAATCCAAGATCTAAGCCATCTGATGAGATCATGGGCCCCAGAAATCCTAAAGGGTAAAAAACAGAGAAGATTGGATGATTCCATACTTTGATCAGAGATGGGTTTGACCGGATGATCCCGATTGAACCATCTCAATCCCATCGGATCAGTCGATACCCGGGATGCATGCGAATAACGTGCAATGGGACGCGTGCTCTAGAGCATCCTTCAAGTGAGTGTAGGCATGTGGCTGTGGTCTCTGCTCAACTGGAAAGCAAGCGTGTCTTGGGAATCGTGACGTGCAAGGCCCATCTTGTTGTGCTTTGGTCTAGAGATCTAATCTGGATCATTTATTTGATCTGGAACACTAAAACTATAATTAAGAAGGCTATATAAGTCTAATTAACGATCCAAAAAGTCCATTGTATTCGTCTTGATGACACTGACCTAATCATACAATAAAATGCTCAAAGAACTATTTAATGTGACCATAGCCTAAAACTCATACAAATTACATAGATCTATAAGATCAAAGATGATCAGATCTCATAAATTGATCCATTGGACATATTAGGAGATCAATATGCCAAGATCAACCCTAAATTACATACATCAATCTTTGAATTATTGATCGACCATTCAAATCAAATATGATTCTGATATAAATATTAGGATAGGTGATCTATGAGATCTGACCATTTAATTAGAAGATCTTGGTGACATAAAAGTTATTGAAGGCAATCTAACCATTAAACATTAGATCTATATGTGAGATCTAGCTTGTAGACACACAAATCAATGATCTATAACCTAAAGGATAGATCTAGCCGTTGATTTGTAAATTTAACTGATGATCTATAAAGAATGGGAAACAATACTAGGATTCTTATTCCCAAATAATATCCAGGACCTCACAAAGGTGACCCAGGATTCAAATTGAAGAAAAATGTGATTCAAGAGACATCATCGAGGTAGGTAGTCTGATGCTACTAAGTTTTCAACTACATTCTAAATCTAAATGATCTCCTTGAATATATTTTCGTGTTTAGTATGCTTTTGAAATGATATTGAGATATGGTATTTTTAATATGAATTTGCAAATTATTCTCATAATTTATTATTTTGATTAAAAATGCTATTGCTTATATCTTTTATAGTTAATTTCTACTCTTGAACGACAAAACAATTTTATATGCATTACTCGCATGTTTTGAAAATAAATTGCATGATTTATGATTATTGAGAATTGGATTATATGTATATAACTTTTTCAGGCTAATGAGCCTGGAAGGCACTATACTAAGTGGGTAGATCGCCGATTGAGGCAAGCTACGAAGGGAACAAAACCTTGAATTCCAAGTGGGTAGATCCCTGATTGAGGCAACCTGCGAAGGGAACAAAACCTTGAGTTCCAAGTGGGCAGATAGTCGAATGAGGTAGCTTACGAAGGGGCAAAGAGGACATATCCATAGTAGTCGTGGAGGCTATGGTGGTGGCTGGTCTCTAGATATCAGAGACACAAAATTTCATAATGGGTTCTAGTCGTGAGCATAGTGGGCCCTATGATTTTGATTTTTAGTATCATCATACATGATGTATTTAGATGGCTGTAGATGAGTACTCGTGACTAGTCGACTTGATGTGTTTACTAAGAAACCCACATGTATGATATCTACCGTTGGGTTGAGATTCTAGTATCATCTGACCTAATCGATCATTATTTTAAGATTTTTGTAATGATTATATTATTGGTCGATGAATTTTGATGGAAAATTCCATTACTTGAAAATATATAATAAGCGAGTGATTTATGCATGAATACCCATGTTTATATAAAATGATTACGTAATTTTATTATTTGAAAAATCCCTCTTGAAATTATGCATGTTGCATACCGTGTTTTCAAAATAGTAGTATCAAATCACCTACTGATTATGTTAAATACTCAACCTAATATATTATTTTTACAGATCAGCTTAATCAGGAATAGAAGAAGTATTAGAAAATTTTAGTGATGCGATCATGAGGGAGAAGATAAAGACAAACGTAAATGTAATTATATAATTTATTGTTCTGAGACATGTATATGTCCTTAGTACAGTTGGACTGTGAGTTGTGACTGGACGAAATCTGAGATACATTTATTGTATTTTGAGTAAACTTTTTTTTTTTCTTAGAAGTAAATGACACTCAGGATTTTCAAAATGGATTTAAAAGAAAAAGTTTCTTCCGCTACATTGCATTGTTTTTCAAACAGTGCCCGACTCTAGATTAGAAATTAGTTATGCATTTAAAAATGCATGTGAAAACCCAAGTCCTCATAGTGTTGATGTATTTTACAAAGGCGTGACTGATAAAGAGCGTGTATATGAACTGAATAAAGTAGTTGTGCTAGTGAACTAGAAGAGCACCATTTGAGGTTGGTGGAATTAAGATGGCTAAGATTTTGCTATTTATGCATTTGTAGATGAGTTTCAAGCATTGAAACATGTCTTTTCAGTTTATGTGAAAGCTAAGATAAATGTGCATGATGACATTGAATCATGATTAAATTACTCATGTGTAAGCACATCTTGTACATTGTGATGTTTCAATTCATTTGTTTGTTCATAACATGATGCATGCCAAGTGAGGTTGGTACCAATGAGGTGACCTTGCGAAGAGAAATAAAACCTTAAGGGTTAGCCCAAGTGAGGCAGGTACCGAATGAGGTGACCTTACGGAGGGGCCCAAAGAGGATATTAATCTTTAGTGTACACCCTGAAACACGTAACAATGCGTCCCGAGTTGGGTGGGTACCGAATGAGGTGACCTTGCGGAGGGGCCCAAAGAGGATAATATTGTTTGATGTACACTCTGATATGTACAATAACGCGTTGTATTTGGTAATGTGAAATGGCTCGTAAGAGCTAAGGCTAGCATTAGGAAATGAAAATGATGTGTGAGTTTGACATGTGACTGCATATTTTACATTTCAAAGAATGTGTTTTAGTACTGATGCATTAGTATTTTCTTCCAATTTGGCATGGATTCATGATCTTGATGAATGTTGAATGATTCCAAGTAAAATGATAATTTAATTGTAGTTTGCATGTTTTCATCATGAACAAATTGATTTATATAGAAATGTCATATTTGTTTATATATAATTGCATCTTATTCCACCTACACATGTGCAAGCTTGTTGAGATATTATACTTATTTACAATATCTCAGAGCAGAGGATTACTAAGAAATAGGAGCGGCATATAGACAGGAGTCTGCCAATAGAAGCTTTTGACAAAGACAAGTGAGAATTAGTTTTTGAATTGAAGTATTGTATGAGAAATGAGGAAGATAATGTAATGTATATGATTTTGGGGAGTCTTGATAACTTATGTGACTGGGATTATGACATGGAGGTTTTGGGTATGTTTTGTTGATGTAATTTTATTTTTTTTTAATTTCATTAAAAGTATGAAAAGGAGACAGAGTCTCCAATTATGTTTGAAAAATGTCTGAATGTCTATCAGGTACTTTGCAATGACATATGTTAAATGTCAGATGTCTAAAAAACATAGGAAACTCTGCCAAATTTTCAGTAGAAATGAGCGCTCACTTCATCAAGAATCCTTGTTTTAAGAAAAGAAAAAATGACACTCGGGGTGTTTCAAAGTGAATTTTAAAAGAAAAGATTCTTCCGCTATTGTTTACTTTTTCAAAAATAATTTTTATGAGAGATCAATCTCATTATATTAATGTCTTTTGTATTTAAAAAGTGTAAGAAAAACCCAAGTCATCTTAGTTGGTATCAGAGCCTGGTTCAATCCACTCACAGCTAGTCACATTGAGTAAGCCTTAAGTAGTCTCTAAAGTAAGATGTTGAAATTGATGAGTAGAGAGTAACTCACGAAAGGATCTTGTGATGAAGGGAAGGATGCCACTAAAGAGGATGAGTTAAAGGACAATAAACTCCTCTAATGAGCCATCTGACTAGGGGAGTCAAATGAAGAACTCCATGACCAACATGATGCAAAACCTTAGTCAACTGATGCAGCAACAATAGATGCAACTACAACTACAACAACAATTACAACAGCAGCAGCAACTACCCCAAGCATAGCCCCAGACCTCGTCTGTGCCTAACACGAGTGAGGGAAGTTCAAGCAGGGATCAGACTAAGGTGGATAACCTGCTGGAGCCATTTAAGAAGATTGCGCCTGCATTTGCTGGCAATGGTGAGCCAAAAGCTGTAGAGGAGTGGATACATTAGATAGAGAAGATATTTGAGGCCATGGATATTCTAGATGATCAAAAGGTGAAGGTGGCAACATTCTTTTTGATAGGATCAACTTCTTTTTGGTGGTCATCTGTAAGGAGAACATTTTTTGAGGACAAAGGTGATGTTTCTTGGGAAGAATTCAAGAATGTCTTCTACAACAAATATTTCCCTCCCCGCATTAAGGCAAAGAAAGAGCAAGAATTCCTAGCATTCAAGCAAGGAAGCATGAATGTTCTCTAGTTTGAAGATAAGTTCACTCAGTTTAGGAGAATTGTGCTAGATGTGTGCACGACAAAGCAAAAGCAACCCGGATGTTTGTAGAAGGGTTGAACCCCAAATTAAGGGCTAAGGTTCATATGACTCAGCCTACTAGTGTGGTTAAGGTAGTAGAAATGGCTTCCACTGTTGAGGAGGAACAACAGAAGATGCAAACTGCCACAAGAGGCAAGGAAAAAGGAAAATTTTGGGATAGTGGTAGCGAAGGATACCACAGGGAAAGAAAGAGGTTCAGTTTCCCTCTAAGATCTCAGAAGCCCCAAAAAGGACAATTTCATAGGCCAAACAGAAAAAGGGACTTCAAACAGTGTCCTCATTACAATAGATTCCACAATGACATGTGTCATGATCATGATCAAAGATGTTTTCACTGTGGCAAACAGGGACACATGGTTAAGGACTGCCCTAAGAAACCACATCATATAGACTTAGGTGCCAGAGCAGAGCAGTTACCCAAGAGTCAAGGGAGAGTTTTTTCTTTGACTACTGACTAGGCCCGCACCTCTAATACTATAGTTGAAGGTACACTGTTAATATTTGACAAACATGTGCATTTTTTTATTTATCCTGGTTCTACTCATTCATTCATGTCATGTGACTTTGCATCGTGTATGGATATTATTGTACATAGATTGGGATTTTTCTTAAAAGTTAGTACCACGATGGGTGAAATGGTTGTTGCATGAGAGTTCTTATTATACATACCTATAGTGATTTCAAGCAAAGAACTTAGTGCTGATTTAATCCTCCTAAGTATGACTGATTTTGACGTCATCTTGGGCATGGACTAGTTGGTGGAACATGGAGACCTGGTAGATTGCACAAAGAAACAAGTAACATTGTTGGGCTCAAATGGGGAGCCCTTTGTATTTTAGGGACAACTAGACACATCAGGTGTTAGCATAATCTCTACTATTCAAGCAACGCATTTGACATCTAAAGGATGTCACACATACTTGACTATTGTTGTGGTTCATGAAAGTTCAGGACCTCAGATTGAGGAAATAGAGGTGGTAAGTGATTTTAAGAAAATCTTTCCTAAAGAACTACCTGGATTGCCTCTAAGGCGGGAGATGGAATTTACCATTGAGTTGTTATCCGAAACATCTCCCATTTCTAAAGCCTAGTATCGCATGGCTCCTGTAGAATTGAAGGAGCTGAGGATCCAGTTGCAGGAACTATTAGATCGAGGGTTTATGCGGCCTAGTGTGTCCCCATGGGGAGCTTAGGTTTTGTTAGTGAAGAAGAAGGATGGCTCTATGCTATTGTGTGTTGATTACAGACTATTAAATGGGGTCACTGTGAAGAACAAGTATCCAATACCCTGTATTGATGACCTATTTGATTAATTACAATGAATAAAAGTATTCTCTAAGATTGATTTAAGATCATGCTATCACCAACTTAGAATTCAAGACAAAGATGTTCCTAAGACTGCATTTCAAACACGCTATGGACATTATGAATTTCTTGTGATGCCATTTGGGTGGACAAATGCACTTGTAGCATTTGTGGACTTGATGAACAAAGTGTTTAGAGAATATCTTAACAAATTTGTTATTGTTTTTGTTGACGACATCCTTGTTTACTCCAACAGTCTGGAAGATCATAAAGAACATCTAAGGATCATGTTTGATACTCTTCAGACTCACCAGTTATATGCCAAATTCTCAAAGTGTGAGTTTTGGCTGGAACAAGTCCAATTACTTGGTCATGTTATATCTAACGATGGTGTTACATTTGATACCAAGAAGATAAAAAAAATTACAAACTGGGAAAAACCAAAGGCTGTGATTAAGATATGTAGTTTTGTTGGGTTAGCTGGATATTATCTATGTTTGATTGAAGGTTTCTCCCATATTGCACAACCATTGATGAGATTGACCAAGAAGGAATAGAAATTCTTTTGGATAGATGACTCTGAGAGGAGTTTTCAGGAGTTGAAGAGAAGACTCACTTTTGCACCTGTTTTATCTTTGCCCGAAGGAAGTTGAGGATTCATTGTATATAGTGATGCTTTTGGAAAGGGATTGAAATGTGTGCTCATGTAGAATGGCAAGGTTATAGCTTATGCATCCAGACAATTAACAAAACATGAGCAGAACTATCCCACACATAATATAGAGCTTGCTGCTATAGATTTTGCCTTGAAGATATGGAGACACTACTTATATGGAGAGAGATTTGAAGTGTTTACTGACCACAAAAGCCTTAAATATATTTACTCTCAAAGTGACCTGAACATGAGACAGAGACATTGGGTTGAGTACCTCAAAGATTTTGACTTTAGCATCCAATATCACCCAGGCAAGGCTAACATAGTTGCTGACGCACTTGGAAAAAATTCAAAAGATATAATTGCCAATATCTCCATTAGATTAGCTTTCTTGGATTGAGTCTTGTAAGCACAGCAATTGTGTGAGGAGACTCAAACTTTAAGTGAAAAGAAAGGGTTTCATAAGGGATCTAATGGTAGTGTGAGATTGCATGGGAGACTTGTTGTACCAGCAAATCTAGAGTTGAAATAGGAATTGTTGAAGGAAGCACATGATTCCAAGTTTACCATACACCCAAGTGGTATGAAGATGTACCAAGATCTAAAATGGAACTTCTAGTGGCCAGGAATGAAGCAGGAGATTGGAGAGTGTGTTGCATGGTGCCTCACTTGTTAGAGAGTGAAAGCAAAATACCAAAGACCAGCAGGTTTATTACAGACTATAGAGCTTCTAGAGTGGAAATGGGATCACATAACCATGGATTTTATGGTCGGATTGCCCAGAACTTCCAGTGGGCATGATATGATGTGGATTATTCTGGATTGGCTGACCAAGTCGGCTCATTTTCTACCAATATGGTAGAAACAGTCACTAGAGAGCTTGGCCAAATTATACATCA
Organism: Warburgia ugandensis; assembly: GCA_035236585.1. Lineage (NCBI taxonomy): Eukaryota > Viridiplantae > Streptophyta > Magnoliopsida > Canellales > Canellaceae > Warburgia > Warburgia ugandensis. Next base: position 37,770,548 of record CP141134.1, on the reverse strand, counting down.
AGGAAATAGTGAGTCTGCATGGGAAGCCAATTTCGATCATATCAGATAGAGACACTAGATTCACATCTCATTTTTGGCAGAGTGTGTAGAAGGGATTAGGTACTTCTCCATGTTTTAGCACAACATTCCATCTGCAAAAAAATGGACAATCAAAGAGGACCATTCAAACACTTGAGGATTTGTTGAGGGCTTGTGCACTCAAGTGGAAGGGTAGTTGGGACGAGCACCTTCCTTTAGTGGAGTTCGCATACAATAACAGTTATCATTCTAGCATTGAGATGGCACCTTATGAGACATTGTATAGGAGACTATGTCGCACACCTACTTGCTGGAGTGACATAGGAGAACGACAATTTGTCAAATCAGAACTAATTGAGAAATGCATCAAAAATATCAGATTGATTCAGAAATGACTAGTAGCAGCACACAGTAGGCAGAAGAACTACGCAAATCAAAGGTGTAGGGACCTTGAGTTTCAGGTTGGTGTTCATGCTTTCTTGAAAGTCTCACCCACAAAAGGAGTGATGAGGTTAGGATTGAAAGGGAAATTGAGTCCAAGGTATGTGGGATCCTTTGAGATATTGGAGAGGGTGGACTGAGTTGCCTCCTCAGATATCCAAGGTTCATAGTATTTTCCATGTATCGATACTGAGGAAATATGTTCCAGATCCCACACAGGTTCTTGAACAAGTGCCAATGGAGTTACAGCCCAACTTAACATTCTAGGAGCGTGCAATACTAACATTAGACAAGAAGGAGCAGAAGTTAAGAATGAAGACAATTCCATTGGTCAAAGTACTTTGGCAACATCATTCGTTGGAGGAGGCCACTTGGTAGATATCGTCTGCTAATACGCGACCAATTAGTGTTTGAATCCAAATTTTTTCCATCATCCCATTTCGAGGACTCACAGAAATACCTCGGAAAGTGCCACAATCTGTTATACATACAACAATGTGTTGAACTACTTCCATTGTGACTATTACGGATGTACGAGGTCGCATGGTTTCTTGGTCTTACGCCGGTACTTGTGGATTCAGAGGCACAAGAAGAGGGACACCATTTGCTGCTCAAACCGCAATAGGAAATGCAATTTGTACAGTAGTGGATCAGGGTATGCAACGAGTAGAAGTCATGATAAAGGGTCCTGGTCTAGGAAGAGATGCAGCATTACAAGCCATTCGTAAAAGTGGTATACTATTAAGTTTCGTACGTGACGTAACCCCTATGCCACATAATGGATGTAGACCTCCTAAAAAAAGACGTGTGTAGAAATAAGAATTGAACGGATTTCAAGAGAAATAAATGATTCAATGATATGATCAATAATATTAGTATGGTTCGAGAGGAAATCGCAGTATCTACTCGGACACTATAGTGGAAATGTGTTGAATCAAGAACAGACAGTAAGCGCCTTTCTTATGGCAGAGTTTGATGTATCCCATTTGATATCTTCGTATCCGAGAATCAACAAATTCGACTCCGCATTGTTCACAGAATTTTGGGTCTTCTTTTTCATCTCCGATCACTCGATAATTTCCACAAGCACAAATTCCACTTTTTATAGGTCCAGAAATTCTTTCACAAAACAATCCATCTTTTTCCGGTTTATTGGTTTTATAATGAAAAGTATAGGGTTTTGTTACCTCCCCAACTATCTCTCCATTAGGTAGTATTTTGTTGGTCCAAGCACTTATTTGTTGAGGAGAAACTGATCCAATTCGAAGTTGTTGATGTTTATACTGGTCAATCATATCATAGAAGAAAAATTCTGATTCATTCCGATCAAGCTTCCTTCCTATGAATCTGGAAGTTCTTCTAAGATACAAGGAAATGATTTAGTTCCAGAGCCAAAGATCGTAGTTCTCGAACGAGTAATCGAAAAGATTCTGGAGCATCCTCGGGGTTAGGTATTGTTCCTCCAACGATCGTAGTACCAAGTACTTCCTAACGAGCTCTAATATGATCAGATTTATAAGTAAGCATCTCTTGTGAAATATGAGCAACACCAAACCCCTCTAGAGCCCAAACTTCCATTTCTCCCACTCGTTGTCCCCCTTGCTTGGCCCTTCCTCTAAGGGGTTGTTGTGTAACAAGTGCATAATGTCCATTGGAACGTCCATGGCTTTTATCATCAACTTGATGAATTAATTTCAAGATATAGGACTTTCCTATGACTGCCCTAACCATGGTGGAATATTTCCGGGATGTTAATGAACAAGATGTACTTCTATTTATCGACAATATATTCCGTTTTGTCCAAGCAGGATCAAAAGTATCCACCTTGTTAGGTAGAATGCCTTCCGCTGTAGGTTATCAACCTACCCTTAGTACAGAAATGGGTTCTTTACAAGAAAGAATTACTTCTACCAAAGAGGGATCTATAACTTCCATTCAAGCATGACCCACCCTCCGTGGACAAACCTTGCAGAGGAACCCTTAGGTTTTCGGGGCATTGGATTCTCACCAATGTTTGTGTTACTCAAGCCGACATTCTCGCTTCCGCTTCGTCCACATCCGCTCACGCGGGAGCTTCCATCGAAGCGGAATGCTCCCCTACCGATGCATTTTGACATCCCACAGCTTCATCGTATCCCTTCGTTTCGGAAGTTGTTTCTATTTCTACATCTATTTCTTCCTCACTTTTCCCTGTTTCTTTCAGTTTCTTGGTGACAATAGGCGACGGTATTTTGCCTAAATAGTAGACACAAGTGATAAATAAGAGAATACTAAAGATTCGAGCCATAGATTTTTTCAATTCTGACACAAGGTACTTATTAGATCGAATAAGTACATTAGATCTATTAGAATTATTTTGCCATATCCAGAATAATACCAATCCAACCCATTTCATGAATAAAATGTGACCAATTAACCAACCAACAAAACTACTTGTTAAAAATAACATCTTGTTGTTGCATCGAAACATATAAATGTTGACTAATTTGGCTAAGGTTGAACTTGGTAAAATGAAATGGTTGAATAATTGAAAAATGAGATTATTCAGGAATACACATTGAATGCTGAGATTACGCATTGAATTTCTGGTAGTAGATCCATAATAAAAAAAAGTGTTTGTGATTGCTCCAGAAGAAATGAAACAAAAGATAGGGTAGAACTAGGACAGTTATTGTATGAGGTCTACCCAATGCTATATGCAGAGGCGCATAATAAATCGATATGAACATCATGAGCTGTTCCGCTTTATATGGTTATCAATCAAATAAAAAGTTATTCTATGTATCAATCCTTACGTCTCCTACAACCGGTGGAGTGACAGCGAGTTTTGGTATGTTGGGAGATATCATTATTGCCGAACCCAATGCCTACATTGCATTTGCGGGTAAAAGAGTAATTGAACAAACATTGAATAAGACAGTACCCGAGGGTTCACAAGCGGCTAAGTATTCATTCGAAAAGGGCTTATTCAATTCAATCGTACCACATAATCCTTTAAAAGGTGTTCTGAGTGAGTTATTTCAGCTACACGGTTACTTTCCCTTGAATCAAAATTCAAGTCAAGCACCAGATTTAGTTATTTGTAGCGAACTTTAGTTTATCGGAATCAAAGTTAAAAAAAAAGAAAAAAAAAGAAGAAGAATAGAGTTTTCTTTGGTGACATAACTTCTATAGTCAGAATCAGAAGTCTCGGATGATTACTTTTTTCTCCAAATCTATTTTTTATCCTACCTTATTCATGATTAGTAATCAGGAACCCTCTATCAAGAGGAGAAAAGAGTGAATGCTTCCTTCCGCGTAATAGATTTAGGAAAAGCAAAAGAATTTCATGTCCCCCTCTTACCTACCTTACATAGAGAATAATGAAAATCCATAATAGAATAATCGAATACAAATAGAAATGTTGTATATTTCTATATCTTCCGAGAACCTCCATTTTTTACTATGAATTTCTATCGTATTCTAATGAAATTTTCAGGAACTTGTAAGAAACTCCTTATTCTCTTTATTAAAAGATAAGAGTGGGGAACAAGAATAATAAAGCGGATTATCATATATTTCTTGTAGAAAGATGAATAAGTACACTTATTTAGTTCTACATTCCTTGCACTTAGTATATAATTATATAATTATAATACTTCCATTTAAATCATTTCGGTGAATTCGTTCCAGTCTCCTTATCTGCGGATCTCATTGGAAATCATGTAAATACAATTCCTATTTGATATAGCTATTTGTGCAAGTATTTTACGATTAAGAAGCAACTGCCTCTTGTACAGATCGTGTATTAATCGACTATAACTATAGGATACCCCGTTTTCGCACGTTACTGCATTTATCCGAGTGATCCACAAATGACGAAAATCTCTCTTTTGCACCACATTTCTCCGGGTTGCTAACTCAACGGTAGAGTACTCGGCTTTTAAGTGCGGCTATGATCTTTTACACATTTGGATGAAGCAAGGAATTCGTCCATACCATTGGTATAGTTTGTAAGACTGCGACTTATCCTGAAAGGGAACGAATGGAAAAAATAGCATGTCATATCAGTGGAAAACTTTGTTGATAATACTTCATCCTTACCGGGTCAGTACAAAATCTTGTTTTGATTCTTGGCAGGGGACTAAATAAATTCACTGTTGGGTAGAGCTCTATGTCTCCAATTATAGGAAACCCAAAGTAACGAGCTTTTGTTCTTAATTCGAATGATTACCCAATCTAATTAGACGTTAAAAATAGATTAGTGCCTGATGAGCTGCTAACTATGTATATGACGCCGAAAATAGACCGATTTGATATCACCCCTCAATTATAATTAGCAAAAGCAATGTCCCCTTGCATAATATGGATTCCAAACATTTATGATCTGTATGTAAATGAGTTGAATTACTTATCCCTCGGTCTATTAGTGAACTTTCCCTCCAAAGATTGGGAAAGATGTTCCACTAGAAAGATTCTTGTTATTGCCTAGACGTGACATGAGCGTGAAAGAGGTTCAAGAATCAGTTTTCTTTTTATAAGGGCTAAAAACGAATCACTTATTTTGGCTTTTTGACCCCATATTGTAGGGTGGATCTTGAAAGATATGAAAGATCTCCCTCCAAGCCGTACATACGACTTTCATCGAATACGGCTTTCCACAGAATTCTATATGTATCTATGAGATCGAGTATGGAATTCTGTTTACTCACTTGAAATTGAGTATCCGTATAGGCCTCCCAAAAGGTAATGGAGGCGTGCAAAGGTTTTCTCGGGCCAGATGAAGATTGGCCCTCGAGTGCAAAGGCAGAAGGGAGCTTGATTGCAAGACCCACCCGTCGAGCAGGGATGAAAGTCGACCTTAGTGATCCGACGGTGCCGAGTGAAAGGGTCATCGCTCAATGGATAAAAGTTACTCTAGGGATAATAGGCTGATCTTCCCCAAGAGTTCACATCGACGGGAAGGTTTGGCACCTCGATGTCGGCTCTTCACCACCTGGGGCTGTAGTATGTTCCAAGGGTTGGGCTGTTCACCCATTAAAGCGGTACGTGAGCTGGGTTCAGAATGTCATGAGACAGTTCAGTCCATATCCGGTGTGGGTGTTAGAGCATTGAGAGGACCTTTCCCTAGTACGAGAGGACCGAGAAGGACGCACCTCTGGTGTACCAGTTATCGTGCCCACGGTAAACACTGGGTAGCCAAGTGCGGAGCGGATAATTGCTGAAAGCATCTAAGTAGTAAGCCCACCCCAAGATGAGTGCTCTCCTATTCTGACTTCCCCAGAGCCTCCGGTAGCATAGCCTGGTTGGAACAGAGACACATTTGGTTGTGAATTCCAATGTGGCGGATAAAATCATATATCTACACGGCCCAATCAATAGTTCAAGTCACACACTCCCATAATCCATCTTCTCTTCGGAGAATCCACTTCAACTATTCGTATCAAATAACGAATACAATGCTTCGGAGTTAGTTGAAGGGAAATATCCAAATAACATGTCTTATTCTTTTCAATAATCCATGTTTGTAGCAATGAAATACTATTGTTCCTCCCCGAAATCATATATGATCAATTACAAATACCTAGAATCTGTCTTCTCTATAAAGGACCTGAAATACCTTGCTTACATATCATTGGGAAGTGCATTAACATAAATACAGCAGTAAGAAGAGGTAATACAAAAGTGTGTAAACTATAAAAACGGGTCAAAGTGGATTGACCCACACTAGCACTTCCGCGTAATAACTCTACCAAAGGCGATCCTATTACAGGAATAGCTTCAGGTACGCCTGTCATGATTTTGACTGCCCAATAACCAATTTGGTCCCAAGGTAAAGAATAACTAGTTACACCAAAAGATGTAGTCAACACAGCTAGAACTACACCCGTAACCCAAGTTAATTCGCAAGGTTTTTTAAATCCACCTGTGAGATACACACGAAATACGTGCAAAATCATCATTAACAGTCCACAATTTTAAATTCTTTTAGGGCTAATTTTATTGTTTAAAAACTAATTATGAAACCTTAGAATTTAAGTAGTACTTAGGAAAACAATTTCAACAACACTAAGAACATCCAAATTGGAGTCCAAATGAAGAAGATATGGGTTTCCAAACATATAAAAATAAAAATAAAAAATTAAACTATTTAAATGAAGGGGAGGCCAGATTTGATACCAGCACCCCCCTCACTTAAGGAACTTGACATCAATGTCAGGTCTGTTTCCTAACAAACTCGATAACTAGAAGAACGAAAAAAGGACAGAAAAAAAAAAAAACCAAACTCGGCAAAGGAGGAAGAAACAGTGAGAGAAGTTGAGAAGGAGAGGAGAGAAAGGGAAGGAGGGGCCGGATCTATTTCAGATTTGATGAAATAGAATAGAAGGGAGAAAGTAAAAGAATGTAAGTATAAAGACACATGGATGTTCTTCCTAAAATTGATGAATTAGACCATTACTTTATGACTTATATTCTTATGGACATTTGGACATGCATTGTAAGTGTATGGATTTATGGATGTGACTAAATATATTTTAGCTATGATAAAGTTGGCTTTCAAAGGTCTCCTTTATTGTTTAAATGTATGAATGTTATCTGTTAGGGATACTGCATCACATGCAAAAAATGCATAATATTTGAGAAACAAAGGAAACTTTGCTAGATTTTTGGTAAAAAATGAAATGATCATTTTATCATCAGATATTAATGACAATCGGGGTTTTTGTAAAAAATTATTTCACGTAGAAATGTTTTTGCAATTATTGTCTAAAGAAATTTTTAACTAGAGGCCTTGCTTTTAAAAAAGAATTGAGAAATAGTCATATAAAAACCTAGATCATCATAAAAAGGTTCTCCATTGAAGATGAGCAATGAAAATCTTGCAATCTCATACTAAACTTCAAACCAGATTAACATTGAGTTGGCTTGATAATAGGAAATTTGGTAAACATAGTCTCATTAAGATTGCAATAACTTGATGGCTCATTTTCTAGTACAAAGTATCGTTAATTAATTGGCCCACTTTATAATAAGAATATAGTACATGGGCCCATATTGAAATTACAAGCAGAAAAGCCTACTCCTATGGTTTACCAAATACCACATGACCTATGATGTAAATGATTTTAGATCTTCCATAATGTAGGCCTAATCTTACATGTAATTTTAATAGTTTAAATGTTCTAAAATATGGGTCCAAGTCCTACGTGTATAATGATGTGAATGGATTAGATCTTCTAAAAGTGCATGCCCTATCTTTTATATGATTCCATTGGTTTAAATACTCTAAAATTTGGGCCTAAATTTTACATGATTAATGATGTGAATGATTTAGATCTTCTGTATAATGATGTGAATGGATTAGATCTTCTAAAAGTGCATGCCCTATCTTTTATATGATTCCATTGCTTTAAATACTCTAAAATTTGGGCCTAAATTTTACATGATTAATGATGTGAATGATTTAGATCTTCTAAAAGTATAAGCCAATTCTTACATATCATTTTAATAGTCACATAATTAATGATGTGAATAGTTTAGTTCTTCTAAAGGTGTAAGCCCAATTCTTACGTGTTCTTTGAATGGTTCAATTATTTTAAAATGTGGGTCTATGTCTCACATGGCTGCTCATGTGAATGGTTTAGATCATCTAAAATTTGGAAATTAATGGGTTGGAGGATTCAAAAGGTGACCTTTTTATATTCTTTTAGAGTCATGGTAAGGCTATACATATAAGAGGAGAGGAAGGAAATCACACCTATTTTCATGCATGTTATAGGATTTTTGCAAATCTAAGCTGTTCATCATGCTTAGAATACCAAAGATAGGTAACCCATAAATCAATACATTCGGACAATCCCAGCCACTTGTTTTACATATTAAAAAAAAATAAAATTGAATAGCCATGATTTTTTACCTAAAAAAAGAACTACAAATATTTGATGGGAATGAATTTTGATGTTTAGCATATCTAATCCATTCCTAAAATGCTGAATGGGTTAGATCTAACAAAATAGTTTCATCTTGAATGAATGGGGGGGCATTGATTCCCTCTTCTTCTCATAAGCATGCAGCTTTACTGGGACTCTTCTTTTCTAGTAGAGAGGATTGAAAAGAGGTTGTAGTGTAAAATAGAAGAGGCGATATTGCAAAAACCTTAGTGTTTTTGGTATTTTTGTTTTGATAGATCATTTCATTCATTTTACACCTATTCCGATCAATCTTACATTGAATATGCACATATATATACATATAGTTAAGATTTTCATCACTAATAATTTTAAAATTTATAAAATATAGCCTTTGAACAATATTCACGTATATAAAAAATTAGGATTTTCTGTTAAAATCTCAATACCCTAACAGTAGATATTTTAATGTCTGTGCTTCCGAAGGAAAGAGTCAGGGGCCTCTTGTCTGCTAGTGTCTCAACTCTCTCCTAATGGCAGATAATTAATTCATCGTCTTCTTTTCCATGCCTTACATAACTCCTCGCTCCACGTGCCTCTGCACACTGCTCCAACTTCGATGCTCCTTCTCCTCTCTTAGCTAGCTATTCCCCAACCCACCTTCATCTTCAACTCTTTCAAGAGCACAGTGGAAGATCAGTTTCAGTTTGAAGACATTCTCTTTTTCTCTCCCTCTAGATCTCTGAAGAAATGCACCTAAATGTAACAAGCTAATCCTCTTTTCTTTCTCTCTCCGTCAGTCTACAACTACTCTTCGCAAAAAGAAAGAAATATGGGAGATAAGGGCGATGATTTGGGAGAAGGAATGCGATGCAGTGATCATCCATATGGGAACAACCCAGGAGGAATATGCGCTTTCTGCCTGCAAGAGAAGCTCGGAAAACTCGTTTCATCTTCAAAATCCAGCACGAGTTTCTACCCAATCGGCGGTCCATCTTCATCTTCTCCTTCTTTTAGATCCGAAGGCGGACCCACATCTGCAACTGCGGTACCAACAGCCCTTCATCTGAACAACAAAACCCCTTTCCTTTTCCCCCAACATCGCAAAAAGAAAGACAATACGATGTCTTCCTCAGACGCAAATCTCATCCTGAAACGCAGCAAATCAGTCGCAGCTCCAAGAGCAAGGCATAATGATCTATCTTCTTCCTCAGATGACAGTATTGATAGTCCCCGGAAAAAGGGTTTCTGGTCATTCCTCCATTTCTCCTCAAAGAGGAAAAACGCGATTGGTAATAGTGTTTCCAAAGGGAAGAGCAGCAGCAAGGCCAAGGCAGAAACAGCAGATCAAATGGATGAAAAAACAGAAGAAGAGGAAAGCCCTAACAGTAGCAGTCATGCTTCATCGTCATTTGGCCGGAAAGTGGCGAGATCTAGATCTGTGGGTTGCGGTAGCCGGAGCTTTTCGGGTGACTTTCTGGAGCGGATCTCGACCGGATTCGGGGATTGCACGTTAAGACGCGTTGAGTCGCAGAGAGAAACGAAGCCCAAAATCGTTTTGCATAGTGTGGGAACAGCCGATGAAGACCGGATCAAGGAAACAGTTAAATGCGGCGGTATTTTTGGTGGGTTTGGAATGATCTCTTCATCTTCATCCTCTTCTTACTGGCTTTCTGATGATTATAATGGCGGTGGAGGACCACGGATCTCTGGTGGTCCTCATAGCAGGAGTAAAAGTTGGGGTTGGGCTTTTGCTAGTCCAATGAGAGCTTTCTGCCCCTCTTCTTCATCTTCTTCCAAACCACACATAAGAACAGAAAAAGACGATGGAATTAGTAGTACAAGGCAGATGAAGAGAAACAGCAACAGCAACGGTCATATTGCTATTCCTCCTTCCTTGTTGGCTGTCAGAGGCTAAGTTTCTCTTCCTCTTCCTCCATTGAAAAACCTGTCTGATTGTTTGTTCTTATTCTCTGGTTTGAAAAATGATCCTTATCACCCTCGTTCTTAGTTATTATTTTGTTAATCTTTTGATGCTCCTTCAGTCTTATTACACTGTATTTCTACTGTATCCACTGTTAGTACCTTGAACAAGAAGTCGTGAGCCTAGATCATCTCTTTCCTGATCTTCTTCTCTGGAAATTTGATAACAGCAGACGAAGATCACTGTCGTCGATTAGATAGATGATCCTACCCGTTTAGTCTGCACCAAGGTTTGGATCATCTAGGGAAACAGCTTGGACCCACGTGATAAATGGCTCGGGCACCATTGAAAAAAAGCTGAGGGGCCCCACTGTATTGCAGAGGGTCCCCCACGATTTCCAGGGTGTGTCAGTGGAAAAGATGATGTAGACTAGACATGTTGACAGACGTCCTATCCTTTTCAAGAGAGAGAGCAAGAGTATCCCCGTTCCCCCGTTCATTTGTTTGTTTCTCTGCAGGAGGTAAGCAGATTTTTACTTTCAGTCCCTTTGTCTACCGGTTCGGACCCTCGAGAAGATGGAATTAGATTCTGGGTTTGCACCCTTCAATGGATTCACTCTTCTAACGACCAACTTGGTGGTGAAATTCCCCATCACGATTTTTCCTCTTCATTGATTCTTCCTGTTGTGTGTAATCTGTGCTACTAGGCTCTTACTGGATTTTCAATGGGGTCGGTATAGAAGGAAATCATGCGTTTTATACTATCGTCACGCCCCATCCGAAAGGAAGTGTTTCTTGGGATGGGGTGGTGCAACTGCTATAAGTGGGCCCCAGTTGTTCTGTATGATCCAAATCATATGTATCTCGTGCAACATGATGTGGATGAGTAGGTCAGGTAAATTCTCATGGTGAACTGACCCTCCTAGATGGATGGTTTCGATTACTGAAAATAGTTCCACGTTGTTTACAACTCAAACAGAGGGAAGGAAGAAGAGTTGCCTCTCTTTGGCAATTCTAGCCAATTGTTGTTAAAGGCGTGGTCTTAATACCAAACCGGTCACATTGAGTTATCCAAATGAGTCTCACTGGGTAGACGCTGTTGAGGTGAGAAAAAGGCGAAGTTGGTAGGAGAGCGTTTGAAGAACTCCCCCCAGCTTTTCCTGGGAAATCTAAGCAGCCCTTCATCATGCCAATGCAAAGCTTTAAGTCTATGTTTATTTGAGTAAAAAATCATTACCATCTATTTTTATTAATTTTATGAAACCAAAAAGTTCGATCAGGATTATCCAAATCAGTGTATTCTTGTTAGTTCGAACATGACTAGCGGCATGGATCTGACAAAAGAATTCATCGTGCATATGAAAAGTAATATGCTTTTGGGGCCTTTTATTCATCGTGTTCGGATGCCTTAGATTAAGTAGGTACCAGATTTCGTAACTATTGTTTTTCTCGTCGAACTAGAAGCCTCCAATCGGCATATTTTGGTGAACGGTTCCAATCACCAAAATCTGGGGCATATTTATGTTGCGGCCTTTTCGGTTTTCTTTTCCAGTTCCCAGTGAATGCTCGTATGCATCGACTCTGTCAACCATGTTTCAACCTATCCACATTATCACCACCGTGGCAAGAACCTTCTATCGGACCAGTTCTGATCTCAGATATGGACGTGAAGTAGATCGAAAAACGTATGAATTAGATCTGAATATTGCGTAGAATTTATACTGTTATTTTTCTCAGTTTTTAAGTGGTCTGTTTTCAAGTATAAATATCTAAACGTTAGAATCATCCAATTTTACGCGTTTTTTTTGTCCCAGTAAACATGCAAAGTTGGAGAACTTAAAAGCTTTGAAGTTATCCGTCCGCTTGGCATTCCTCTTATTTCATTCCTCTTTAAGCCGCTAGCCTGGCATAACATTGGAAAACTTCCAACATACTACGAAAACTATTTTTGGACGGAAAAAGAAAAGGATCCTGCCTAAGTGGGGCCCTTATTTCGATGATCACATTTATCCATCTTCTTTTCGTGCAGCAAATTCGTTAGCTACTAAGTTAGGATGATTTTAGCCATTCCTTTAAATCACGTTCATTGAAATCTTTAACTAAAAACATGTAACTAGAAGTATCTGATGGGAAGGATTTTTGGGTATAAATTCTAAACAGCATACTCCGAGACATGATGAACGATCAGATCACCAAATGTGATGGTTATCTTATTTGCATGCTTTTCAGCGTCATTTTTCGGCGTCTTGGTAGAACAAGTCTCGTCCCTTGAGCTCTAGATACCTTCATTTTCCTATGAGAAGAGTATACCCACTTTCCAGATTCCATTTAATTTAATTTATTTTGTTTAATGGGACATGATATTATATATCCACTGCTTTCCTTTCTGTTTGGTTTTGTCCGGTTTTGTCGACAAGAGGGAACCAGCCTTCTCACATCCATATCTAATTATACCAAGTTTGACCAGAATCACGTGGTCTGTTAGATGGAGAAGCCACCATGACCAACCAAATATCTGCAACTCCATGCGTCCTCTAATGGCTTCCCCTGCACGTGCATGGGAGTTTCCAACTCTATTTTTCTTGAACCGCATAAAAAGCTGATCGAAATTTTATATTTGCATATTGTAGAATGCCGGCATCGAGCGCAACAACACTCCAATAGCGTGCAATTCCTTCGTATCTGTATAGTGGGATGCACTATCTCATCGATCCATACCATTCATCTGGCTAACCTAACCTTGGATATCTAGTGGTAACAAGCCAAGGAAATCAAGTAGCATCAAGAATAGTGTTTCTCTTCGTCTACACCGTTGCTTACGAAGAGCTTTTGAAAGTTCCATATTGGAACGACCTGGATTTTCATATATAATTTTAATTATAAACTAATTGCTAATGCATGATCGATCCAATTTGAAATAAATTTTGTAAAAACAATATAACGCAGTGAAAACTCTTTTTTTTTAAATTCACTTTGAAAATTTTGAGTATCATTTTTATTTTATTAAAAACAAGGATTCTCGATGAAATGAGCGCTTATGTCTACCAAAAATCTAGCAAAGTTTCCTTTGTTCTTCGGACATATGACATTTAACGCATGTCATTGCAAAAGTACCTGATAAACATTCGTTGACAATTTTAAAATATAAATGGAGATTATGTCTCCTTTTCATACATCCAACAAAACAAAAATAATTTATATCAACACAACACACCCAGAACCTCTACAGCATAACCCAGTCACATAAGTTTCTTTATCTTTTTTAATAAGATACCTTCAATTCAAATACCAATTCTTACATGTCCTTTCCTAAAGGTTCTATTGGCACGATCTTGTCAGTAAGCAGCTTCTATTCCTTAGGAGTCATTTGTTATGAAATACTATCAACATGTCAAACCTACTACTATTCTCTGTATTTGAGGCATTGCAAATTAAAGCAATACCTCAGCAAGCAATCGCTTGCGTAGGTGAAATAAGACGCAATTTTATATAAGCAAAATCTCGATAATTCTATATGAGTCAATTTCATCATCATCATCATCAAGACCTTATCCCAATTAGGGGTCGGCCACATGAATCTTATTCCTCCATTCCACTCTATTAAATACTATAACTCATTTAGTCACAACGTTTTTAAATCTTTCCTCACCACTTCTATCCACGTTCTTTTGGGCCTTCCCCTTGCCTTTTAGAACCTTCTACTTGTATTGCCTCACTTCTTCTAATCGGTGCCATTGTTGGTCTCCTTTGAACATGTCCAAACCATCAAAGTCTAGTCTCCCTCATCTTGTTACCTATTGGTGCTTCCCTAAATTTCTTCGAATATTTTCATTTCTAATTCTATCTTTTATTGTCTTACTACTCATCCATCTCAACATCCTCATTTCTACGATGCTTATCTTATGAGTATGATTTTCCTTAACTGCCCAACACTCTAATCAATAGAGCATGGTCGGCCTTATGGCCATCCTATAGAATTTTCCTTTTAGTTTGAGTGGCACTCATCGATCACATAAAACTCTAGATGCACATCTCCATTTGTTCCAACCCACTTGGATTCTCTGGGTAACCTCTCTCTCAATCTCTCTACTCTCATGAATCATTGATCCTAAGTAGCGAAAGTGGTCTTTAACGGGGACTTCTTGGTTATCAATCTTGACTGGTGTTCTACTCTCCTTGTTAAAATTACATTCCACATTCTGTCTTAGTTCGGCTAATTTTAAATTCTTTAGATTCTAATGCTTCTCTCCATAACTCTAGCTTTATGTTTACACCCTCCCTTGTCTCATCAAGTAAGATTATATCATCTGCAAATAGCATGCACCAGGGAATCTCCTCGTGCAAATGTTTTGTTAACTCATCCATAACCAATGTGAAAAGGTATGGACTCAATTCCGATCCTTGGTGCAATCCTATAGTGATAGAAAAATCACCAGTCATGCCATTAGTGGTCTTAACATTTGTTATCGCTCCCTCATACATATCTTTAATTATGTCTATATATCTCTGAGAAACCCCTTTACCACCCAACACCCTCCATATTAACTCTCTATGGACTTTATCGTAAGCTTTTTCTAAGTCGATAAAGACCATGTGGAGGTCTTTCCTCCTCTTCCTATATTTCTCTACTAATTGTCTTAGTAAGAAAATAGCTTCCATGGTAGACCTCCTAGGCATGAAGCCAAACTGATTCTTCGATACACTTGTTTCATGTTGTAGCCTCTTCTCAATCACTCTTTCAAAATGTTTCATAGTGAGGCTCATAAGTTTGATCCCTTGATAATTAGTGCAGCTCTGTATGTCTCTTTTATTCTTATAGATTGGTACAATAGAGCTTTTCCTCCACTCATCAGGCATTTTCTTTGATTTTATAATCTTGTTAAACAACCTAGTCAACCAAACTACCCTAATATCTCCCATATGCTTCCAAACCTTTATTGGTATACCATTAAGGCCCATGGCCTTTCCTGTTTTCATCTTTTTCAAGGCCTCTTTTAGTTTAGGTATTATAATCCTACGTTCATATGTATAATATCCCATGTTATTTAGATTTATAGTATTTTCAATCCCTATATTCTTAGAGCCATTGTCATTTAACAATTTTTGAAATTATATTTCCCACCTTTGTTTGATCTCATCATTTTTGACTAATACCCTTTGATCATTGCTTATAATACACCTAACATGATCTAAGCCCTTACCCTTCTGTTCTCGTACTTTTGCAAGTTTAAACACATCTTTCTCACCTTCTCTTGTTCTTAGTCTATTGTAGAGTTCATCATAGCTTTAAGTTTAGCCTCACTTACTATTCTCTTAGCAACCTTTTTAGCATTCTTATATTGTTCATAGTTTTCATTATTTCTAATCTTCTGACACACTTTAAAATGCATCTGTTTTTCTTTAATAACTTTTTGCACTATTTCACTCTACCACCATGTTTCGTTTGCTAATAGCCTTTTACCTCTAGATACTCCTAAGACATCTTTTACCACTTTCTTAATGGACTTAGCCATATTAGTCCACATGGTATTTACTTTTATTTCATAGTTTCAATTTCCTTCTACCATCGACTTATTTTTTAATGAGGTTATTTTCTCTCTTTTTAAGTTCCACCACTTAGTTTTTGGATGTGTATTAAGTTCAGTTCTTTTTCTCTATCTTTTGATATGGATATCCATAACCATTAACCTATGTTATGAGGTTAAATTCTCACCGAGCATCACCTTACAATCCTTACATATAGATCGTTCATTATTCTTAAGTAGAAAAAAATCTATTTGGCTTTTATGAAGTCCACTTTTAAAGGTTATTATGTGTTCATCCCTCTTCTTAAAGAGTGTATTTGCAATGGACAGGTTATATGACAAAGCAAAATCAAGGATATTCTCCCCCATCTCATTTCATTTACCTATACCATACCCTCTGTGTATTCTATCATATCCTTCCTTATTTTTTCCTACATGGCCATTTAAGTCTGCTCCTATAAATATCCCCTCAGTGTTGGGAATTTCTTGCATGACTCCCTCCATATCTTCCCAAAACTGTCTCTTGATTATATCTTGTAACCCTACTTGTGGTGCGTATGCACTTATAACATTAATAATCTACTCTCCTAGAACAAGTTTTATTATTATAATTCTATCACTAATTCTTTTAACATCCACAACTTTATGCTTTAATTCCTTATCCACTATTATTCCTATGTCATTTCTTTTATTTTCCTTTCCTATGTACAATAATTTATACTCATCTATTTCTCTAGCTTTAGCCCCTTTCCACTTGGTTTCTTGGATACAAGCGATGTTGACTCTCCTACGTTTCATCGCGTCTACTAACTCTAAACTCTTACCTGTCAGTGTCCCTATATTCTATGTGGTGATACGAATCTTATGTTCTGGAGATATCCTATTACTATCGCCTTTCTCGACCTCCATGGTATGAACCCATGTCCACTTTTCACTGCACCTGGGTTCTGATGCAACGCGTCGCTTTCGAGGGGACGCTCTAGCAGCCCTTGCCCATTTTTCACTACACCCGGGATCTGATGTAATGCGTTGCTTCTAGGAGAACGCCCTAGCAACCCTTGCCTATTTTTAACCCCACCCAGGATCCAATGCAATGCGTCGCTTATGGGGAATGCCCTAGCTTGAGGGAATGTCTGTTTTCGATTCATGTCATAGTTGGGGTTGCCGTAGTTTTAAAAAGTTGAAGATGATTTTCATTTCTTCCTTATAAACTAATATAGAAATACATATTAATTTGCAAGCAGAAAAGAAATAACAAAACCATCTTCTGCTTCACCCTTGCTGGCTGGCTACCTGACGCAAGGGTTGCCATATTTTAAGAAGCTGAAGGTGATTTTCATTTCTTCCTCACAAACTAATATACAAATACATATTCATTTGTAAGAAAGAAATAACAAAATTATCTTCAAATTCTCCCTTGCCGACAGGCACCTGATGCAAGACCCTCCTTTTTCACCTGATGCAAAATCATGAATCCATGCCAAAATGGAAGAAACATCAATGCATCAGTACAAAACACATTCGTTGAAATGCAAAGTATGCAATCACATATCAAACTCACAAGTCATTAACATTTCCTAATACCAGTCTTCGCTCTTACGAGCCATTTCACATATCAAATACCAAGGCGTTGTTGTGTGTCTCAGAGTGTATAGCAAACAATGTTATCCTCTTTGGCAGACTGCCCCATGGATGAACTACTGTCTAAAAGGCTTCACGTCGCCTCAAGGTTTTACTCCATACAGTGTGGGCATGCAACTAGCTAGAACCATTGATGCACATGTTGTTTCTATTATTAGAGTACATAACGAGCAATATTGTCCTCTTTGGCAGACTGCCCCATGGACGAACTACTATCTGAAAGGCCTCACATCACCTTGTTCCACATAGTGTGTGCTTGTAACTGCCCAGAACCACTAGTGCACGTGTTGTTTTTGGTATTAGAGTACACAATGAGCATTATTGTCCTCTTTGGAAAACTGCTCTATGGATGAACTACTGTTCGAAAGGCCTCATGTCACCTCAAGGTTTTGTTCCACACAGTGTGGGTGTGCAATTGCCCAGAACTACGAATAAACCAGTCGCTCCATGTCATGAGCAAACAAATGAACTGCAACATCATAATGTACAATATGTGCTTACACACAAACAATTTAATAATAATTCAATCTTAGTACGCATATCCATCTTATCTTTCGTATAAACTGAAAAGACATATTTCAATGCTTGAAATTCATATACAAATGCATATATATATATATATATGTAGGGTAAATCCTAGCAATCTAAATTCTACCTACTTCAAATGGAGATCTTCAAGTTCTTTGAAGCAAATAATCTCTTTAGTTTACATATGTGCTCCTAATCAATCACACATCTGTAATGATACAAACACATATTCAATTATACAATTCTAGGACTTATCTTAGCTTTTCTAGCATGAAAGCTTCCTCTAAGTTACTCTTTAGCACTCGTTGTCACAAGGCGAAGTGACAATGCTTATTTCTATGCTAAAGATGTTTCATTAGCTATTGGTTGATAACTAGTTGAATGACAAATAGTTACTGGATTTCCAATCCACGCCATTGGTCTTGGATTGCTATCCACTACTCTTCTTAAGTGATAGCAAGTCACTTTCACTATTTAGTGACCTTAAGCCTTGATTCCTATCCAGATCAACTCTTGGGTTGGAACTGGGTGTTATTTTCTGTGCTACAGTCCTCAATACAACTTATAATTGTATTCCTAAATCAGACTGATATAATGAGCATCATGAACAGTTCATATCACCCAATTTTTATATATAAGTTTATCCAAATTCCATACTTTATATCATATTTAAGCTAATTCAAGGTTTAGGAATCCATTTGTGACTTCTAATCATTGATCTGTCATCACAAGGTGTTTGTTTGAATAGTGACAGATCGGACGTCCTTGACCATCCAATTTTTTTCACTTCAAATTCATATAATTCTAGTTATCCTATCATTTTTAAGGATGGGGAACTCATCTATGGTGTCTGATCGTCGATCAGATATAGCAAAGTTACTGTGTGAACAATATCCGATCGGATAGCTGAGATTTTCCAATTGGTTTCTAGCCTAGATTGACAATCTTGATCAAATTCAGGCTTTATCAAGCACTTATTTACCTATTCCTAGGTTTGAATTAAGAAATGGATGGTTAGATCATCCCTAAACTTAGATCTAGCATAAAATCGCACGGATTTAACAAAATTCATCAAATCAAAATTTGGGTTTTGTAGATCTTACCTTTTAGATGCATTTCTATGTTTTTCCCTCTCTGAAATGGGCTAGATTGGCTCCAATCTGTTGAGAAACCCTCCAACCGTACCGTGTGTTGAGCTCCTCTTCAATCTAACATTCAACGAGGCACGGATCATCCCAAAACCTTGGGGTTTTGGTTCGTTCTCATGCATTGAGAAGATCAGTTGGCTTGGATCAACGATCCAAGCCGTCATCTTCTCCAGCGATGCCTGTGAAATTTGACACCCGAAACCCTACCTTCCCTCTTCTTCTCCAACGTGGGTAGGTTTTTTAGCGTGCAGATCTCTGCTTCCACCCTCTTCACTCCTTTCCTCTTCTCTCTTCTCTTCTCTTCTCTTCTCTTCTCTTCTCTTCTCCTTCCCTTCTCTTCTTCTCTCCTATTTTCTCCCTCTTGTCGAGTTTTTCTTTCTTCTTTGGTCTATCGGGTTCAGTTAAGTGAGGGCGAGTGCCAGTATCAAATCTAGCCCCCTTCGTTTAAGGCATTTTGGTTTTTTTTTTTCCTATCTTATTTTTACAGAATTGCCCCTCATATTCGAATACTCATATCTCCTCCATCCGAACTCTAATTTTGCAAACTTAGTATTGTTTGAATCGTCTTTTCAAGTACTATTCAATTATAGAGGTCTCAATACATGATTTGATATCTATTAAGTTTTTCACTTATAAAATTTCAATAATATATAATTTAATATATTATTTTAATCCCAAATTCACATTTTTCTAGAATTCACTCAAATTGGCCTTTAAAAATTTGGGATGTTAAACATATGTACAATGCAGCAACATGAAAATACAACTTCTCAGGTAGCACTCTCAAAAAGAGAGGGAGGAGTAAACATCTATTTCTTCATGGTATGTAAAATTCTTATTGAAGATCTAAGCCATTCAAATATCAAAAACATCATATACAGGCTAGAGTTCAAATTCATACCAATTGAATGGTTCTGGCCTACTTTTTTTTTGACAAAAATATGAAATTATTTATTTTTGTTAATTTTTTGAAAGACCCAAAACAAGTGGTTAGGATCATCAAAGTGCATTGATTTTACATGAGTTGCTTATTTTTATCATCCTAAATATGATGAATAACTTAGCTTTGTAGAGGGCCAAAATAGTACCTCATTGCAAATATGTAATTAACATATAAAGAAATAGAACGAATTCGCTTAAGGAGTTTTATTGATCAAGCGATCAAAAGTCTTTACATCTTAGCATAATTACGTCTTTACCACCAAATAACACATCTAATTGGTCTCATGTCCTTATTTAAAATGGCATGCATTAAAAGAATATCTCTATCCAAAATAATTTTTTGTATATATTTCTCAAGGCTTATATGTTAATATCTAACTATCAAGTGTTTGTAGGAGGGTAGATGGAATGATTTTGTTTTAAAAATACCACAACCTAACAAGTTTATTGAATTTTAGATATACAAATATGGGACAATACCATGAAGACCCAATGTTGAGAGTTAGGAATATTAATCAAAATCTAGCTTAAATTATAACAATCTAAAATTCTAAATTTCATTTCATGTAAGTTTTTTATTTTATTTTGAATGAAATTTGAATTTGGATTCACGAGTTTTGAGTTTTGAGCCATTAACTTTTTGAAATACACTTAGTTTACTCTCAAAATCTCAATATTTGAAATGTACATGTGGAGACAATTTCAATGATACTAATTTTGCGTGAAATAAAAATTAGAATAAAAAATTATAAAATTTAACTAATTTAAGGGAGTCTAAATTAATAATGGCACCTCATTTGAGTTTTGAGTAGCAGACGGATTCACCACGTGTTTAGCTGAGCTTGACACACGGAGAGTCAACCTGCCACGCGCCTCCCAGCTCCATTGCATCCGTTGGTGACCCGAAAGCCCCCTTTCTTCACTGGCAACCCAAAATCCCTCAGCTCCGCTCGAATCGCCTCACTGGCACCGACCACATGACAGCCATCTTTGATCATCTCTATCTCTGGCGTGACAGAAGACCCAGCGCACCCATTTCTGGCTCCCTCTCTTTCCTCTTGCATGGTGAGTTTATTCTTCTCAACCCTTACTCCGATTGGTGCAAGAAGACCCTCAATGCCCCTCCGTTCCGATCTTCACCCACTGGCATCTCCCTTTATCTTCGATCAACTCCTCCGGTCGGTCGTTGTTTGGAGCAGCGCTACGCACCACCACTGCGCGTGCCGCTCGATGACACCGTCTGACTACTCCCCTGCTCCGGCCAAATGGCGTCGGAACGATGCCCACAGATGTAGCTCTACCCTTCTTTATCTCTCTCGCACCCCGCCTTACCGGTGGCTCATAGAAATCCACTTACCCTTCCCTTCTCTCTCCTCTTGTCTTCCTCCCCCCACCGGCGCAACGCCTCACCGGCTGCGTATAGAGACCTTCTTCTATCATCTTCTCTCCCTCTCGTTCTCCCACCTTCGTTCTTCTAGGACTCATGCAGCCTAACCGGCTTACTTCCCATTTTCCTCCTCTCTCGTAGTCCTTCCTGAACAGTTGCGCCAGTCGCTCCCTCCTCCTCTCTGCTCTTCCTCTTCCTCTTCCTCTTCTCCCTCCAGCCAACCACTTTAACAAGTCACGTGCGCCAGAACCCTCCTCACTCCTACCCTTCTCGCCTTTCCCTCTCTTTACTGGCACCTGATCGGCAAATGACGCCAGGGCGCTTCGTCCTCCTTCCCTACGGTCACAGTATGCTGTTGATACCTGTCCCACATCCAATTCATGCAAACTCGAAAGATCCAACTTGTGATCATTATCGGATCATCAATCAAACACCAAATCATCATATTTGTGACTAATCCGATCATCCACCGTGATTAGACCACTGATCCATGCCTAAAACTAATCAGGCATCCATCATGATTTGACCGTAGATCTATACCCATAAGTTAGAATATGTGATCAGTTCCCAAACCTTCACATGATCCAATCATTGATAGATCACCAACATTCAATCTGCGATCAATATAATTTATTCATTATGAGTCAATTGTTGATTAGTCACCAGAAACCAGATATGTGACCGATCTGATTTGTCATCATGATCTAACCATAGATCAGTCATTAAATATCATAGATATGACCGATCCACTCCTTTGAGATGACCTAACAATTGATTAGCCACTTAGTACCTCTATATTTGTGATCAATATGAATGCCCAATTAATCTTAATGTACATTTCATACCAGACCATTTGATATGTGATCAAATTTGGCCCCTCGCAGGAAAGATCTATTTATGAAATAGTTCAAGAAAGAGTCCTATCATTTTCTTACTTCTTCATTTCTTCTAATTCATTCGCTTCAAGGTTGGTTCTGAACGCCGCCTAATATCATCTTCAACCAACCTCCACTGCATGAACACTATATAGCCTTTTGGTGCAGCCACTAAAGAATTGCTTATACTCTTTTCCAAATGAACTAAACCTTGATATCACATTCATCAAAGAGAGATGGCCATCTCTCTAGGTTGCACACCCCTTAAGATCGTTCTATTCATGCTTGAAAAACTACCCCGCTCCTTTTAATGAACATTCTTAGCCATCTTCCGAGGGTTAACACCCCATAGATCAGATCGTGAACTCTTAATAATGAAATAAGGATTTAACAATTATCTAATATGTAGTTTGTAGAAAATATTTAAGAAAGATTTCTTATTTGAAACCCAATGGAATGGAGTTTTCTGGCTTAACGAGAGATGGTTTGAGCCCACTATGATATGTAATCGACGGGCCCGTCCAACAAAGTCCTACAAATAACAAGCGCCTATATTCATAATTGATTTAAGTATTTATCTTGGTTTGACTATAGATCTACCACCAAACCCCTAAAACAACAACATATTTAGCCCCTTCTTAGGATATGACTGACTCTAGATATGTGAGAGCAAGCACTACATTTCTCTTTGATCTATAGTGGTTCCTCAGTTGGAGAGATAAATTAGCATTTCTTTGATTCTCAGTACACCAATCAGTAGTAAAGACATGATTGGAGCCGTCCATTTGTGGTTCAAAAACCAGATTTATAGATTGATTGGTCAAATGAAATGAACCAAAGGAGGTACACCTGCAAACTGAGGATAAGCACCACAAGAGATGGATGGATTATGATTACTATCTTGGAAAGTTTATTAATTTCTATGTTTTGATAAGGATAAGTTAATGCAAATGATGATTTACGTGAATACTATATTTAAGTACAAAAAATATGGAAGCATGAGAAAATTTAGTTATTATCTTGAGCCACATTACACTTCATCAAATAAAAAATTGATTGACTGAACTTAAACTTGAAAATGCTAATGTTGCCCTAGTTGTAGCACCCAAACAAAATAGTGTGAAATTCCCTTTCTTAATTGAAACTTATATATAAGCATACACCTAGTTAATGTTGAAGCACTTAGAATATGATTATCCTCTAGACTAGCCACATATGTGAGATGAACTTAAAGCATTGGGTTTGCCCTAGTTATAACATTAGGATGAATGAGTGCTAGAATTGCTCACCTTGGTTGGAACATACACATATAAAAATGTGTAAACATAATAGCATAACATTTAGAAAGTCCAGATGGTATGGAATATTAAGGGTACTTTAGTAACAAAGTAAAGATTGTAGTGTGCTCATAAGGTTTTTGAACTATAATTGACCTAAGCAACTTGCTAGAAGATGTCATAGTATTAAACTAACATTTTTAGAATGGTTTGATGATTGATGAAGGTAAAAGAAAATATAACATGCTAAGACTTATATGCTTATACTTAAGAGTGAAAGATCATCAAAAGAATCTTAAAGTTTTCATGACCAAAGCATAGAAAAAATAATGCCTTACTAGTTACTATTAATTAGGATCACCTTAACCTAGCTTAAATACCATATGTTGATATGGTTTTAGCTACTAATATGCATAATTTCAAACATATTCACATGAAATGATTCATATTGATTCTTAGAAAGGATCACTTAATGTCATGGACAATCGCAATTGGTATTTACATATTATGACCTAGAGTAGTAACATGTTTATTGTTATTAATAAAGGCGTGATCATTGATTATACTATGGTTTACTTAACTATAAGCACATTTATAATTTGATAAAGATCCACCTTATGTAGTTACCAGCTTTGGATGCCTTTTATTTGATGATTAAAGGCATGAGAATGTTGCTTTATCTCCTATAAGAGAATTGGTTATTGTGAACTATGAACTAAGCATGAATGGTTAGACATAAGTTGTTTTTTGGAATGAATATGAGATCATACTTTAAACACAAGTGCTTTACTAAATGAATGATGAGTGCCTATTTGAGAGCACATGGAATCCCTATTTTATAGCTTCTTGAGAGATTGGAAGGTTTTCATACCTTGAAAATTAATGTATTTGAAAGGATTCTCATATGGCTTTGAACTATGGTTGGCAAAACACTTGATTTTGAATGTTATGTATTTACCGAGATTTAGGCAAGCTCTCTAAGAGCCACTATAAAGCATGTTGATGTTTTGATCGATGTTTTGGGGGACTCAATAAGCAGGTTGAATGGGTTGGCTCCTTAAGGCATGCTTGCTTCATGTGGTTATAAGTTCTATGACCCTTTGCTAGGAGGAGTAGCTGGCCTCTATCCTTTGATATTGTGATAGATACTAGCTCGGAGAGGAGCTTTGTGAAGGGCAGTTGGCATGAGTACTACTCTGGGTGTAGCCAGTTAACTAGCCATGGGGACAGGAGCACACTACCACGTGGTATCCATGGGAAACATATCACCATGGTAGTTACCTAGATGTAGTGGTGGGGCATGCAAGCATAGGAGCCGATGATATATATATATATATATATATTGTGGTGCATGTTGATCATGCCGGGACACTTTCGAGATTAGTTTGTCCACTTCTCCTAGATAGCTCAACATGCCTTTGTTGGTAGGATGGGAGTTGCCAGCTTCCCAGTGATAGGACTAGAATTGCCACCCCACATGTCATGTTCGAGTTCTTTTTTTGATTTGATGCACATCTTTGAAAAATTATTACACTTTTCTTAACAAAGTGTGGCATGTAGTTCACCGCCTTAAATGTTGTTACCAAACACTGATTTATGCATAATCGATGTATTTGAACTTTTTGAAATAAAAAGCATGGGCATCATATTAGCATGTTGTATTGCACTAAAGAATCCATGTAAAATGCACTATTCATAAAATCTTATAATGAATATAACTCATTTGGATGATCCTTTATGTAAGAATAGTTCCTATCTAAGTTTATGTTCTTAGACAATGATTTTTACCAATTAATTTTGATACATATATTGATCTTTTTAGATTGATGGCTTTTTCAAGGTTTGGTTCATGTATGTAATGGATTCATTGAGAATCATTAGTGGCTATATATGATCATGTACTTAATCATATATGAATTTGAAATGCAGTATGCTTATGAGGATGACTAACTGTATACATGTACGGTGCACAATCTTAATGCACTATATGTTATGAAGGAACCTAAATGATTATGTGTAATGTATGAAAAAGGGTTTTTGTGTGACAAAATGATTCATGAGATAATAATGGAAAAGAATATTTGCATATATATATGAAAGGATAAATCAATTATATCTTTAGAAACTTTGACTGCTATATGATTGTCAATTGATTTGCTTTGGGCATGTGAATTAATTTAATAGGATATATGATTTAAGAAGTTATGAATCCAACTAGAGCATGTGTTTTAGAACATCATAATTTTGTTTAGATATGAATAAGTGCCAACATAAATTGATTGTGTAAATCATGAACTGCATGCCCAAATAGTGACTTTTTTCCACCTACACAAGCACAAGCTTGTTGAGGCATTGTAATTTTGTTTACAATGCCTTAATTTGAAGAATTAGAATGGACGGATGAATAAGTCGAGCTAAGGATATAAAAGCAAACCATGGAGTTCTAATAATAGAAGATGGGGATTTTCAGTATATGAAGGGTGAGCTTTACAACTTGAGATTTGATTTATGATCTATTATATAACATGAATGCATATTTAGTTTGATGTAGTGGATCCATTTCTATTTAGTGGAATATGTTATGATGTGGTTGTGACTGGAGGTTCTATGGTATGCTGAATTTGGTATTTGTTTTCAAAACATGAAAGTGATTTGTATGTTTATCATGTGTTCCACATTGCATGAATTAAATGCGTATATGTTCGAAAAATAGGGGAAGCTTTGTAAAAAATTTGGCAGGAATGAGATATTTATTCCATTATAAAGTCATTGTGTTTCTTCAAAAAATGACACTCAGGATATTTAGAAACTCTTTTCAATGAATAAAATTTCCATTGTTTTGTTTTCAAAAAGAAATTTTCAAACAAGGGGTCTTGCATTTCAAAAAAGTATTATAAAAGCCCAGGGTGTCTCATAGTTTGGTATTAGAGCCCATATTCAATCCACTCAACTTTAGCTACAATAAGGAACCTTATTGAGAGTCCACAAAACAAGGAGAGTTACTCCTTTTGGAATTAAAAAGGAGAGTATTCTATACATTAGTATGCTTTTTGGAGTAAATGATTAGAAATTGAGAGTGTATGAGTTACCATCTTTAAGTGAAAACATTGGCATGTGATAGAAGATCCATTTGTATGGATGACCTTTTGATAGTTCAAGTTTCAACTTGGATGGTGTGTATGAAGCTTTGAAGAGGATGAATGTTGATTTGTTTTACCTCAAGTGCACGGCTATTGTAGTATAGCTAATGCAAGCACAGGTTGATCTAACGGGGACTCGACTTAAAAAGATGGAGTTTTAATCGAATTTAATTATCTAAAAATAAAAATAAATGACAATAATTAATTAAAAATTAATTATAAGCTAAAATTTAATTAACTAGTAAAAATTACAAAAATTCAAATTCAAAAAGATAGAAATTTAACTAAAATAAACATAAAATCTACTTCCCTAGCTTAATTTTATCAAATTCTTCAAATATGATAATAGAAACTTTGATCAGTCTTCATCAATCTTTAATTGGAACTTCTGATTGAAGATCTGATGGCTGAATTGAGAAGATTACCAAAATTTTAGCAAATTTGGGCATAAGAGTGATTTTGGATTTGGATGGCTTAGATTTGATTTTTGATTTTCAGATTAAATATTAGGAGCATTGAATAAGCTAGGAAGTGTCCTAAGAATAAACCTTAGGAATTAATTGAAATTCTTGGGTGAAAAAGATAAAAAAATTGAAGAATTCCTATTTATTCAAGCTAGACCATTGATTTGGTTAAGCTTGAATAAAATAGGTCTGGATAACTCTGTTCCTAGCTTACTATAAGAATAAGGCAAAACTCAGATAATGAAATCTGGATAAGACATAACTGGAATAGAGGAAAAGACAAAACAGGGAAAATACAAAATAGGGATGCACTTGGAATTTTGATTTTTGTACAAGGGCAATTCCAAAAATTTGTCAAAATTTTGGTTTCAAATGAAAAAACCAGAGAAAGCGACCCAACAGAAAGAGAATGAATGATAGGAAGAAGAAGAAGCAAGGATAATTGCCCAAGATGAAGGAAGCTTCCTCATCTTGATCTAATCTATCTGACTTGATTTGGATCATCCAATCTAATCTGATTGATTTGCAGTGCATAGAACCAAATTAGAATAATCTAAACCATTCATTACTCCTCTGATTAGTTCTGATGATCATTTGACTGTTAAATATGCAATTCAATGGTTGGATGGCCAATTAGATCTAAATTGTAAAATTTTATGTAAAATCTCAAAATTGATTGCTTAGATGATCTAATTGACTACTAAATTAGGGGTATTTTGACCAAAATTAAACATTTAACATACCCCCCAACCAGCATTTTGCTAGTCCCTAGTAAAACATGCAAAAAATCAAATCACAGAATTTCAAAATTTTATTTTTCAGGTCAATTCCAGTTTTTCCTCAGAGAATTATCTTCAATAAATCTATCAATTTTAGAAAATTAATAAAAGTGAATGAAAATTTTAAAACCCTACCAATATGCTAAAAACATTCCATTTGAGCTCAGATCTCAAAGTGAGTGTGTGCATATACAGTATACATATAGTATAATCTTTATCTCTAAGTAGACTTCTAACTTTTAACCTCCATCTAAAATATGTTTTGATCTTAATTCTCACTAATAGGCATACACTCAGAACTAAAATATATTATATAGAGGGTTCAAATCATATCTCTCTTTTAAATATGTGAGCACAGTCAATAAACACAAATTTATCTCAAATATATTCATGTAGAGCAGGAGTTATTAAGGAATTTAATTGTTGATCCCTTTGGAATGGACACCATTACCTTTGAACATTTAGAAATACTACTCTTTTAGATCTTATCCATTCATTTCCTTATTAAGACTATATTTCTCCTACAATCAATAGGTCTTTGACTGGGACAAAACGTAGGCTTAGGATAGGGTACCAAAGAAAGGGTATAAAGGTATTCAAAATTTCTTCACAAACAAGTAGAGGTTTTCTACTAAAGTTGAAAATTCTTCCTTACTTTACTAAAGGTAATATTTCTTTTTCCACTTTTCTTTGCATTCTTCAAACTTCTTCTTCTTCTTCTTTTGTCTCAACATTTTTCTTTCTTTTCAATACTTTTGAATCACTTTGAAGAACTTTTCTTTTCTTAATATTCACTTTTCTACTTTAATTGCAACTAAAAGTATTTCTTCATTCATGTCTAACTTATTTTTCAAAGAAAATAGGTAATAGATACTTTATACTAGGTTAATATGAGTAAAGGTAATTTTGGTGACAAAAGAGAAGGGCTTTATATGAAAGACTCAAATTGGCTAACTAGTGGTAAAAATGTTTTTTGGGTAGGCTTTATGCCTCTAAGTTAACAATAAGGATGACATAAATCATTTTCTAGGTTTCCTATAGTCTATCAGATTCAATGAACTTCTAGAACTTAAAAGGTAATACTCTAATTATTCACGTAATTGGCCAAATTTAAGATTTGATGGGATCAAATTTTCTTTAAGCATGCTGAAGAAAATTAGGAACAATTATAACCTCTCAAAAAGAATGAGTGGCTCTAAAACTCACTTAGGGTATGGGGTCTCCACTGAATCTCTTCAGGATCTCTAAGTTATAGCTACTTGTCAATCTAGACTATCTATATGCAATTGCGTGTATAGATGTGATCTGAGACTTTGCTTTTATGGAATACTTTAGAAAATAAGTAAAATGATAAATTTATAATGTTCAATTTCATTAATAAGCTAAAGTTATCTAGATTATACTTCAGAAATCCAATTCTCATCATAGTGTGGGAATTGACCTAATTTTTATTTTTATTTTTTCAATCTTTTATTTTTGAAAAATTAAGGAAATAACCTAAAACCTAAAAAAAGGACTAGAATTTGATAGAATTCTACACCCCCCAACATGAAAGAAACATTTTCATTAATGTTTAAAAAGTAGAACCTAAAATGAATATGGATGATGTAGAAAAATACAAAATATGGTAAGAGGGATCAAATCCACTCTATCCTGATAAGCGAGATCCTCTAGAGTTGTGGACTCAACTTTTGGATTCTCATGTTCTAAGAAAGGCCTTAAACATTGACCATTCACTTTAAAAGTATGGCCAGTCCTAGCATCATCAATCTCGATGGTCCCATATGGAAAAACTTCTCTAACTGTATATGAACTGGTCCATCGAGATCTAAGCTTACCTGGGAATAAGTGGAGCTTAGAATTGTAAAGCAGAACCTTTTGGTGTGGAGTAAAGGATTTTTTCATTATGTTTTTATCATGAAAAACTTTCATCTTTTCTTTATATATCCTATTACTCTCATAAGCTTCTTGCCTGATCTCTTCCAACTCATTGAGCTAGAGTTTCCTATGTGAGCCTACTTTATTCATGTTGAAATTAAAAGTCTTTATTGCCCAATAGGCTCTATGTTCCAATTCCACAGGCAAGTGACACACCTTACTGTATACAATACGATAGGGAGACATACCAATCGGGGTTTGATGTCCAGTCTTGTAAGCCTAGAGTGCGTCAGTTAATCTAAAAGACCAATCCTTATGATCCAAATTTATAGTCTTTTGAAGAATTTGTTTAATGGCCCAATTAGATACTTCTACATATCCACTTATTTGTGGGTGATATGGTGTTGCAACTTTATGGGTGATATTATATTTTTTCATGAGTGCTTCAAATGGTTTGCTGCAAAAGTGTGTATGTTATCACTTATAATGGCTCGAGGTGTCCCAAATCTAGAAAAAATGTTTTCTTTTAAGAATTTAACAACTATTTTATGATCATTGTGGCTACATGGGATAGCCTCAATGCATTTTGAAACATAGTCTATGGTCAATAAGATATAGATGTAGCCAATAGAAGGTAGGAATGGGCCCATGAAATCAATACCCCAGTAATCGAAAACTTCAATAACAAGGATAGGGTTTAGAGGCATCATATTCCTATGGGTTATTCCTCCTAACTTTTAACATCGCTCACATGATTTACAAAATACATGTGTGTCTCTAAACAATGATGACCAATAGAAACCACATTGCAAAATCTTTGCAGAAGTTTTCTATGCAGAATAATGTCCACCACATGCTTCTGAATGGCAAAAGGAGATGACACTAGTCAGGGACACATCTCCTAATTATTTGATCTGGGCAGTACATAAACAAATATGGGTCATCCCAGAAGTAGTGCTTAATATTATAAAAGAGTTTTTGCTTTTCTAATTTATTCTAATGATCATGAATCTTCCTTGTGACTAAATAGTTTGCAATATGAGCAAACCAGGGAGGATGGGAGACATGAAAATATTGTTCATTAAGGAAATTATCCTTAATTGGCAACTCATTCAAAGGTTCTTTTAGGACTAGGTGAGACAAGTGGTCAGCTACAACATTCTCTACTCCTTTTTTATCTTTTATCTCAATGTCAAACTCTTTGAGTATAAGAATCCATCTAATTAGTCTAGGCTTAGCATCTTTCTTAGAAAGAAGATACTTAAAGGCTGAGTGATCAGTGAAGATAGCTATTTTAGATCCAACCAAGTAAGACCTGAATTTATCCAACACGAAGACAACTACTAAGAGTTCTTTCTCCATAGTGGAATAGTTCATTTGGGTGCTATTTAAGGTCCTAGTAGCATAGTAGATGACATATGGCTTTTTCTCTTTTTTTTGTCCTAGTACAACTCTTACAGCATAGTCACTAGCATCACACATGATTTCAAAGGGCAGGCCCCAATCAGGTGGCTACATAATAGGTGCAGTGGTTAACTTGTCTTTTAGATTTATAAAAGCTTTCTGACAATCATCAGTCCACTTGAAAGGGATATCCTTTGTAAGGAGATGATACAACAGTCTAGATGTAGCACTAAAATCTTTAATAAGTCTCCTATAGAATCCTACATGACCTAGGAATGAGTGAATGTCCCTAACAAATTTGGGGACAAGTAAATTGGTAATTAGGTCAACTTTCTATACCTTTGGATGACATGATGTGGCCAAGGACAATTCCTTTCGGAACCATGAAATGACATTTCTCCCAATTAAGAAGCAGGTTCTTTTCTTCACAATGATTTAAGACTTTTCTTAAAATTTTAAGGCATGTGTCAAAAGAATTACCAAAAATAGAAAAGTCATCCATGAAAACCTCTAAAATTCTCTCTACCATATCACTGAAAATGCTCAACATGCAGCATTAAAATGTGGTAGGAGCATTACATAATCCCAATGGCATTCTTTGGTAAGCAAAACTGCTAAAAGGACATGTGAATGTGGTCTTTTCCTGATCCTAGGGTACAATTTTCATTTGGTTATACCCTAAATAACCATCTAGAAAGCAATAGTATTGGGTGTCCTACAACCCTTTCTAACATTTGGTCAGCAAAAGGCAAAGGATAATAGTCCTTCCTAGTGACAACATTCAATTTTTTATTGTCAATGCACATACACCAACTAGTGGTAAATCTATTTGGAATTAATTCATTGTTGGCATTAGTGGTCACTGTCACTCTAGACTTCTTTGGAGTGACTTGAGTAGGACTCACCCATTTGCTATCACTTGAATAGATAATTACCACATCAAGCAATTTAAGGACTTTTGCTCTAACCACATCTTTCATATTAGGGTTTAACCTTCTTTGCATTTGACAATATGGTTTAGCATCATTCTCTAGGTAGATTCGATGGGTGCATATTAAAGGGCTAATACCTTTAATGTCCACTAGGGTCCATCCTATTGCACTTTTATATTCCCTAAGGATTTTAATCAATTATTCCTCTTGAGATTTTTCCAATTGAGAGGCAATTATAACAGGAAAAGTTTCTTCATCTCCTAGATAGGCATATTTGAGTTTAGAAGGTAGAGGTTTCAAATCTAGCTTAGGAAGTTCAATTGAGGATGGAATGGGAGTGGACTCCCTTGATGGAAGTTCTTTGAACTGAGGTTTTTATTTTTCTATATCCTTAGGGGCACAAAATCAAGGAGGGCATTAACTTCCTCTATTCATGTGTCCTCTTTAAACTCATTAAAATGGGCTAAATAGGCTTTGAGTGGGTCCAATAAGGAAGATGACTGAAAATGATCTTGCATGATTGAATTTATCATATTGACATAGTGCAAGTCATCTGTGGGTTCTCCAGGTTGCTTATAGATATCGAAGATGTTCAATTCTAGTGTCAAGTTGCCAAATGAAGGCTTCATGACTCTATTTCTGCAGTTTATTAAGGCATTAGACGTAACCAAGAATGGACGTCCAAGGATGACAGGAATTTGTCGCTACTCATTCAGCACTGGTTGTGTGTCCAAAATTAAAAAATCAACTAAGAAAAAGAATTACTCTATTTGGACTAACACATCCTCTATTATGCCCCTAGGTATTACCACTGATCTATTAGCCAGTTGGAGTGTAGTGGATGTTAGCTTGAGGTCTCCTAGACCTAGCTAAACATAAACTATATATGGTAACAAATTAACATTGGATTCAAGATTTATTAAGGCCTGGTTAATCTTATTGTTACCAATGATGCAAGTGGGAGTGAGGCAACCAGGATCCTTGTATTTTTGGGGTGTATGGTTCTGAAGAATTGAACATACTTGTTCAGTCACAAATGCCTTCTTTTTTAAAAATTTGGCATATGATGGGATTTGTTTTATTGCATTTAAGATAGGCATGTTGATCTTGACTTGGTTGAATATCTCCATAATCTCATCATTAGTGGTACTCTTTGTGACTTAACACAACCTTTGAGGGAATGGAGTAGGGAATGAACATGTCTCAATAAGTGGAGTGGGATCCTTTTCTTTAAATTTTTATTTATTTTTAGTAGGATCTTTCTCAATTATTTTACCACTCCTAAGAATGGTAACGACTTTAGTCTCTTCCATGATAGAGCTTGATGATGCATTAGGTGTAGTCTCACTAACCACATGCACACCCTTAGGGTTTGCTTGTGGTTGAGTTAGAAACTTTTCTTTTTCCATACTTTGCATCATTTAACCCATCATATTTTTTAATTCAGTTGTAGATTGGTTGGTTTGTTTTATTTGACTTTCAAATTGAGAAATTTTCTTCTCCTGGTTTTGAGCGAGTTGATTATTCTCTGCATGCCTTTTGGGTGGGGGCAAGTAAGGTCTAGAAGAAGGAGACTAATGAGTTTGGTATGGGGGTGGAGCAAGTAGTCCTTGGTTTGGTTGTTGATGCTGGTATGGGTCTGGTTGTGAGACATTAGCACTTGGTCCATTTCTCCAACTAAAATTTAGATGGTTTCTCCAATTGGGATTATATGTCTCAGAATATGGGGAGAAAGGTCTTTTATAATTATTAAGTGCATAAGCCTGATCATGAAGTACTTCTTGAAATGCTGGAATGGTAGGACATTCCTAAGTAAGATGGGTAGTACTTTCACAAATGCTACACACTTATTCATTGTTATTTGAGTTTTTCTTTCCCATTTCTATGGCTTGTAATTTCCTAGCTAGGGTTGCTACTCTGGCATTGATTTCATCTTTTTCAAACATGGCATACAAGCCTCCCCTAGTAGATGTGGTCATAGGCTTGGGTCTATCTGGAAGTTCTACTCTTTTTAAGTTAGCCTAGGTCTGTGTACTTTTAGCTAGCCATTCCAAATACTTCTCTGCCTCATCTGGTTGTTTTGCATATCATCTCTGCAAATTGGTGCATGTCAGAATTAAGTCCTTCATAAAAGAAGTTGATGATGCGCCATGGTTCATAGCCATGATGTGGGCATGTGAGTAATAGATCTTTGAACTTTTCCCAGCATAGGTAGAATGATTCTTTATCTTTTTGGGTAAAGTTCATTATCTTACGGTGAAGTGTATTTTTTTTTATGCGTAGGGAAAACCTTGTTAAGAATTCTCTAGTCATTTCATTCTAAGTCCTTATGGAACCTGATGGTAGTGCATTAAACAACATTTTTTCTTTTTCCTTTAAAGAGAGGAAAAAGTTTAAGCTTGATACTATCTAGACTAATGTTTTGTGTTTGTTGGGTACTAAATACCACATCAAACTCTTTAAGGTGCAAATAAGGACTCTCACTGCCTAAACCATGAAATTTAGGAAGTAATAGGATTACTCTCATTTTTAATTCTAACTCACCAACTTTTTGAGGAAAAATGACACAAGATGGTGTATTGGTGCATGTAGGATGAAGGTAGTCTCTTAAAGTTCTTCCATGAATATTTTCAAAAACATCATTGTCTCCATGGTCACTTTGTTGGTCCCATTCCCTATTTCCATTCCTTCTCCAATTTCTTTGTGGATGATTATTCCTCTTTGGTGGAGGTTGATATTCTTCATCAATTAGAGGTGGTGGGTCCTCATTCATGATGAGTGGGGGCCTTGATCACCTCTCACACTACCATGGGATGAGTTACCCCTTGATTGTTGATCAGACATTGTTGGTATGTCTTTTTGGTCGTACTTGACTAACCAAAATTTTCACGTATCCAAAAGGGCATAGAATGAAAGATCTTTTTGTTTTTTAGAAGAGGACTATCCTAAAATATGTAACCTAAATGCCTAGAATGATGCAAGGACACAATTAAACAATCGCTTAAGGCTAACAAACACAGATATTTTGATTTTCTTGATTTTGTATGGGGATGATGTTTTTAATTAGCCTAATCTAACATTCCCCCTCCCTCTCAGAGTTGACTACTGCTTACTAGTTAGGTTCCATTCTAGAGTGGTTAATACAATCCTCGTGTTAAGAGGCAATTAGACCTCAAAAGATGTCAATGGAAGGCATAGAAAAATCACTTGGATTTTAAGATACCCATTATAACCATAGTGATCAGAAGCTATTGGAGTGACAATAGATTGCATCCTATTAAGAGAGTCCTACGAGCATGTGATGACCCTATAAGTCTCTTCTAATTAATTTTAAATTAATTTGAAAGGTCGGGTTGTGCGCTTATGGTGATTATCATAGGTAGGCCAAGAAGTGGTGATGAAATCTACTCTTGATCTTATGGGGTCGGGTGCCCTTACTAATTAATTTCCACATTCCATTGCTGTTTGATCGACATATAAATCACCTTAAAGCAATAAATGTGTCCTAAAAATGTAATAAACTAATGCAAACCCTAAAATGCAACAATTATAAAGTATGCTTTCTATATTCAATTATATTATCAAACAATGCAAAATTATTATAAATGCAAACCCTAACCTAAGAAATAAAAGGAGGAAAACTTATAGTGAGGTTTCTGATGAAGATCAAGTGTGGCCACCTTATCCTACATTTTCTCTGCATTATACAACCCTTTTAAAATTGAAATTGAAATTGCAAGTTACAAAGGGGCCGCACTACAAGATTCACAAAAAAAAAGGAAAAATCCTAATCTATGAAAGCAAGAAAATTCTATTTAATTGATGATGTGCTACTTGCCAATTTCCTAAAAAAGAAAGATAGCAATCAGTACCAAATTCAGGCAATGAAGTGGTTATGCACTAAGAAAATTAAAAATTCACCTAAAAATGCTCAAATAATGTAATTTCTAAAAAAATTTATTTATCTAAAATTTTAAAATTTTTTGGATTTTTAATTAAATTTTATGAAAACTCCGTTGCGGGTCCTTGGCAATGATGCCAAAAACATGTTGATTTGTTTTACCATAAGTGCACGGGCTATAGTAGTATTACTAATGCAAGTACAGGTTGATCCCACGGGAACTTGACTTAAAAAGATGGAATTTTAATAAAATTCTTATAAGCTGAAATCTAATTAACTACTGAAAATTACAAAAATCTAAATTCAAATAGACAAAAAT
Organism: Warburgia ugandensis; assembly: GCA_035236585.1. NCBI lineage: Eukaryota > Viridiplantae > Streptophyta > Magnoliopsida > Canellales > Canellaceae > Warburgia > Warburgia ugandensis. The sequence goes on along the minus strand of CP141134.1, from coordinate 37,734,137 downwards.
TTAACTAAAAGAAACATAAAGTCTACTTCCCTAGCTTAATTTTATCAAGTTCTTCAAATATGATATCAGAAACTTCAATCAATCTTCATCAATCTCTTATTGGAACTTCTAATTGAAGATTTGATGGCTGGATTGAGCAAATTCCCAAAATTTTAATAGATCTGAGCATATGAGTGATTTTGGGTTTGGGTGGCTTAGATCTGATTTTTGGTTTTCAGATTAAAGATTAGGAGCTTTGAATAATCTAACAAGTATCCTAAGAATAAACCTTGAAAATTAATTGAAATTCTAGGGTGAAAAAGATCAGAGATTGAAAAATTCTTGTTTATTCAAGCTAGACCGTTGATTTGGTTAAGCTTGAATAAAACAAGTTTTGGGTAACTCTGTTCCTGGATTACTGTAAGAATAAGGCAAAATTTAGATAATGAAATTTGGATAAGATAGAACTGGAATAGGGGAAAAGACAAAATAGGGATGCACTTGGAATTTTGATTTTTGTACTATGGGCAATTCTAGAAATTTGTCAAATTTTTGGTTTTAAATGAAAAACTAGAGAAAGTGACCCAATGAAAAGAGAATGAATTAGGGGAAGAAGAAGATGCAGGGAGAATTGCTGGAGATGAAGGAACGTAAGAGGGAATAAGAGATAGAAAAGAGGGGGAGATGTACCAGCCTCCCAGTGATCTTCAAATTCCTCTTTTTCCAAGAAGCTTCCTCATCCTGATCTAATCCATTTGACTTGATCTTGATCATCCAATCTGATCTAATTGATCTACAATGCACAGGACTAAATTAGAATAATCTAAATCGTTCATTACTCCTCTGATTAGCTCCGATGATCATCAGATCATTAAATTTTGCAATTCAATGGTTGGATGGCTAATTAGATCTAAATTGTAAAATTTTACGTAAAATCTCAAAATTGATTGCTTAGATGATCTAATTGAATACTAAATTAGAGGTATTTTGACAAAAATTGACCACTTAACAATGAAACTATAGCATAATACTAGTTTGAGATTCATTATGAAGGATTAATAGATAGCTATAGTAGCAAAATTCTCTTGGAAACTTGGAGAATCATAGAATTGGTTGGATATGTAGAGTAGACTTACTACTAATAATTTTGAGGAATTTTGGAAGATCATTAGCAAGATTTTGACATGAAAGGCTTTAAGTTTGACATAGATGGGATAATTGATCTATAACAATAATTTGGTTCTAAATAATAAATTTAGACATAATTGTGGACAAGTTCTTGAAGAAAAATTAGAGTAGGATAAAAAGTAGATTGGTGTTTCCAATTGATAAATTATGATTTACAACAAATTCATTAATATGATGAATTTGGAGAACTTAGCACCAACTTGGTGAAGTACACACAACTTCATTAAGCAAAATATTCATTTGCAATGATAGTTAGATAAGAATGAAAATGAGTAGACAATGACTATTGAGAAAAAAGTAGGTAAAATAAGTGAGAGTGATTCTTCAAATATGAATCTTAGAAATGATTGATATAAAGATTGGTATTGACTTTGAATCAAGTGTTTTTAAGGGGATAATTTTGGAATCTACCAGCCCTCTCTACAAAGAACTTAGTTGAACTTCAAGATTTTGAAAAATCAATTGACTTTTTGTAGCATCTTGAGTTCTAGAAATGTTTATTGATTTTAAGTGGGAATATAGTGGAAATTTTTTTGTTTTAAGCAAACATGACCACAGTGATAATATAAGTCATTTGAGAAATTCCTCAACTTTCTTTTTGGGTGTTATGTAAAACCTCCACATGTATGTAAAATGTTGTTTTTTAAATAAACTCGCAAGCGCACGAATCATTTGCAATATAGCACACTAGTGAGGTCGATCCCATGAGGAGTGAACTATTATGATGCCAGTGGTCCCTACTTTAACCTATCTAACCTAGGCAAAATTCAAGTGATTTTTGTCCTAAACTAAGAATGGAAATTAAAACATGAAATTAGAAACTAAGAAAAAACTAGAAACATGCTAAATAGGAAACTTTCCTAATCTAGAATTAAAAGTAAGGGAAACTTATTAAAACTTCATCTAAGCAATTGAAATTGGAAACGTAACTAATCAACAGTAACAAATAAAGAAACTATAAAGAATTAGAAAGATTCAAATAAGGAAACTAAATTTAAGGAAACTACTAAACAAGACTTTCCTAATTTACAACTTTCCTAAATTAAAAACTTACCAAAAATACAACTCTCTAAAATTCAAAAAGGAAACCTTCTAAACCTAAAATAATATAAAAATAACTAAGTTAACTATTGTAACGCAAGATCCATCAACTAAAATAATTAAAGTTCAAAGGAGAATGGAACTTAGAACCATGCACATGGTTTTCGGATTGTGCACATGATTCTAGAGCCCTAAAGATGGTAAAATTTAACGTACCTATAGTGAGTTACTATAAAAACTAACTATGGATCTAATAAACAACATAAAAATATAAGGATTTAGGAAAATAAGATATTTTGATGCCTAGAATTAAAGCACAAAGTTAAGGAAAAACCAATTTTCAGTTTTCAGTACTTAAAAATAGTCAATAAATCTTACATTAGAAAGCTATTGAAACCATAACTTTTATACAAGAAACAAACCTAGATCCAAAGTACATTAATGAAATAAATACTCTACAAGAAGAATTCCCTCAAAACTTTATTGAATCATATCCAATTTACATCAAAATTATGTGCATAAAACTATCCACAAAATATGAAAGTTGTGCCCTTTTCCAAGGCCAGGAATCCTATATAAACAACAAAAAAATTCCAATCTAAGGCTTATAATCCAAAGTATGATGACATGCAAAGAAAACCCAGAAAGGAATTTAAGAGAAACAAAGGCTAAGTTAGTGAACTAGCTAAGGGAAAAATACTTAAAACTAAAGAGAAAATCATGAATTTTAAGAAGAAAAATGAAGTATTTAAGCTAGCACTTCCCTTGGTTGTCACTGCTAGAGAATAGCTAACTTGAATATTGATTCGATAACAAAGAAAAACTGACAGAATGGAGTGAAGAAGAAAGAGATTAAGGCTGGAAAGAAGCATGAATTCTAAGGAGCAAAACAATGAAATCTTAAAGTAATGGAACTAAAGTGAGGCATCTAAGTTAATAACCTGAATTGGAGAGAAAATAAGTAAGAGAATAACAAGAAGACCAAAGGAAGAAAAGCACCAACAATGTTTCAAAGTCCTGCAACAACTCAAGCACCAAAGGGAAGTAAGAATTCAAGGTTCTGCCACTCAACCTCTACTTAGAAAATTCGTATGGACCATGGGACTATATATAGATGAATGGTTTCCTAACCTAGGATGGGGTGAAAACATGAGGAAAGTGGCCCTAGGGTTAAGATCTTGAATGAGGAAGGTTAGGTGAAAGATAAATTAGCAAGATAATGCTATAAACATGATATAAGAGAGAGAGATAAGAAGCATGGTCAGGTTGGTTTCTAATTTTGAAAAGGATATAGATGTCTTTTTCTTTTTCTAGAAGGAAAGTGGGGTGACATGGGGAAAATTGATTAGCTAAGTGGTTTTCTAGGAAGTGGGGATTGGCTGGATAGTTAGGACTGAAATTTAGGAAGGTAGAAGAGTTATGGAATGGTAGGACTCTTGAATAGAAAGTCAAACTTGTGGGGGTCTTTGGTGATGAGGTGGAAAGTGATAAAAAGGTGGAAAAAAGTGGGAAAAACATCAAAACTTGAAGGCTCTCATCCTATTGGTCCATATGCCAATTTATCCTAATATATTTTTCCTTAATTATCTTTGAAATAATTCATGGATAACTCTCTTGATTCTCCTCCAATCCTAGCCTTCCATTTAGATAAGCTTAATGGCTTTGATGGCTAATTTTGAGGGTTCCATTGGCTAGGCTTTATAGCTAGCTTAGGAAAATTCCTTGGCTTATTTTCTTAGCTTCAATCCATGGCTTGTATGATTTATCTTCAATTCCTTAGCTTGCCACCTTCTTTGATGGCTTATATGGCCAAAGTGGCTAGAATGGCTCCCATGTAACAGGTGATGGAAATGCATGGCTTACTTCATGGGCCCACTTTAGATATCTTTAGCTCCTTTAATCACATCCATTACTAGTCCATAAGATGATCTTACCCTTGATATCATATTTGATTGATGATTTTGAGGCTTTGACTCAATCTTTTGATCTTGATCTTCAATTTTCATCTCAATTGATCTCGACCGTGGGATCATTATCTCTCTTCCTACAAAAGATAAAAAATTCTAATTAATTTCTAAAAAATAAGATTAATCACATAATTTTCTGGGATTAGCCTTTGGACCTACAAAATAACAAACTTTTACTTCATTAGGTCAAAAATACATGTGTTAAGAATTTTGGTCTAAAAATCCTAATTTAATACTATAAGTTATAACACATGGGTACTAATTGGGTGGTTTTTATGCAAAATTAAACACTTATCACATTGCCAACCAGATTTTTCTAGGCCTGAGCAAAACATGTGAACAACGATTGCATATAGCTCCTACAACAAGCCCTTAAACCCCTAGGTTAACCTTAGTGGATGAGTTAGGCCTCATGAGGGTTTGTATTAAATATACCCACAAAATTCACTAAGATTGAATCCCCTATTTTACCTCAGAGAATCCTCATTTATTAGCAATCTGCTAATTTCTCACAACCTAATGGAGAGGATTGATAATTTTACTAATCATGCACATATTAAAGAAATTTCATTCTAATTATTTCTTGAAGTGCATGTGTGTGTATAGGCACATAAGTCCTGACTTTTAACTGGATATGCTTAAATTCCATTGAAAATATGTCTTGACCTCAAATCCTCTCAGGTGTAGTCTTAGAAAGGATGCTCTCAAATAAGGGTTTAAACATATTTGTCTCATTATGTGACCTAATCCAATAAAGCTAATGGTTCTCATAAATCTTTTAAATGCTAATGAGACAAAGGAAAGTGATCCCAAAGGGTGGATGTTATTACTAAGAATATTAAAGGTAGTTTACCTTAATTTCTTCTTTTTATCTCCTCTTTAAGGCTATGTTCCACTTAAGATCCACAAGTCATTAGATAGGACGAAACGTAGGTGTAGGTAGGGTTATGAAAAAAAGGGTATAAGGATTTCTAAGGTTCAAAATTGAGTAGAGGTCTTCAATAAATATTTGTTAGGACAACTTTTCTTTTGGTTGTACTTGAAGTGAATATTTCTTTGTATTTTTATCTTTATCTTTCAAATTTTCTCCTATTTTTCTATTTTTGATACTTCTTTCTTTTTCTTTGGCTTCTTTGGGGGAAAGACATAATTTTCTCACTTCTTTGACTTTTTATCCTTTTTGAACTTTTTTTACTAACTCTAATCATTTTAAAAATGGGTAACGTTATTTATTTTACTAGTTTTTTTGGGTTAAGGTAAGTGAGGTTAAGAAAGAAAGGCTTTAATAATAGGCTCAAAGGACTAACTAGTGGTATGCAATATATTGGACAGGTTTTATGTCTCTGGGCTAAACAAGGATGGCCTATATCACTCCATGGGTTTCCTAAAGCCTATCAAATTCAATAAATTTTTTGTAAATAAAGCTATTACTCCTATTTATTCTTGATAGTTAATCAAAACAAGGATAACATGATCACACTAAATTAAGTACACTAAAGAAAACTTTGGAATTACTTATAACCCTCTAAAGTAGCATAGCCTCTAAACTCACTAGGTGATAGGTCTCCATTGATTTTCCTCGGGGTCTTTAAGTCATACCTCTCTATTAGTCTTGACCATGTGCTATGTGTATATGGTTTCTAAGAATTAACTTTCATAAATTGCTTCAACATATGAATAATACACAAAACTAGTCATATACACTTCCATTAAGAAGTGAAAATAGTAAAATTACTAAATTCTGAACATCGAGTTCTCATCACAGTAAGGGAACTCTTCCAAAAATGTTTTTTTTCTTTGGAAAAAAGCTCAAGAAAATTCAAAATCCCTATATGCATTTACACCCCACAATCTGAATGAAACATTGTCCCCATTTTTTGGAAACATAAGATCCTAAATGGGAAGATGAAGATATTTTTGAAAAAAAATCTATGTTGCTTCCCAGGGAGCTCTAAGTTTTACTTGTTCAGTCAGACATAATAATGAATGCAATGATGGTATGCTACAAGGGTTTCTGGAGTGGTAATCTAAGGTGGGTCATGATACTGAGGTGCCTCTAATAGTATCTCATCAATCTTAGGATTAGGCATCTCTAGAAAAGGTTTTAAACTCTAACCATTGACCTTTTGGATTTCTCGATCCTTCTCAATCTCGATGGCCCCATAAGGATAGATAGTGCATACTATATAAGTTTTGGTCCATCTAGATTTAAGTTTTCCTAGGAATAAATGCAATCTAGAGTTATACAATAAGACCTTTGTCCAAGCGTGAAGGATTTCCTTAAGATTTGGCAACCATGTGCAACCTTCATCCGATCTTTGTATAATCGTGCAGAGTTAATGCATCTTTTCTCAATTCTTCCAACTGATTGAGTTGAAGCTCTCAATGGGTCCCAACAAATTGTAGTTCAAAGTTGAGTCATTTGATAGGCCAATATGCCTTGTGTTCCAACTCTACTAGTAAGTGGTATGCCCTTCCATAGACTAGGTGGTAGGGTGGCATTCCTATAGAGGTTTTATATGCTATATAATAAGCCCATAAAGTGTCATTGAGTCTCATAGACTAGTCTTTCCTACTTGGATTGACTATCTTTTCTAGAATCACTTTATCTCCCTATTGGTTACCTCTACTTAACCACTAGTCTGAGAGTGGTACGGGATAGCTATTCTATGGTTGACACCATACTTTTTCATTAAATTCTCAAATAATTTATTACAAAATTATTTTTCCCATCACTTATTATGGCTCTTGGAGTACCAAATTGTGCAAAAATATTTTCTTTTAAGAACCTTACTATGACTTTGTGGTCATTGGTTTTGCAAGGTATAGCATCCACCCACATGGACATGTAATCCACTCCCACTAGGATGTAAAGATTTCCAAAAGAATTAGGAAAAGATCCCATGAAATCTATGCCCCAAACATCAAATGGTTCTACTACAAAGATTGGATTTAAGGGCGTCATGTGTCTCCTTCTTAGACTACTTAATCTTTGACACCTCACACATGTTGTGTAGTAGGCATGTGAATCCTTAAATATGTTAGGCCTATAAAAACCATACTACAGAATTTTTGTAGTTGTCTTTCTTGAACTAAAATGGCCCCCACATGCATGATCATGACAAAAGGAGATGATTTGATCGGTTCACTATCTGGTACGCATCTCTAATCACTAGATCAGGACAGTACTTGAATAAGTATGGGTTGTCCCAAGTGAAATATCTAACCTTAGTAAAAAAACTCTTTTTATCTTATTTGGTCCAATAATTAGGCATTTGTCTGTAATAAGATAATAAACAATATCAACATGCAAAGGCAACTAAGAAATATGCAACAACTACTCATCCGGGAAGGATTCAGTTATAGGTATGTGATTGCTAGTTTGCTCCACCACTAATCTAGATAAGTGATCCACTACAACATTTTTACCACCTCTCTTGTCCTGAATTTCTAGGTCAAATTCCTATAGTAGTAGTATCTAATGGATCAACTTAGGTTTTATATCCTTTTTAGGAAGGAGGTACTTTAAAGCCACATGATTTGAGTATACTATAACTTTAAACCCTAACAAGTAAGGTCAAAATTTATTTAGAGTAAACACTATGGGTAACAACTCTTTCTAAGTGGTTGAGTAATTGAGTTATGCTTCATTAGTATTTTATCAGTGTAGTATATTACATGGGGAAGTTTATCAATGCATTGTGTCAAAACAGCTCTAATGGCATAATTCGATGCATCACACATGATCTTGAATAATGTGTACAGAACTCAACTCGGTCTTGAGTCACTCAAATGCTTTTTTACAGTCCTCATCAAATTCAAAAATGGCCTCCTTGGTAAGTAAATTATAGCGGGGTTTGGCAATTTTTCTAAAATCCTTAATGAAGTGTTTGTAAAAGCCAACATGTCCTCAAAAGGAGCGAATTTCTTTTACCGTCCTTGGGGAAGAAGGTTGGCTATTAAATCCACTTTTGCTTTATCACTTTCTATCCCATTAGGTGATATTATGTGGCCTAAAAGTATCCCACTCTATACCATAAAATGACACTTTTCCCTGTTTAAAACAAGAATTTTCTCTTGACACCCTGCTAGAACTAACTTTAAGTGGTGCAGGCACTCATCAAATGATGACCCAAATATTGAGAATTCATCTATAAACTCCTCAAGAAACCTTTCTACCATATTAGAGAAAGTGCTCAACATACACCTTTGAAATGTAGCTAGAGCATTAAAAAGCCCAAAAGGCATACATCGATAGGTGAAGGTTCCAAAAGGGTAGGTGAAGGTGGTCTTCTCCTGATCCTCTAGTGTTATAAGAATCTAGTTGTAATATGAATATCCATTCAGAAAATAGAAATAGCTATGTTTGCCCAACCTCTCTAGCATTTGGTCAATGAAAGGTAGAGGAAAATGATCTTTCCTTATAACTACATTCAACTTATGGTAGTCAATGCAAAATCTCCACCCGGTGGTCATGCAGGTGGGTACTAATTCATTATCCTTATTTTTGACTACCGTGACTCCAAATTTCTTAAGTACAGCCTAAATAGGGCTGACCCAAGTTTTGTCAGAGATAGGATATATAACACCAACATCTAAGAGCTTTAGGACTTCATCTTTGACCACGTCCTTCATGTGGGGTTTAGTGGTCTTTGGGTTTCCCTAGAAGGTTTTACATTTTCTTTTAGGTGTATCCTCTGCATGCATACTACTAGACTCATCCATTTTATGTATGTTATTGTCCACCCCAAAGTAGTTTTATGTTCCTTAAGAACATCTAAAAGATTACCCTCCTATTCATTATCTAAATCTAATGCTATTATCATAGGTAAGGTTTCATTTTTTCCTAGGTATGAATATTTCAAGTTGTCAGGCAAGGGTTTTAGGTCTAGAGATAGTGGTTGGTTTATTAAAGGTGTGGGGACAGATTCAGAAGGTGGAAGTGGTTCCACATAAGGACCCCACTTGGAGGTAACCATGATTGGAGCAGCCTTTAGAAGGTTGTTTATCTCCTCCATATACTTGTTTATATCAAATTGTCCATTAAAGTGCATAAGACAAGCCTCTAGTGGGTTAGAGATGGATAATGGTGGATGAATGTCATTAATTAGACTCACGATCAAATTGACATCACAAGAATCATCAAGATCTAAATGTTGTTGATCTATGTTAAAGACATTTAGCTTAACTTTCATGTTGTTGAATGACAATTTCATTACACCATTCCTACAGTTAATAATGGCATTGAACATCGCCAGGAATGGACATCCAAGTATGACTAGAATTTGACTATCGGCATTGGATATAGGTTGGGTGTCCAGTACATTGAAAATCAACTGGGTAATAGAACTAGTCCACTTGTATTAAGACATCTTCAACCAAACCATGTGGCATCTTGACAGATCCATTAGGTAATTGCAATGTGGTAGTGGTTGGTTTTAACTCATTGGGTCTTAGTTGTTCAAAATAGAGTATGGTAACAAGTAAACACTCACCCTTAGGTTAAGTAATGCCCTATCTATGACATGATCTCCAATAATGCAAGAAATGGTAGGAAAACTTAGGTCTCTAAGGCATAAGAGACGATGTCTCAAGAGATTAAGACATGGATGATTTAAGTTATAAGTGACTTAAGTTATAGGAAACTATGTCATGAGAGATTAAGGAAAGAGACAGTCATTGAAGACTAAGGCATATGAGATTATGGCATTAAGTAGCTAGGTCTTAGGTGACTAAGGCTTAAGAGACTGAGTGAGTGATTAATGCTTAGGTATTTAAAGCATAAGTGACTTGACTTAAAGGAATGTAACCTAGTAGTCAAAGTATTCAAGGTTCTAGCATGTGATGGTTTATGCATTTTTAAATTCTAGCATAAGTATGGTTAAGCCTTTATGAATTTCAGTACATAAGTGGTTTATGCATCCTCAAATATCTGGTACAAGGTGTAGCCATAGTGTTCACATTTTCCCAGCATGTAGCTGTAATGACTCCAATTTTGTAACATTGAAATCCCAAGTTAGCAATGAAAAGTTCACTTTTTGGAAATAAGGGTATTTTGGTCATTTCACTATTGACCCTAACTAGACCCAGAAATTTGGTCTTTAGAATGGTACCATTAGGTGCATCTCAGAAAAAGGAATCTAACAAGACCAAAATCACCCAAAACAGAGTTAAAATGTGCAAGTTATGGCCCTTTGAAGTTCAGGGGCAAAAATGTAATTTATATTAAAAAAAAGGATTTAGCCTGAGAAACATAGGGGCCCATTTTGATACAGGCACCCGTCTTCTTCAACCTCCTAGAGGGTTCTAGAACGGCGGTGTTTGGAGGAGAAACCACTGCCATTCTAGAGGTTTCTCCATCGCCATTCAATGGCGGTAAGAGCCCCCTCCAGAACCCTCTTATAGCTCTATAAATAGAGCTTTTGGGCGCCTCTAATGGCAGCCCAAAAGCTTGGGAAAAACCCATCGTGGAGAAGCAAACAAGAGGAGAAAACGTGGAGAAAAATCTGGCCATGAAACCAGGTATGCCCAAAACCCCTCCAAACCCATCTCCCCCTTAGTCCTAGGCTAACTTTCCCTAAGTCTTTGCATGAAAAATAATGCAAAAAGGAGCCCTAGAGAGCCACAAAGGACCCAGGGACGGTCCCTGGGGCACACTGGTTCGACACAAAGTGGTTACTTCAATCCTCATGTAAGGAGGCATTTAGACCTCACAAACGTCAACAGAAGGTAGGGGAAGAGCGAGGCTCTATTAGATAACCCCCTTAACCACTATGTTCATCATTCACTAGAATGACCATAGCTCAACCTTTCATAAGGTTCCTATAAGCATGTTTACCCTAAGTACTCTTTCTAATGGATTTTAATTAAGTCCATGAATATTTATAATGTCATTCATGGGGTTTATTATTCTTTTCCTAATTTGGGCCAAGGACTTAATAATCCTTATATTGTCCTACTAACTATAGCCCTTACTAATTAAGTCCAAAGTATTCCATTCTTATTTGTGTAATGAAACTCTACTTTCTCATTAGAATACATTTTTGATGTTTTATGCTCTTTATCTCATAATAAGTAAATCTACTACTAACATTCAACCATAAATGAATTATAAATTTAAAGCATAAAACTACCTAATTTAACATTCAATGAAAATGTGGCAAGGTACTCAAATTAAATCTAGCACCTTATGATTAGAATGAAACACATATCATACTAAACTCTAAATGTTATACTAGCATGCTTTATAACATAATAATATAAAATGAAACTAATTACATTTATATTTTTAGAAACCTTTACTTATGATCCAACCATTTGATCTTGGATCTTTTCCTTTGGTTAAGGATTTTAGTTAGATTTAGGGAATTTTCTCTCTTAAGGTCAAAAGATCATATTGATCTATTTTTTTCATAATCTATCCATAATTTCCTTGGATTTCATCATATAAACATTTATTCTTTCCATCCCAAGGATCTGATCACACTTGATCTCATTGATCAAGTGGGTCCCTTTGTATTTTTAGGGTTTTCCTACCATAAAGGGTAGATCCCTTAATATATCTCATATCTATCCAATTTAAATATAGATCTCACTTTATTTAAGTAGTATATCATTATTAAAACATGTTTCTAAGATTTGATCATCTCAGATCATGAAAATCTATGTAATTGGAATCTTATTTCTTTAATACAGAAAGTTTTTACTAAATAACATGTCTTTTTTATCATTCCATAAGAAAATAGAGGTTTCAAGATCTCCATAGCTTCTTTCCAATCTCAATTTGGAGTTCAGATGACTCCGGAATTGAATCGGGAAGTTTACAGTCTTCCTATGGCCTGTATTTGATCTGGGCCTAGGAACGGACGGCCCAGATCGTTCGGGAGGAAAACCAAGCCGGACGGACCTAGTCGGGCGCTTCTGCTGCGCTGAAATGTCGAAGCGCCCGCACGGGGCGTCCATGGAAGCTCGCGGGACATCCTCCGTCCGATCTGGAGATCGGACAGTCCGTTTGGACCGTCCAATCAATCCCTTCTCAATTGAGAGACCAAAACTGCTCATATCTTTCTGAAACTTCTACCCTAAGGGTTTTGGACCATTTTGGATTGATTGGTGGAGTTAGATTTTTCATCCGAGCACTCTATCATCATGAATTAAGGGTTCTGTTGTTTACTTTATTTTTATCTTTTTATTACCAAAATAAATTACAGAAAGATAAAAATTACATAAAACAGTACTAAACATCTATGAAAAGGATTTCCACCTACCTGATTAGAGAGAAAACCTCGGTTATATGCCCAATTAAAAAAAATACCTTGTTGATGAAGATATGGCCTAAAATCCACCTTTCTTGCAAATATCCGTTGTTTGAACCGTTGGATCTTGAAATTTCTTTGGGGGTTTTGTAGAATAGATATGTTGGGAAGTTTTGGATGGTGGAATTGATCAAATTAGATCTGGAACAGAGTGCCTAATTGATTTTAGGTCTCTTGTTCCAATCTAAAAAGAAAAACAAGTTGAAAAGAGATCTTGTAATGACCCCAAATTTTGTAATATTAAAATCCCATGAAAGTTCAGTTTTAAAGGTAAGGGAATTTTGGTCATTTCACTAGTTTCCTTGACTAAACCCAGAAATTTGGTCCTAAAAGTGGTTCCACTAGATGCGTCTCGGAAAAAGGAATCCAACGAGACCAAAATCACCCAAAACGGAGTTAAAATGAGCAAGATATGGCCCTTTGAAGTTCAGGGGCAAAATTGTAATTTTTAGAAAAATGGGTTTAGCGGCAAAACACAGGGGCCCGTTTTGACACGGGCACCCTTCATCTTCAACCTCCTAGAGGTTTTTGGAATGGCGGTGTTTCAAGGAGAAACCACCGCCATTCAAAGGCGGTTAGAACCCCTCCAGAACCCTCTTTAAAAGCCCTATAAATAGAGCTCTTGGGTGCCTCTAATGGCAACCCAAAACCTTGGAGAAAACCAGTCGTGAAGCAGTGACCTAGAGGGAAAAATGAGGAGAAAAACCCAGCAACGAGCCAGGTACGTCCGAGATCGCTCAGAACCCATCTCCCCCATAGTTCCAAGGTCAGTTTCCCTAGGTTTTTGCTTGCAAATCCATGGAGAATAGGCCTCTAGGGAGCCACCAAGGACCCTGGGACTTCCCCAGGGCCGCACTGGTTCGACAGGGTCGAACCAGGGTGACCTGAGGACAGCCCGAGTCCCTAACGAGCGGGACGATCCAATAGGAACGTCCCACGTCGACCTTTGTTTGAAAAACCAAACGGGCGCGTCCAGGGACGCGCCCACAAAAGAGAGAAAAGGCGGAAACGTTCTGCGTGTCTGCAGACGCGCCCGCTGAGGCGCACGCCACAAATGCGCAGCGCATTAGCAGCATGACATTTTTGGTTCCTTAAGGAAGCCCGGGCACACGACGCCGTTGCGCAGTGCCCTAGCATTCCGTTTCTTTCGTTCTTAAGACTCGATGTACATACGACACTAAAATGCTTATAACTTGAGATCTAGAGCTCCGATTGAGGGCCGCAAAAGGCATTGTGTCCGTATCGACGACGCGGACACATCCAAACTATAAAATCCCTAATCAAGGCCCAATCAAAGGTGGGCATGACCCTTCGAATAGGATGGTGGCGCGTGGCCGCTAGAACGTTGGGAAACTGAGGATACCAAGGCCCAATTAGGACCTTAGGACACCCATAGGCATAGGGATGGACCCCTAATGACTAAGTAATAAGACCAATCACTCTAAAACCCATAAAAGATAGGCCAAACTAACCTTGATTCCCCAAACCATGATCAGGAGCGTCCGAGGACAAAAGGGTTAACGCAACCTAGTCAGGTACGTGCTCTATCACTATTAGATTCTTTTAAAAGATCTATTATTGTTTTGAGAACATATGTTATAAGTATATGACTTGTTTAGCATGACTTGATTCAGCATGCATGTGATAAACGTTTTGTACAAATACATGTTTCGTAAATGATTGCATATACATTATGCACATATATGTTTTGCAAACAAGTGCATACATTGCATGATTTAAGTACTTACAAAGATTGCATGTCCTTGAGGGTTGCCAAAAGACGTTGGAGTACCGAGGGCCAGGCAGTTGTGAGGGACCCAAAGAGGACAGGTTTTGAACAAAGGTTTTTGGCTTATTTAATCAAACATGATTTGGGCTAGTAAGCTCGTGGGTGCTATGCCAAGGGGTGTGGGTTGGCCACCCAGCCCCTACCACTATTAGGTGGATGGGTACCACACTTAAAAAGGGCATGTCCCTACTTCGACTGCATGTGGTACAGGGGGCTACCATTGGTGTCACGGCACTGGGTCGAAGTGTCATATGCCCCATGGAGGTATATGATCCTGTGTCCCTAGGTACCCGGGGACCACACGGTGGTGAGGTCGTGAGCATAGTGGGACCCTATGGTTTCGTGGATTTATGTGCATTGCATATGGCATGATATAAGGTTGGTCGACCATACCATGATAGATATCCATAAGTTGGATTCAGTTGAGCATCTGATGCATATTTTTATGATATATGATTACTTTCGACTTGGATTATGATATTTCTTTAAGTCGTCAATATTCCGATTTGACAGTGGCTTTTAATATCGATATTGAACGTGATTATTCGAACAACATGCATATTTTTTTATGAGCACATGATTTTAAATATTGCATGTATTATAAAACTAGTAGTGCTAGACTCCTACTGAGTATAGTATATACTCACCCTATCCTTAACATTTTTCAGGATGATTCCATCCATGAGTAGAGGACATCTATGTTAGTACTATGAGCAAGCGAATAAAAAAGGAAACAATTATACATGTAAGTAAATTCTCAACCCTTTGGACATGTATTTGTATTTAATTACGGTTGGGCTATGTGCTGTGACTGGATAGACCTGGGGAAAAACGTTTCTGATTTCTAAAGCTTTTCAAAAACTACCTTGGATGTTGTGAAAGCAAATGACACTCGGGGTTTTCAAATTGGATTTCAAATAAAAGATTTTTTCCGCTACATTGCATTGTTTTTTTTCAAATAGGGATCCCGCCTTAGGAATTTAGATTTTTCATTAAAAATGCATGAGAAAACCCGGGTCGTCACAGATCTAACTCTTGGAATTTTTAGGTTTTTGGGGAGGGATCTAGATCTAATTTTTCAAGGCGGTTGAAGAGAAATTTTTGGGGATTTTATGAGGATTTTTGGAGGATTTTTGGGGTTGTATTTATAGGCATTTTGGGTCTTTTTCCATGATTATAATATTTTATTTTTTTTATTATAAAATGGCATGAAAGTCTTCAATGCTCCCATGCTTAATTTTTCTTCCCCAATACCAGCTGATATTTGTTGACCCATGTTTCACATGGGCTGCTGATCAAATTGGTTGTTGGGACGTGGTGGTCCCCATGTGGGCCCCACATGGTGTAAAAAGTCCGTTTTGCCCTTTATGCATAAAATTTTGGGTTTTATTCCCATGATCCTGGATTTGAGTGTAGTTAGTGGTGTTGGATTAGTATTTCTTAGTAAATTCTAAATTTTGATGTTTCATATTTTGATTTTTGGGTAAAATTACTATTTTACCCCTTTTGTCCAAGAAATGAAAAACTTAAGGATTTCACATCCGAATTTGAAATTTGTCATGCTTACAATCATTTTGAAGGGTTTGCTAAGTTTAATTTCAATTTTACATGTCTTATGATTTGATTATACTTTTATAAAAAGTATATTTTAAATAACCCTAATATTTCAGCTCGAAATATCTGAAACTCAAACTTTATTGATTTTTCTCAATCAATTTACAAAAATTGGGGTTATTACAATATATGGGTTAGAAGTACTCTCATGAGCTCTCTAACTTTCAATTATCTCTGCTAATTACTTAATTCACAGCCTTGCAATGCTTACGAATTTCCTAGTCTTACCTATGATCCATAGCTTTACAACTCTTACAAGCTATTTCATATCGCTTGGGTACCACATTCTTCAACTCTTATGAGTCATTCTATCTTACCTGGGCACCATAGTCTTCAACTCTTATGAGTTATCTAATCTTAACTATAGTTCACAATCTTAAAACACTTGTGAGTCATTTCATATACCTGAGTAACACAATCTTCAACTCTTACAAGTAGTCTCATCTTACCTATGGTTCACAGTCTTACAACTCTTATGGGTCATTTCATATTACTTGGGTACCACTGCCTTCAACTCTTATGAGTCATCTCATCATACCTATGGTTCATAGTCTTACAACTATTATAAGGCATTCCATATTACATGAGTACCACTATCTTCAACTCTTATGTGTTGTCTCATCTTACGTGTGGTTCACAGTCTTACAACTTTTATGAGTCGTTTCATATTACTTGAGTACCACAGTCTTCAACTCTTCTTACATTACTCATGATAAATAACATGCACTTATACATGACCAGTTTAATCATAATTCAAATATAGCATACATATTTGCTTCATTCACCGCATAACCAAAAGAAACCCATTATAACAATCGAGATATATATGTGTGTGTACTAAAAAACATGGAAATCTTAATTCTACCTACCTCAAATAGAGGGATTTTCTTTCATTGACACAAATAATTTGTCTAGTTCGTGCACACACTCACAATCAATCACACCTTTGTAACAATATAAATAAACATTTAGATATACAATCAATGGGTTCTCTTAACTTCTAACAGTCTAGCATTTTCGATGAGATCATGCTCATCCATGGCACTGCTTGCATTTCATTAATTGTTGGTTGTTAATTGAAATGATCAATGGTTATTGAATTACAAAATCCATTCTGTTGGTCATTGATTTGCTATCCACATCTCTCCTTAAGTATCTGGAGTTTCTAACCCATGACATTGTAGCTTATCTTCACAGATTAATGGTTGTAAACCCTCGATTCGCATCCATATCCAATCTTGGACATGAGATCTAGGGTTAATGTATTCCCAATAGACATAAGTGTTTAAAATTTGGTTTTCTAGCCTATCCAACCATTGGATCAAGTTTTATAGCATGATAATAGTGATTGGTTGATTCAATGTATGTGTTTCTAATACATATTTGATGTTTCACAGCCTTTGAAATCTCTAAGTGGTAGATTAACCACTAGATCTCACCGACAAAATGTTAATTATATCCAATTATCCATAAGATTTCTGGAAATTCTAAGATTTATAGTGCATCGCATAATTAGATTGGAATTTGCAATAAATTGGAGAAAATTGATAGTGATGTTACCTAAAATCATGTTGATCCTTGTATAATAAAGCTTTAGAATTGTCTAATAATTGTTGGTTGGTCACAAATTGACTTGATCATGTCTGTGCATCACTATGTCACCCAGATCTTAGTTGGATCAACACCGGTCATGGATTTCCTTGAGGGGTTTTGTTCACCACATTAAGGGTAGCACAATGAACTGCTCAGATCTTCAATATGAGTCATCTTCTCCCTTGTACATAAACAAAATCTGATAGCTTTGTTTCACAGTTACAGGCCCATTGTTAATGATGAAAATGGGAAGTAGATGAGAGGTGGGAAGTGAGGATCAATAAGGTCCCTCATCATTTAGTGACACACTTTTAGTGAAATTGTGCATGATTGCAAATGGTCAATGTGGTGGGTAAAATGAGAAGCAAGGGAGAGGAGTAGGGGGAAAAGTGAGGGCTTGTGTGTGTCAGTCTCAGCTCCAGGGTCTAGTCATTGGCTAGGTGGTGGAGTTTTGTTAGTAGTGTGGGGATCAATTTAGTTTGGTCAATGTGGGTCAGAGGTAAGAGAGAGAGAGAGAGATAGATAGATAGAGAGAGAGAGAGACTCAAACGGTGTCTGTCGGGTTTTGGCTTAAAAGAGGGGGTGCCACGATCAATGCGACCCCTCTATTTTAGGCATTTCTTCTTCTTCTCTCTCTCTTTTTTTTTTTGTTTTACTTTTACTAAAATGCCCTTCATATTTGAAGTGCCATTACTTCTTCATTTGAACTTCGATTTTGGTGTTCTTAGTGTCGTTGGAATTGTTTTTCTAGGTAGAACTTCTTACTTCAAAGAAATTTTGTTCTAATATAATATAATTACACCAAAAAGAACCTAAAAATGCCAGTTTTTATGGTTCTACATATCTGGGGCTCAGCTTACCCTTTACCCTAAATCTCATCACACCCTTGGTTGGAGATACTTTAGAAAGACATGGTCCCCAACCTAAAACTTCAAATTTCTTTTCTTCAGTTCTTCCTGCTATGCATATCCATTAGGCACCTCTAAATCAATCTCACCTTTTTAGCACACTACTCCATCAATTCTGATTTGACAAACTACCTCTAACTCATGTCACTCTAGCAAGTAGATTTTTTGCATGGTCTGCCATAAGGGCCTTATATGGTGCCATACTAGTACTTGAGTGATAATTGTTGTTATAGGTGAACTCTACTAAGGATAGATGCTCGTCCCAACAACCCTTCTAATCTAATGCGTAGGCTCTTGGCATATCCTCTAATGTTTGAATAGTCCTCTCAAATTGATTGTCTGTTTGATGGTGAAATGAGGTGCTAAAACATGTAGAGGTCCTTAACCATTCCTGTACACTCTGCCAAAAATGGAATGTAAACTTGCTATCCCTATTTGAAATAAAGACCAATGGAACTTCATGCAAGCTGACTATCTCCCAAATGTAGAGCTTAGCAAGGTTCTCTAGGGATTGTCTCTATCTAATAGGGAGAAAATAAGCCAACTTGGTAAGTGTGATGACCTGGGTTTTTGTAACACGTTTTGTAATGTATTTTTGAAAGGCAAGACCCTTAGTAGTGTATATTTTTTTTGCAAAACAAAGCAGCGAAAATTCTTTTCTTTAGAACTTGTTTTGTAAATTTTTTTTACACTATTAAGGGCCCTGCCTTTCAAAAAATACATTACAAAACGTGTTACAAAAACCCGAGTCGTCACAGTTGATATCAGAGCATTTCATCCAGTCACAGTACAATACAAATATGTCCAAAAGAGAGATTATAATCCAAGTCTAGATTAAGATAGAAGTAGTTGTATAGAGGATTGATAGAAATTTTAGTTTATTAGCAGATGCTACCAAAGAGAGTCACAAGACAGGCAACTCAAAATACTCCAGAAGACAACATGGAGAGAGTAACCATGAGCAATGTGGAAGAGATGGTGACAAGGGGGTTGAGGAACCTCCTTCCTCACCTACAACAAACCCAAGGTTTATCAGCTCCCATAGAAATACCAAGTACACAGGCTCAGCTTGATGTGAGATATAATACACCAACACCAACACCAGCTACTCCCACACCAATACAAGGGCAATCTTCCCTTGTACCAAGTGAGGAAGTTAGAAAATCTCCATTAGCACTAGAAAAAGTTGACAAAATGATGGAGAGATTTCAAAAGATGACTACAGTGCATAATGGAAAGGGTGAAGCTGAGAAGGCTGAGAAATGTATATATGAAGTAGAAAGGACTTTCAGTGCACTACGTATTCCTCCAGAGTTGAAGGTGAAATTCGCCACCTACTTATTCAAACAAGAAGCTGCATTTTGGTGGAGATTAGTTAACAACACCTTCTTCTCAAATTCTGAAGATACTACATGGGAGGAATTTAAGGAAGTATTTAACCACAAATATTTCCCTTCTCATATACAAGAAAGAAATTTGATAGAGTTTTTGGACCTAAGACAAGGGAATATGTCGGTGATGGAGTATGATAACAAGTTCACACAATTAAGGAGATTTACAACTCATGTGTGTAGCACTGAAACACACATCGTGAATTGATTCATTGAAGGGGTGCACCCAGGGTTGAAAATAAAGGTGCTGGGTACTAAACCCACTACCTTGGTAGAATGTGTGGAAATGGCTTCCAAGTTTGAAGAAGAATACAAAAAGAGTCAAACTACCAAGTTTAATGGAGGAGGAAACAATAACCCAAAGCCCTTCCAGAAGAATGAAAGGCCGTGGAACAATTTTAAGCCCCAAAGAAATAAGAGGAACAATGCACCAAGGTAAAATAGACAACCATGTCCAAGATGTAGAAAATTTCACCAAGACAATATCTGCCCTCGATCTATACAACAACAACCACAACAGTTTCCAATCAAGTGCCATAATTGTGGGGAGTATGGACATGTTGCCACCTATTATACCAAACCATTTTTAGTTAAGGAGGGAAAACTAGAAATTGCCACTCGACACCAAGGAAAGGTCTTCACCATCATTGACGGCCAAGATGGACCATCCAATGCGATGATTGAAGGTACACTATTTGTAGCAGACAACTATGCCAAAGTACTATTTGATTATGGATCTGTGCATTCCTTTATATCTTGTGAATTTGCATCTAGTATACAACTGTTAGTGAAAAACTTGGGATTTGATCTAGATGTAACAACTCCAGTTGGAAAAATAGTTAAATTACAAGAATACTTACATAATGTACCTATAGAAGTATTGGGCACATAGACCTCATTTTATTGAACATGGTGGATTTTGACATCATACGGGTATGGATTGGTTACCAAAATCTGGATAGTTATGGACTGTCACAAGAAGAAAATCACATTTAGTATACCGGGTGAGGAAGTATTCGTACTATATGGGAAACACAATGACTTAGACAAATCCATTATCTCAGCTATGAAGGTAGTCAAACATATGTCCAAGGGGTGTCAGGCATTTCTAGCAACAGTGATTTCCTTTGATGTTGAACAGCCCAGGATAACAGAAATTGAAGTAGTCAGGGAATTTCAAGATGTTTTTCCTGAAGAGCTACCAGGATTACCCCCACACAGAGAAATTGATTTTACCATTGAAGTAATTCTTGGTACAACTTCAATTTCTAAAGCACCTTATAGGATGGCCCCAGCAGAGTTGAAAAGTTGAAAGTTCAATTGCAAGAATTGTTAGACAAGGGTTTGTTAGACCAAGTAGTTCACCATGGGGAGTACCTGTAATATTTGTGAAGAAGAAGGATGGGTCTATGAGATTATGCATTGATTATAGAATGTTGAATAGTGTTACGGTGAAAAATAGGTATCCTTTACCTTGCATTGGTGATCTCTTTGATCAACTCCAATCTGATAAGGTCTTCTCCAAAATTGACCTTAGATCAGGATATCATCAATTGTGTATTAAGGATGAAGACATACCCAAGTCAACATTTAAAACTCGATATGGGCATTATGAGTTTCTAGTCATGTCTTTTGGGCTGACCAATGCACCAGTAGTGTTTATTTGATGAATAGAATCTTCAAGGAAATTTTGGTTAAATTTGTGACTGTATTTATTAACGATATACTGATTTACTCTACAAGTATCAAAGAACATCAAGAACACTTACGAATTGTACTAAATACCCTCAGAACACATAAACTATTTGGTATATTTAGTAAGTGTGAATTCTGGTTAGAGAAGGTCCATTTCTTGGGTCATGTAATTTCCAAGAATGGAGTAGAAGTGGACCCCACCAAGATTGAAGCAGTAATGAATTGGGAGAAACCTAAAACAGTAATAAAAATATGTAGTTTTCATGGAGTAGCAAGATACCCTAGATTCATTCAAGGATTTTCTTGTATAGCTCTTCCTTTGACTTCCTTGACAAGAAAAGGGGTACAATTCACTTGGACAGAAGAATGTGAAAATAGTTTTCAAGAGCTAAAGAAGAGGTTAACTATAGCACTAGTATTGACTTTGCCATCTGGAAGTGGAGGATATGAAATTTATTGTGATGCTTTAGGCAAAGGGTTAGGGGCTGTGTTGATGCAAAATGGGAAGGTCATTGCTTATGCATTTAGACAATTGAAGAAACATGAAATAAATTACCCAGTACATGACCTAGAATTGGCAGCTGCAGTTTTTGCATTGAAAATTTGGAAACATTATTTGTATGGAGAAAAATTCAATGCATTCATAGATCATAAAAGTCTTAAGTACATCTTCACTTAGGCTAATTTGAACATGAGACAAAGAGATGGATAGAGTATATCAAAGGGTATGAGTTTTCCATCCAATACCATCCTGGAAAAGCAAATGTAGTAGCTGATGCATTAAGTAGACAACCAAGAGGTCTACTCACAAACATCACAATTAAATTAGGATACAATAACTCAGGAATTGTGTAAAAAGAAAGGATTTATTAAGGGGGCAGATGGGGTATATGTTTTCAAGAGAGATTGGTGGTTCCTTTAAATACATGTTTGAGAAAGGAAGTGATATAAGAAGCCCATCAGTCAAAGTTTTCTATACACCCTGGGGGTACAAAGATGTATCAGGATTTAAAAAGAAACTTTTGGTGGGAAGGCATGAAAAGAGAAATAGGAGAATTTGTGGCTAAATGTCTAAATTGTCAACAAGTAAAAGCTGAACACCAAAGACCAGCTGGAATGTTACAAACATTGGAACTTTCAGAATGGAAATGGGACAATATCACTACAAATTTTGTAGTAGAATTGCCAAGGACCCGAGCAGGCCATGACATGATTTGGATGGTTTTGGATAGGCTAACGAAGTCAGTGCATTTCCTTCCAATTAGGTAGATCTAATTAGTTGACAGTCTAGCTAAGTTATACATCAAAGAAATAGTAGTCTTCATGGGATTCCACTATCCATTATCTTTGATAGGGATAGAAGATTTACTTCAAGATGTTGGGAGAGTGTACAACAAGCCTTGGGAACCTCACTTAAATTTAGCACATCATTTCACCCCAAAATAGATGGTCAATTAGAAAGGACTATTCAAATCTTAGAAAGATATGTTGAGAGCATGTGCATTAGACTAGAAAGGGAGTTGGGATGAACATCTTTCATTAGTAGAATTTATGTATAACAACAGTTTTCAAGCAAGTATTGATATGGCACCATATGAAGCATTGTATGGATGGCCATGTCAATCACCTACCTATTGGAGTGAAGTTGGAGAAGGAAAGCTAATAAAGTTAGAACTAGTGGAACAGTGTATAGACAAGTTAGATTGATACAGAAGAGGTTATTAATAGCACACAATCGACGGAAGAGTTATGTAGATAAAATATGTAGTAACTTAGAATTTGATGTGGGAGAGCACGTATTTCTAAAAGTATCACCTCTCAAAGGAGTAATGAGGTTTGGAAGCAAAGAAAAACTTAGTCCTAGATTCATCGGTCCATTTGAAATCCTAGAAAGAGTTAGTTCAGTGGCCTACAAATTAGCCTTACCACCCCAACTCTCAGAAATACATAGTGTCTTTCACATGTCTATGCTAAGGAAATACCTCCAATATGACACACATATACTTTAAAGGGTACCAGAAGAGCTAAATCCAGACCTAACCTTCGAAGACAAGGCAATACGAATTTTGGACCGTAAGGAAAAGAAGTTAAGAACCAAAAGCATTCCGTTAGTCAAAGTCCTATAACAACATCACTCTGTTGAGGAAGCCACGTGGGAAACAAAAGTAGAAATGAGGAAGACATACCCTAGTCTGTTTGATTAAGTATTGTATTACAAAATTTGAGGATGAAATTATTGTAAGGGGGGAAGATTGTAATAACCCCAAATTTTGCAATTGATTGAGAAAATCAATAAAGTTTGAGTTTCAGAAATTTTGGGCTAGAATATTAGGGTTATTTAGAATGTACTTCTTATAAAAGTATAATCAAGGTATAATACATATATAATTGAAATTGAACTCAGCAAACCCTTCAGAATGTAGCACGACAAATTCTGAATTCAGATGAGAAATCCTTAATTTTCTTCATTTTATGGACAAAAGGGTAAAATAGTAAATTTACCCAAAATTAAAATCTGAGAAATAAAAATTTAGAATGTGCTGAGAAATACGAATCCAACACCACTAAGTACGCTCAATTCTGAGATCATGGGAATAAATCCTAATTTTTTTATACATAAAGAGCAAAATGGTCTTTTTACACTATGTGGAGCTCACATGGGGCCCACAAGGAACCTAAAAGAGGATCCTATGGTCAGCCCACGTGAAATCATGGGTCAAACCCCTACCAGCTAGTCTTGGAGAAAAAGGTGGAGATGGGAGAATCCAATGCTAATTAAATAATAAAAAATAAACCATAATCATTACATATAATGATGAAAAAATACCCAAAATGCTTATAAATACACGCCCAAAAATCCTCCAAAAATGTTTGTAAAATTTCCACAAAATTATCTTGACTTCCCTTGCAAAACTAGACATAGATCCATTCCCAAAATCCCAAAACTCCCAAAAGATCTCTCTCTTTCATTTTCTCTCTCCTCTCTCTAGATTGGAACAAGAGACCTAAATTCAATTGGCACTTTGTTCCAGATCAAATTTCATAGATCTCACCATTCTAAAATCTCCTACCCTACCTTAGCTACAAAACACCCAAAGAAATTGTGAGAACCAATGGTTCAAACAACGAAAATCACAGTACAAGTGGATCTTGGGCTATCTTATCATCAAAACTGGTATTCTCTTAATTTGGACTATATAACCAACGTTTTTCTCCAATTAGTAGGTGAAACAACTTTCTGGACATATTTATTATTGTTTGATGAAAATTTTATTTTACTGTAATTTGATTTGGGTGAAAAATTGTAAAAAATAAAGTAAATATCAGAACCTTCAAATCATGATTATTGGGGGCTCGGATGGAAAATCTGACCATACCAATCGATCCAGAAGGGTCCAAAAGCCCTAGGGTAAATTTTTTTATGAAATTCTATTGAGTTTTGGGACCTTAATTGAAAGGGATTGATTGGACACTCTAGAACGGACTATCCGATGTCCTGATCGGATTGGGGTCCCCAGGATGGCGTGCGAAATGCCGCACGAAAACGTAGCATGCAGCAGCATTTCTACATGCGCGCTGCGTGGGCAATGTCATCCCAACGAGACGACTGCATGTAAGCCATGGTCTTAGGTGGGAGCATCTGTCGTGCGTCCCGGTGACGGGCGTGTGACGACTAGAGTGTTCTGCTCGAACAAACTGGGCCATCCATTTCGATGGGCCCAGATCAGATCTAGGCCGTAGGAACGGACTGTGAACTTCCAGATTCAATTCATGAGTCATATGAACTCCAAATTGAGATCGAAAAGAAGCTATGGAAAGCTTACAACATCTAGTTTCTTATGAAATGATAAAATGGAGAAAATATGTTATGACACTTTCTGTTTTTACGAAATAAGTTTCCAATTGCTAGGATCTTCAAGATCTGAGGTGATCAGATCTTGGTAATCTGTTTTAATAATGATATAATATTGAAATGAAGTGATATATATGGTTTATTTGGACATATCTAAGATATATTAAGGGATCTACCCGTTATGGTAGAAAAACCCTAAAAATACAAAGGGAGCATGATAAGATGCTTGGGATGGATGGAATGAATGTTAATATGATGAAATCCAGGGAGAACATGGATTGAATATGAAAAAAACAACACAATATGATCTTTGGACCTTAATGAAGAAGAACCCCTAAATGTAATTAAAACCCTTGATCAAAAGGAAAAGATCTAACATCAAATGGTTGGATTTTTAAAAATATTAATGTAATTAGTTTCATTTTCTATTAATTGATAATAGCATTTTTAATGTTATTTATGTTACAAAGCATGCTTGTGCAACTTTTAGACTTTAGCATGATATGTGATGAGATTGTGATATTAGGTTACTAGATTTAATTATCCTAGGGGCATGTTAGTGTGATTTTATGCAAGTGTAACTTAGGACCAAGTTAGTATGATTTTGTGCCATTGTAACTTAGGACCATGCTAGGATTAGATTATACTATAGTATTAAATTGTACCTTAGGTCCATGTTAGTTTAAATTGAGTTATTAGGGTATATTAGTTGAAAATCATGCTAGTGTAATCTTAAGTACCTTGTATCATTACCATTAAGTTGTTCAATTATGTAGTTTTATGCTTTGAATTTATAATTCAATTATGGTTAAATTTCATTAGTAGATCTATTGGTTATAAAGAGCATAAAACACCAAAAATGGAATCTAATGAGAAAGTAGAGTTTCATGACACAAATAAGAGTGGATTATTTTGGACTTCATTAGTAAGGGCTATAGTTAGTAGAATAATAAACCCCATGAATGACATTATAAATGTTCATGGACTTAATTAAAATCAATTAGAAAGAGTACTTAGGGTTAACATGCTTATAGGAACCTTATGAAAGGTTGAACTAAGGTCACTCTAGTGAATATTGAACATAGTGGTTAAGAGGGTTGTCTAATAGTGTGACGACTAGGGTTTTTATAACATGTTTTGAAATGTATTTTGAAAGGCAGGGCCCTTAATCGTGTAAAAAGTTTTTGCAAAACAAAGCAGTGAAAATTCTTTTCTTTAGAACTTGTTTTATAAAACCTAAGTCATCACTTCATACATAACATAAGTAGAATTTTGTACAAGATAAAATTCCATTGAAGGAAAAGACTTTCATTAAAAATCAGAATCCATCCAGTGGTACAGCCAAATCCATTACAATACTTGTCCAAATTATATAATCCAACTCAAAGCTCATGATACAATGAAACTCTCATTACAATACAACACTCTCAAACAAAGCAAAATACATGCAACACCCTGGATTTTTAAGATATTTTTATTTATTTATAATAATAATAGCATTTTTAATAAGAGCATTTTGGGATCCCATGAGAAAAGTTTTATTTAACATTTTACTAAAACATATCTTAAAAACTTCGAGTGTTAGTTTTCCTTTCTCAAAATGGCATACATATAAATTAAAACATAAATAGATTTAAAACAATACGCGTATCAATCAACGTCAAATAAATCGATGCCTTTATTTTAAATCAAATAAATGTCCAAAACACAATAATAATATGGCCTAGGGTCTATCCATCATAACATCCCATATAAATGTCCAACATATGTCTAAACATCTCAATTAAATCCAAAATATAAAGTGTACAGTCCATAATTAAATTCAAATAATACTCCTGCCTATTGACTCACATCACTGTCTAAAATTCTAAGAAAAGGATCTTCAGCAGCTCTCACAGTTTCTCAACAGCTTTGCCTTTCCTGATATCGCGCTAGAGATCTAAGGCATTGCAAAACAAAGCAATGCCTCAGCAAGCTATCGCTTGTGTAGGTACATAAATAATTAATGTAATAAATGAAATAAATAATTAATAGTACTGATGAAAAGTCTATCATTTATGAAAATAGCAGTATCATAAGTCATGTCAAAATAAATGCCAATTTATTCCATATGCTAAAACATGCATTTCACAGAGTTAAAACATGACATGAATCAATGTAAATAAGCATACAATAAGAATAAGGGCACCCTAAGGTAATGGGTCCCACGACATCGCACTAATATCACTGATCATGAGTACTCATAGCCAACCTCTGAGTGTCGTCACACCAAGGCATACCATCCATAAGCATGCTCATCATACAC
Source organism: Warburgia ugandensis (assembly GCA_035236585.1). Taxonomy (NCBI): domain Eukaryota; kingdom Viridiplantae; phylum Streptophyta; class Magnoliopsida; order Canellales; family Canellaceae; genus Warburgia; species Warburgia ugandensis. Next base: position 37,706,499 of record CP141134.1, on the reverse strand, counting down.
GCACACATAATAAGAATATGGGCTACCATGCCGCAGTGGCAACCCTCCATGGATATCAACCACCGCCGCTCTCCGTCGACACCATAACAGGAGACTTAGTGTCTGTCCCCATGGAAAGGCTTAGATTGGTAGTGTGGACTATCCATGTTACCAAACCCCTAGCGAATGCCATCTATGGGCCGATGTCTATCATATCACAATATCATCACATCACAATCTCGAACGGTGGGTGGTCGACCTTATCCCTCCTAGCATGACACCCACAGGGTGAGAGCACCCTTCATCAAATATAAAACATGAAAATCATATGCATATGCAAAAACTCAAGAGCACTCATAGCTCGAAATCCCCAAGACATGCCCCTCATCCTGGGGTTAGCCTATAAAAGGACCAACTAATAAGCCTCTATTCTTATTTCCATGTCAATCCATGTATTTCCCATATATGATAAGAAATAAGTCTTTATTTAAGCATAATTAATTAACATCATGCTCATAAATGCATTTGTTATGAGTTTATTCAATAAAAGATTTCAATTTGTAATAATCATAATGTACTCAAAGTCACATAAAATACACGAAAAATACTAATTTCAATTTAAAACACAATCACGCATTATGCTATGTTTATGCATGGTTTAAAAATCAAGGCAAAGCATTAATTGTTGTCACCTACCTCAATGTGAGACCACTTAGCTTGCTAGTAATCCACTTAACTGGTGTATTCAAGTGCACCTGTACAAGTCACATCACTATTTAAAATTTTTTCTAAATTAAAAGTGGTCATTTATAAGTTTTTAAGTTAAAACTAGGTCCGCGTTGCCAATATGGTCACAACGCCTCTTTTGGATCGTGATTTGGACACCCCTAGCTCCTAAAAATCAAGTTTTAAAGACATCAATAAGGTGGTCTATACCGGCGGCGCTGCTTTCTGCCAGTTTATACCGGCATAAACCGGCATCATAAAGACGGCTGTTAAGTGTTCAATTTTGGTCAAAATACTCCTAATTTAGCTTTCAATTAGATCATCTAACCGTTCAATTTTACAAAACATAGCTTGATTTTGAATTTAAATCCAATTTACCATCCAAATCTTAAATTTTCAAAATCAACGGTCAGATGATCATTAGAATTCATTAAATGACTAATGTACGGTTCAGATGATTCTAATTTAGTCTTTTCTATTGCAGATCAATCAAAGGACGCACGGATGACTAAGATCAAAAGTTAACGGTGCAGATCATCTTAAAGAGGAATGGATGGGCCAGAACACCCATGAAGATGGATGTGATAGCTTCTTAAATGATAATTGAGCTCAAGTGAAAATCATGGACAAAAAGGGAAACTTGCAAATCTGTAGGAGTTTCCAAAGTGAAGAGAGGAGACCCAATTTAGCAAGGAACAAAAGGCAACCCCTTCCCCCACTTCTTTCTTTCCTTTTCCTTTTCCTTTTCTTTTTTTCCTTTCGTTTTCTATTTCTTCCTTTTCCTTTTTCCTTCCTTTTCTCTTTTCTTTCTTTTTCCTTCTTTCCTTCCTTTTCTCTTTTCTTTCTTTCTTTTTCTTTCTTTTCCTTCTTTCTTTCCTTTCCTTTTTCCCTTCCTCATTCTCACATACCCACTTTCCTTATTTTCTTTTCTGCCTTCCTTCTTAAACGTACCCAACGTTTTTTCATTTTTTTGGGCTTCTTCTCATCTCTTCCACCACCCTCTCTAGAGTTCTATCTTTCTCTTCTCCTTCTCCATTCTCCCACTTCTCCCTTCTCCTCCTCTTTCTCTCTTCTCATCCTAGGCTCTCTTTCCCTCCTCTTCATGCTCAAATCCGACCCCCACCTATCTCTCAGCTTTCTCTTCTCACTTACCCAGTACTGCTCATATTTCTAGCACCGTGAGTCATCTCCTCTAGTTTCCTCTGTTCATTGTCAATTCCCTCACCTCTTTCATCTACCACAGAAACCCAATTCACCGCCTAGTCCTGCTCCTTTGTTTAACCTCCATCATGACTGGTTGCCCAGACTAGGAGCAACCCTCTATGAGCCTTGCGCTTAGTTGGATGACTTAGGCATTTGAATTAGATGTGTGATCCTCTGCCCATAGTCTTCATCTGTCTACTTGAAGTAGATAGATCGACACACACTTGCCCAAGCCAAGGAACACCACGCTCCTTGTGTCTTCACTCCAGGCCCAGGCACCTGTAGTCTGCTCAGTCCATTCCACACCGCCTGAACCAGAAGAACCAATGATGCATCCAGCCCCCCCAAACACCAACGTCACCGCACCGCATCTGCCCCTGCGTTTTTCTCCTTTTCCCTTTTCCCTTCTCCCTTCTCTCTTGTTCTTTCATGCACCTTCTTCTCCCTTCGCCTATCCTACTCTCTCTCTCATTCTCTTCAAACTGCCCAGATCCCCAGCCAGTAGTCCTTTCTTTTGTTGCTCATCAACTCCCCTCTGCCTCACCTATCCTCTGCTTTATCTCTCTCTAAGTTGTCGGTCCAACACTGCCCCTTCTATCTGCCACTCACCAGAAACGCACTAGCGCCTCCTCCCTCGCGTAGCACCCCTTCGCACGCCTAGGTGAGAACCCAGACCACTGGTCGGCCCAAGGTCGGGTTTTCTCCCATCTTCTTTCTCTCCTTCCTCTCCTCCTTCCTTTCTTCCTTCTCTTCTTCTTCTTCTTCTCTCCTTCTTCCTTCTTACCCTCTTCCGGTTTCCATCATTGTTTTCCTGGTTTTTTGTTAAAAACTAGAAACCCCAGGAAATTACTATTCTGCCATTGGCAGATCTCAGAAACTACAAATCTGTCCTTTGACAAAAATTACATCTGTGTCCCCAGAAGAATACCATCTGTGTCCCCAGTTTAATTCCAACTGAGTCCCTGATTTAATTCCAACTGTGTCCCTATGCTATTCTGGTTTTACCTTATCTTCATTTTGACTATCCAAGGACAGTGCAATTTACGAATAGTGCAATCCAAGGACAAGCTTATCCAAGATGCCTTTTAGTTTTATTTTCTGTTTTCTTTGGAATAAATAATTGTGAACATTGCAACAATTGAATAAATTTGGATTTTATATTATTGTTAGTTTATATTCTTTTATTAATTGACTTTTATTGAAAACTCCATCATTTTAAATCAAGTCCTTGTGGGATCGACCCGTACTTGCATAAGTTACACTACAATAGCCCGTGCACTTGTGGTTAAACAATCAACAAGTTTTTGGCACTGTTACCGGGACTTGGAAAGGAGTTTTCATAAAATTTAATTAAAAATCCAAAAGAAATAAAAAAAATCCAGAAAAATAAAAAAATTAGGAATTGCAATTTTTAGCATTTTAGGAAATTTTAGGTGCATTTTTCAATTATTTCTAGGGCATAATCACCTTGTTTTCTGAATTTGGTACTAATTTCTAATTTTACTTTTCAGGAAATTGGAAAGTGGAGGAATTGGGCAAGTGGATCTTCACCAAAATGGAAACTTCCCTACTTTCCTAGAATAGGAATTTCTTTTTTCTTTTGAGTGAATCTTGTAGTGAGGACCCTTTGTAAATTGCAATTTTCATTTTAAAATTTAAAGGGTTGTATAATACAGGGCAAGTGTGGGATAAGGTAGCTCACACTTGATCTTTATCAGAAACCCCACTGTGAGTTTCCTCACTCATTTATTTCCTAGATTAGGGTTTGCATTTAGAATAATTTGCATTGTTTGGTAGTGTAATTCATATAGAAAGCATCTTTTATAATTGTTGCATTTTAGGATTTTGCATTAGTTTACTGCTTTTAATTGCATTTTTAGGGCATGTTTAATGTCTTAAGGTGATTTATATGCTGATCGAATTGCCATGGTGTGTGAAATTAATTAGTAAGGGCAACCTACCCCCATAAGATCAAGGGTGGATTTCATCACCACCTCTTGGCCCACTTAGGATAATCACCTCAAGCGCGCAAACCTTCCTTTCACATTAATTTAAAATCAATTAGAAGAGACCTATAGGGCCATCACATGCTCGTAGGACCCTCTTAATAGGACGCGATTTACTGTCAATCCAGTGGCTTTTGATCACTGTGGTTATTAGGGGTTACTTAATAGAGCCTCGCTCTTCCCCCACCTCCTATTGCCGTTTGTTGAGGTCTAAACGCCTCCTTACACAAGGGTTGTATTAACCACTTTGGACATAACCTAACTGGTAAGCAGTAATCAACTCCTAAAGAGAGGAGGAGCGCTAGTCTAGGCTAATAAAAAATGTTGTCCCCACATAAATCCAAGAGAGTCAAATATATTGTTGCTTATTAGCCTTAGAATTATTTGAGTGTGCCCTTTTGTTTGCACATCATTCTAGAAGTTAGGTTGCATCATTTAGGTTAGTTTTTCAAAAAGAAGAAGAAGAAGAAGAAGAAGAAGAAGAAGAAGAAGAAGAAGAAGAAGAAGAAGAAACAAACACAAAAAAATAAAAGAAAATAAAAGAAAAGAGAAGACATGATTAGTTGCACCTAATGAATAATTTAAACACTGATCCAAAGGGTAATTTACACCCTAGCATTAATAGAGAAGATATTTCCCATGGGGAAAAAATCCACTTTTTAATGATGATGAATCACCTTTCATCTTTAATGATGATGTTTCTTCATGGACGAGTAATCCTCTCTTTAATGCTGATGATCCTCCACCTCTTTTTAATGATGATATACATCAATGGAGGAATCATTCTCAACCACATGGAAATAGGAGAAAGGACCAACATAAAACACATGAGAATAACCAAAATTCTTGTGGGAAGACATTAAGAGATTATTTGCAGCCTAATTATACCAGCACACTTTCATGTATACTTTTACCTCCAAATGCTGGTATGATTGACTTAAACGTGGGAGTAATTCAATTACTTCCCAAATTCTATGGGTTGGATAGTGAGAGTCCTTACATGCATTTAAAAGAATTCGATGAAGTGTGCATGACTCAACATACACAAGACATCGACTTAAATATAGTAAGACTCAAACTATTTTCTTTTTCTTTAAAGAAAAAGGCTAAGATGTGGTTTCATTCATTACTACCAGGTTCCATACGAACATGGGAAGATATGACTAGGAAGTTCTTGAATAAGTTCTTTCCTAGACATAAGACAATTGCTCTTCGTCGAAATATAATGAATTTTACCCAAACGAATAATGAAACTTTCTATCAATGCTAGGAAAGATTTAAGGAATTATTGTTGACTTGTCCACATCATGGATACAAACTTTGGCATATCATTAGCTTCTTTTATGAAGGACTTAAATCTAATATGCGTCAATTTGTTGAAATGATGTGCAATGGTAATTTCTTAAATAAACAACCTGAAGAAGCATGAGAGTATTTGGAATGGTTGGCAGAGAGTGCACAAACTTGGGCTGATTCAGAAAAAGTAGGTTTTTCAAACGAGCCTAAGACCACCACCACATCCTCTAGGGGAGAAATATATGCTATGATTGAAAAAGATGATATAGCATCCCTAGATGGAACAGTTAGGCCATGGAAATGGAAAAATGTCTCTATAAGAAAGTTGAACAGGTGTGTGATATTTGTGAAAGTAATACACACCTCACTCAGGAATGTCCCATTGATGATGAATCGACACATTTTTATGAGCCACATTTTTCCCCTTTCGAGACATATAGTTCTAAGTGGAGTAATCATTCTAATGCCACAAATGAATACAGTGCTTCGCAGAAGGCCCAACACCAACCTTATTACCACAAACAAGGACCACTTATTCTTGGACCTTACCTTCCTCCACATAAGAGGAAAGTGGAGGATAATTTCCATCAGGTCATGCAATACCAGGAGAAGAAAATTGCTCAAATTAAAGCCCAATTAAAAGAGAACACAAATTCCATGACTGAATTGAAGGACATGATGTCTCAAATGCTACATACTATTAATAAAGAGGAATGTCCTATTCCACCAAATGAATATCTTGATGATATGGATGTAGGAGACGAGGTTAATTCCTCATTTACAGACATGGAACAAACAAAGGCAGTTACCATTATTCATAATGGTAACATAATTGAGCAATCTGGACTTAAAAAGGCTGAAATAGTATATAAACTAGTCAGAAAAAGAGATGAATTTATTGATCAGGAAAATGTCACACCCACTGAGCAATATGACATCCTTGCTCCATTTCCAAAATGGCTGCATCGAACTCCTACAATTGTCTCTAATTATGTGAAGCAGCCCGAAGATAAATTTATTCATCATTCCTTTTCAGAGGCCCGTCCAGCTTATTTCATATGGGACCGAGGGAAGTTTCGAACTCAGTAATGTTTTTCCTCTGAAAATTTTCATTTGAAAATAAAGTATGTAGCGTAGTTTTTACTTTCTTATTTTTCTTTTTTAGATTTTTTCTATATCTCTCAATTTTTTTTGCGTTTCTCAATGCATTATAATCATCATACTTTTTAAACATTGAGGACAATGTTTCTGTCAAGTTGGGGGGTGTAGAATTCTTGCAAATTCTAGTTTTCTTTTAGTTTTTAGGTGATTTCCTTGGTTTTTTTCAAAATAAAAAATTGAAGAAATGAAAAATTTTAGGTCATTTCTTATAATGATGAGAATTGGATTTTCTGAAGTATAATCTGGATAACTTTAGCTTATTAATAGAATTGAATATGATTAATTCATCATTTTACTCATTTTCTAAAGAATTCTATCAAAGTAAATTCTCGGATCACATCTGTACACGCAGTTGCATATAGATAGTTTAGATTGATAAGTGGCTATAACTTAGAGATTCTGAAGAAATTCAGTGGAGACCTATAACCTAAGTGAGTTTTAGAGACATTCATCCTTTTTAAGAGGTTATAAATATTCCTAATTTTCTTCAGCGTGCTTAAAGAAAATTGATCCCAAACTCTTAAATTTGGCTAATTACCTGAATAATTAGAATATTACCTTTAAAATTCTAGAAGTTCATTGAATTTGATAGATTATAGGAAACCTAGAAAATGATTTATGCCATCCTTGTTGTTAGAACCTAGAGACATAAAGCCTACCCAGAAGTATTTTTACTACTAGTCAGCCAACTTGAGCCTTTAATATAAGCCTTTTCTTTTGCCACCAAAATTATCCTTTACCCATATTAACCCAATATAAATTATCCATTACCCATTTTCTTTGAAAAATAAGTTAGAGAAGAATGAAGAAATACCTTTTAGTTGTAATGAAAGTAGAAAGTGGATATCAAGAAAAGAAAGAGTCTTCAAAGTGATTCAAAAATATTGAAATATAAAGAAAAGACTGAAAAAAAAGAAAGAAAAAGAAGAAGTATGAAGAATACAAAGAAAAGTGGAGAAAAAGAAATATTCACTTCATCAAAGAAAGAAAGAATTATCAACTTTAGAAGACCTCTACTTATTTTTTGAAGAAACTTTTAATATCCTTATACCCTTTCTTTGGTACCTTGTCCTAAGCCTACTTTTCGTCCCAGTTAAAGACCTATTGATTCTAGGATGCATATAGTCTTGAGGAGGAAATGAATGGATAGGATATAAAAGAGTGGTATTTCTAAATATTCAAAGGTAATGACATCCATTCTAAAGGGATCAAAATAATAAAATTCCTTAGTAATTCCCATTTTTCATGAGTATATGTGAGGTAAATTTGTTTTTATTGACTTTTCTCACATAATTAAAAGAGAGATATGGTTTGACCCCTTTATCTAAGAGATTTTGTTTCTGAGTGTATGCCATTAGTGAGGATTGAGGTCAAAACATATTTCAAATGGAGCTCAAAAGTTAAGAAGTCTACTTAGAGAGAGATTATTCTATATGTAGACTGTGCATACACACACTTACTCTGAGATCTGAGCTTAAGTGGAATGATTTTGGCATATGGGTAGGGTTTTGAATTCTTCAATCATTTTTATTAGTATGCTAAAGTTGATGTGATTTATTGAAGATAATTCTCTGAGGAAAAAGAGGAGTTGACTTAAAAATAAAATTTGAAATCTTAAAATTTGGTTTTTCACATGTTTTGCTCGGGACTAGCAAAATGCTGGTTGGGGGGGTGTGTTAAGTGTTCAATTTTGGTCAAAATACTCCTAATTTAGCTTTCAATTAGATCATCTAATCATTCAATTTTACAAAACTTAGATTGATTTTGAATTTAAATCCAATTTACCATCCAAATCTTAATTTTTCAAAATCAATGGTCAGATGACCATTAGAATTCATTAAATGACTAATGTACGGTTCAGATGATTCTAATTTACTCTTTTCTATTGCAGATCAATCAAAGGATGCATGGATGACTAAGATCAAAAGTTAACGGTGCAGATCATCTTAAAGAGGAATGGATGGGCTAGATCACCCATGAAGATGGATGTGATAGCTTCCTAAATGATAATTGAGCTCAAGTGGAAATCATGGACAAAAAGGGCAACTTGCAAATCTGTAGGAGTTTCCAAAGTCAAGAGAGGGGACCCAATTTAGCAAGGAACAAAAGGTAACCCCTTCCCCCACTTCTTTCTTTCCTTTTCTTTTTCTTTTTCTTTTTCTTTTTCTTCCTTTTCCTTCTTTCCTTCCTTTTCTCTTTTCTTTCTTTCTTTTTCTTCCTTTTCCTTCTTTCTTTCCTTTTCTTTTTCCCTTCCTCATCCTCACGTACCCACTTTCCTTATTTTCTTTTTTGCCTTCCTTCTTAAACGTACCCAAATTTTTTCCATTTTTTTGGGCTTCTGGCTCGAGCTCGATGCGATGATCGACTAATAAAGGGAGTAGATCAGATCGAATGATCTTTAGAGCTCTCGCCTTACTCAGTAGGCCCGGTAATAGCTCAAACTAACTTGGTTTTCTGTAAAGGCTATCAAACGAATTGGCCCAGAGAGAAGAAGAAAAGAAGCTCTTCTTTCATCCGCTCTTTTGCTCTTGTTCAAAGGAGAATGGCTCAAGTTGAGTTGACTGTTCTTCCTCTAGCCTTTATCTCGGCACTAGGTTTAGTCTTCTTTCCCCTTCGAACTTCACCCGAGATGGCTATTGAGAATAAACTCGAATGTTAGAATAGGCTGAAAGAATACAATGAAATTCCCCCTTCATTACTTTATATCCCCGGCCTTTGCCATTAGTTAGCTTGCACTTCCCTTGCTTGCCCTTTGAGTTTTCAAAGTCAAGGTGCGTTTCCCTTCCAATCGAATAGTTTCTATTAAAGCAAAGGCAAGAGGCGATAGTGGCATTGGTCTTCTCTTTCTATGAGGAAAAGGCGCACTTGTTTGATGAGCTAAGCGCTTTAGTCAGATCAGCCTGACGACTACAAGGTCGAAATCAATCCCTCTTTTGAAAACTGACTCATGAACGACCCCCCTCACCTATAAGTACACCTTTCGCCAGTTCGGAGCGAAGGGACTCGCAGAGTTAGCAAGCGAAGCGAAGGGAGCCTCTCAAGGTGACTGGGATCAACTATGGCGCAGCAGCTACGAATTGATTGGGAGTCATTGGATTCGGAAGCAGTGTCTTGACCTGACCGGAAAGATAAGTCATATGATAGCTGCATTAGTTAATTCTATAGCTGTCGCTCCTATGCTTAAACGGGTCAGTGAGTTTATGAATATCAAATTCAGTCTCACCTATCGTCTAAGATAGGAGGAGCAGGAGAGCTCAAGACAAACACTCCCTTCAAACCGGAAAGCTAATAACTCCCTTAAAAGCAGGAGACTTACGCTACCAATGCTTGAACAAAAAGCGAAGATAGAGGAGGGGATAGCAGGACCTAGCGTAAATGAGATCTCCTCCCCATAGCATCGCATCATGGTAAAGGAAATTGTGAACTTACCGTAACCAGATAAGGATGGGTAAGCAAACTGGATTAAGAGATCCATGGTCGCAAGACTGAGTAGGTCAATCTTGTTAACAAGAGGGTATGGCTCGACGAAGTGATGTGAAGCAATGATTAACCATGGATGTGGATCTTGGTGTTTTGTTTGTTCATTCCTATTATTTATCATATTAATTTCTACTCTACCTTCCCGGAGTTCATTCTTTGAGGAACTCTGTTTAAATCATTTCGGTGAATTCGTTCCAGTCTCCTTATCTGCAGATCTCATTGGAAATCATGTAAATACAATTCCTATTTGATATAGCTATTTGTGCAAGTATTTTATGATTAAAAAGCAACTGCCTCTTGTACTGATCGTGTATTAATCGACTATAACTATAGGATACCCCGTTTTCGCGCGTTACTGCATTTATCCGAGTGATCCACAAACGACGAAAATCTCTCTTTTGCCTGCCTCTATCCCGATGATTGGAAACCAAAGCTCTCATTTTCTGTTGAGTAGTAGTTTGAGTAAGTCTTGAATGAGCCCCTCGAAAGGTTGATGCAAATAAACAAATTTTTGTTCGACGTCTCCGAGCTATATATCCTCGCTTAACTTTGGTCATTGAATCAAATTAAACTTTGATGAATAACTAATTGATTTCTTTTCTTTCAGTCATTCTTTTCCCCTCCCTAGTTTATTAAAAACAAAACGGATTCTTCCGATGTATAAAATAAAAATTCCAATGGCTTTTGCTACTATGACCTTCCCAACCACGATTTTTTATTTCTTCCAGGTATTTCACCTCGGAATAAGAAATTGTACCGATATTAGGTATAAAATAAAATAAATAGTAATAGTAAATAGGTAGTAATAAATGGAGAAATAAAGAAATAGTGGCTTCCATGGGGACGGGGTAGCCCCGACTTCCATAGGTCCTTGGTTTGACCTCCAAATGAGAATTGAGGTCCTTGCGCGAGCGTCTCATCCCTAAGACTTGCTTGCTCTGTATGGACTGCCCTGTGGTTCCTCGAGTGCCAGCCGTAGAGAGGAACGCCATCAACTAGGGTGCTATTGGCCACTAACCACTCGCTCGCCGGCCGCTCAGGCTCCGCGTTTCAAGTTCGTTATCCTAACCGTCTCCTCTGTTCCACCGGGAGCCTGGCCCCTTCTTCTATCTTATCTACTGCCTTGCTCCTCGGCTCCCTACTGCTCTAGCCGCTCGCTGTAATAGCTTGCTTCTCGGGTGGCTCGCACCCCGGGTGGTGCTGCTGAGCCAGAGTGGGCTTAGCAGTCGGCCTATGTATTCGGGCGCACGCGTAGAGGCATGATTAGTTCCACAAATCTCACTGCACTGACCATAGTAAACTCCTTCTCGTTGTACCGAAATGGAGGTCTGATTTGAACGACCAGGTACAGCATCACATTTGACACCTGAGGAAGGTACAGCCCAACTATGAGGTGCATCAGTAGGTGTTACAATCATACGTAGATGAGTTTTTGCTGGTACAACCACTCTATTGTCCACTTCTAATAAATGTGATTGACCCAATTCTGGATCATCTTCTAGAATTGTATAACTGTCAAAAGTGAGTGACTGTTCATCGGAACTGTTATAGTCCAAATACTCATAAGGTTGGGTCGACGCCCGCCTACCCCCAAACTGTACTTGCAAGTTTCCCCGCAAAAAGCTCTCCACGCCTACCCTTAGAAAGAGCACTATTCTTCTTTAGTTAGGTAGTTCTCCCCTCTCTTAGAGACCGTAAGACCCCAGTGGAATCGAAGGCCCTAAAGACAACGGGGGACCCTTTCTCGCCTAGCCCTACCTACTTCAGTGAAGCTGAAACCGAAATGCGGACTTGACGTCATCCACACCTTCCTCCAGTATATCACTGGCAGTCCCTTGTGAGTGCAGCACACACCTTTGTGTTTGTTTCGGAGCCATTTTGGTGGGGCATACTAAACCCACTACGTACCACACCACTGGGCGGCTCGCCTGAATGCCGAGTCTTCCTCTGCTGCCAACTCAATGTCGGTTCACACTAGAAAGTGCTTCGAAAGGCGCCGGCTCCCTTCTTACTGATAGCACAGCTACGTGTTGGCACTCAATTAGTAGCGCTGGCACGTCACTCGGCTCCTCGGCTCACTTCAGTTGCAAAGACTTTCTCCTTAGGCGTATGTCTCAGCAACACAAAATGAGGGTTTCGCTCGTTATAGGACTTGACCAAAGATCTCACGACACGAGTTGACGACAGCCATGTAGCACTTGTATGAAAGTCAGTACCATCCCATTAAGGACAGGTTTTGTTGTTCATATGTCAAGGGCTGGTAAGGTTTTGCGCGTTGTATCGAATTAAACCACATGCTCCACCGCTTGTGCAAGCCCCCGTCAATTCCTTTGAGTTTTGGTCTTGCGACCGTACTCCCCAGGTGGAGTGTTTCATGCGTTAGCTGGGCCCTTGATCCACGTAGACTAAGGGCAAACACTCATCGTTTACGGGATGGCCTACCACGGTATCTAATCCTGTTCGCTCCCCATGCTTTCACACCCCAGCGTCGGTAGGGACCCAGAGAGCTGCCTTCGCTTTTGGCGTTCCTTCGTAGATTTAAGGAAGTCACCCCTACATACGAAATTCCACTCTCCTCTGTCTCACTCAAGTGAATTGGTTTCGATAGCATTCCGCCACTTTTTGGTGACTTTCACTTTTAACCCGATTCACCGCCTACGTGCCCTTTACGGTGTGGAGTCCTCTCTCATTGAAGAAGGGGATGGTGGGCAGCTACTCAACTCCTAAAGATGTCCAAACATTCACGATTAGTGATGCAGCTTCTACTCTGATAACTAGCATGCGATGTGCAAACCGGTAAGAGGTACTAGAATCCAACGATGGGTGCTCAATCAATCCTCTATTTGGCAAGGGTTAGAGCCCGATGATTAGCTTTAGCTTCTAGATTAGCATCCGAGAAAAGGAGGATTAGACCGGGCAGTGAGTTTCACAATCCACTCTTTCTATTTGCTCTAGCCAGGCTTTCATTTGCTTCTACTTTAACCTCCTCCCCAGGAGAAGGGCACAGAAGAGAAAGAGAAGTTGTGGCAATTGTATTTTGACGGAGCTCTGAATTCCCAATGGGGCAGGGAATCAAGCAGAGGAAAAGAAGTTTTTTCAAGACGATCTCCTTGTCTTGATGCACCGGCATAGAGGGAAACTTCTTCTGCGTTTTGTCTAGGAATCGATGGATCTTAACGAAAAATGGCTTTTGATCAGTCTCTGAAAAGCGTGATGTGGCTTAAAAGCCTCCTATCTTATTTACCTTTGGAGAGCATTTTAGACTTTATCGTGCAGCAGGTGATCAATATTCGAATAGCAGTTGGGAAAGGAGATTTGGGATGGACCGAGAATCACTATTTACATAAAAGAATTTATGGACCAAGCAAGGGCAGATGCAGGCAATTAACGATCTTACAGGTATATGCCATAGGAAGATGTAGCTTATGAATGCCTAATCCTCCTATTTGTAGCTCCTCCTAGTAAACTGGAGCTTTTATGGAAAGCTACTCTGGAGACTGGTAACTCACCCAGAGTGCCTGCTCAGGTAATGAAAGATAAGTGCTTCCCACGGGAATCACTGTGAGCGGGCGTAAGTTCACCCATTTGCCTCCTTTGACTGGAGGTCAATAGCGGCGGCCAAATTGATAGTCCTTGAGGGGATCTCTAACTTCATTGGAACGGGAACTGACACAAAACTATGGATAGATCCCTGGTGGAACGGCTCACCATTGATCCCCCAGCCATTTAGGTCCCACCTGACCGCAGTGGAAAGGTTTCAGTCAGTTAGCTCAATCATAAATAGATAAACCGACGAGTGGGATAGAAACACGATTCTCCACCGATGGAATGAGGACATAACAAATCATATCCTAGCTAGAGAGCGGCCCCTTTCGAACCAGAGTGTCTTCACTAGGGGGAATTGGCTTCTATTCGGTATTTGGTTAGTAAAGCTTTGCTTACCTTGAAGAGCCCTTCAATGAAGAAAGTCTTTCTTGGGAAAGGTTTCCAATCAGCGAGCACCCTACACACTGGATCATAGGCAGTAGTGGCCGACCAGTAGGTCTTTTGGCCATTCAGATTCGGAAGTTAGAGACTCAAGAGGTTGCTTGCCTGTGACTAAGTCCGAAAAGGGGTATACGACATTTTATACTGAGTCTGGGGCTGAAGAGGTGAGACCATAGTACGATGGGCGAAACGGTGTAGTTGGAGATGCTCAAGCAAAGGAGAAGGTGGAAGTGCATAGCTTTCACCGGCCAAGGGTATGGAACTAGCTCAAGGGATGGATTCCCCTAGAATAATTGAAAGAAAGAAAGTCAATGGTGGTCCACAATTAGGAAAGAGACTCTGAAAGACAAGTTTCGGGAGGGAATGCGGTAAGCTACACCTGTGCAGTCATAGGATCTTTGGAATTTCAACTCCTAGGTCCAAGGTTTGAAGATGCTAGACTAATAGGAGACCGAAAGCCTCACTTGAAAGCAGTATCGGGCCTTTCGCTGTAATTGAACTCAAGTGGCTTCCGCTCCCGACTATGAGAGAAGAATGCTCCCTACTCCGCCTAACTTCACACGTTCTTAATATATCTCGATTCGAGTAGAAAGAACGTGGAAAAATCACTCAGTCGAAGCAGTAGGGTGAATGGTTATTTCTTTAGATAAGAGAATCCTATTCACCAATCTTAGCTAACGGAAGCCCAAGCCAATCTCTAAAAAGATAAGTATACACAAGTAGCCATCCTCAACCAAGCCTTGACCCTAACCCTCGAGCTCGGGAACAAAGGCTTCAAAAGAAAGAGTGGAATATTTTTTGAGAGAGGAGAACTCCACTAGGTAGCTCCATTGATGGTAGTCGACTTCATTGTAGAGGTTTTCATCCCGATAGTGAGAGCTCTTTGAAGGTGAACCATCAATTCCTTCAGCGGGAGAACGTATTCTTTTCTTTGATCCATTCTCAGGGGTTCTGAAAGAGGCTCTTTACCCAAATGTGAAAGGCATTAGGCAAGATAGGACTGACTTTGATAGGTGTAGAATGACTCGACCGGAGTCAGGGCCCCCACGCTATGAGAACTTCACACCAAGTTCAATTCCCCTTTCCAGTTCCAATCGCCTTTCGATTCGAAAGGTAGAGAAAGTGCTGAAGGAAGGCTAGTCAAAGCAGAGAGAGGTGACTGGTTCGAGGCCTTAAGAAAGAAGAGTGGAATCACACCATCATAACATAAGTAGTTTTCCTTCAGCTCAACCAACAAGGGCACAGCGGAGTCGGAAAGGGGTGACGATTGCTCTAGAAGTTTGGGGTCAATCTAAGAAAACTGACTTTCAATTAAACGATTTTGAAAGAAGGAAGAAAAACAGTACCCGATTCTGAAATAAGAATCTATATAATATCAGAAAGCCAAGATGGTGAATGCTGCTATTGGACGCTGCTATTGAATCTGAAGCTATTGACTGTGATGTGGATGGGGCCTGGGATTCATACCCAGGCTAAGGCTAAGCTAAGGATTCGGCAGGCGAGACAGATATTGAATTAAGAAAGAGAGGGGTGAGTAGACCTAGATGGTCTCGCAAAGCTGGTGACCTGATCGACGTCAGGTCCTCATTCAAAAGTGACGATGTCAAGCTCTTTCCTTCTCTCTCTCCTTCAACGAGTTGAACAAGAAAGCTTCGCCCATTAGTGCTCTGTGAGAGTCGGTCTCCGGCAGCCTACGATCATCGCTGATTGTTTGAGAAACAAATCAAAGAGTCTTGTGAGAAGTTGAGAACGACTGATAAAGAATGAAAGAGATGTCCCACAGTACGGGATACTTTCTCATCAAGGGTCGAAGAGGCAAGGTGTGTCTGCTCTCGCCTTAATCAATAAGCGGGAGAGGTAAGAAGCAACTCGCCTTAATCAATAAGCAGGAGAGGTTTGAATCGACTGTAAGGAGAGGGTTTCAGAGCTCGCCTTAATCAATAAGTGGGAGAGGCTTGAAGACGATCGCTTATTGATTAAGGTGAGTGTTGTTGGCTCGACCAAAGGGAGAGGATGGAGACCTTTCAAGTAAGGGGGGAATATTTGATTATAATATTAATTTACTAACCTACTTGTTCTGTTCTTTTTCTAACATCTCATGTCATGTGTCAGCATGTGAATGTGACAGGGAAGGATAGGGGTTGTCAACAGTCATAGAGGACACATGTCAACTTTTGACTGATCATATGAATGTAACAGGGTCGAAAGAAAGCTCATCAATGAGATAGGGGTCGAACTCAAACATGCGATATGGGTACAACTGCACTTGCTTTCTCCTTTGCTTGCTCTCTTGCTCGCTTGGTTGGCTGCACACCGGCACAAGGGCTTGACCCATCGGAGTCCACCTCCAAGCTTTCAGTTTGCTTGTTTACGGCAGCAGTCATCAAAAGAGTTTTGACAAATTCCTCTCTTTCACTCTCTGATCTCAGTCAGGTCTGTCAAAAATCCATACGGTGTAATGGCCTATCTCAGATGGTGGCTGGTTGATTTCCAACTCCGTATACACTTTCACTGGGGTTGGTTAACAGCTTTTCTTCATCAGTCTAGTCAATCCGAAAACCATGGCATGAGAATTTGCATAGAAGGAGGTGAGCCCTCAACTCGCTTTCTTGCTAGGGTGCCATCAGAGAATGTTGCTTCCTCGCCTTCAATGCGAGAAGCTGGAAATCAAGGGTGTTCAACCTCATCCATTCATACACCTTCCACCATTCCGTTTCTTCTCTGATAGAAACTGAGAAGATGAAGAGTAGGGGGCACTGAAGGCTAGTCATAATCTTCACTTGAACTCTTTCTTCGGCTCATCTTGGGGGTAGTTGAGTTCCTTAGAAAGCGCCTTTCCGTCATCGACTTTGGGAACTAATGAATCAATAGCGTCAGCAAAGTAGCACATTTTGAATTCAATCCAGCTGTAGAATATAGGTTGCCCCCCTACCCTCACGCTACCTTGTGCTGATCGATAGTTGTCTTCCATGGTGACAGAATGGGCTATGCTTACTACAACAAATTATATGGTTGATTTCTTTCAGTCTTCAGGACAGACTCCATTATTTGCTTTCGGTGGGACTGGCTAAGACATGGGATCAGGTTGATCGATCATCTATTTCATCTTGGCCTGTTTTGCCTTCAACCCTGACCTTGCAACTACGCTCTTTGGCCCGTCCCCTTTTTCTTCATAGAAGGAAAAATCCCTACTCTCTCATCTCCGGGGATGGGACCACGAAGGCAGTCTCTTGCTTGAATTTCCTTGTACCTCGTCTATGAATCCTTAGGAAAATCAGTCCATATGTTGGCCCCTTTCTTTCTGTGACTTCTAGTGTGGGGAAAAAGAGAGATCTTTCAAGCTCTCCTTTGATGGCTACAGAATCTCCTCGCTACTCCATGAGATCCGGTTAGAACTAAAGAATGCGGCTAGGGACTGAGACTATGAATAGGCTAGGCTCATTCCCCTCTAAAAATTCCTTGGTGGGTCCCGTTAATCTAGAAAGATAAGGGGATACCTAAAGAAGGGGGCTAGGAACTTCTCTTCATTCATAGTGCTCATTTTCGTTCATTAATAGTTTTCCCTCCTGGTCCTCTTGTTTTTACTTCGCCGGTCCGGCCTACTGCTGTGCCTTTTCGGACTTCTCTGGCAACTCCTCAGACAGTTACTTTCTCGTCGGGTTAATGCTTGCCCGCATCTTCGCCTCCCCATTTTTCAAACTGACATATACTTGTCCCCAATGCATGCATCATCAGAGGTGGCACACAAAATATTCTCATCACTGAGGCCATACAAATTGAACATTCCAGAAGCTTCTAGAGACCGGTGCCTGCGTACGGCAGTTGAGGTTGCTCTTGCTATAATTCAAGATCAGCAGAAATGTCTGGAGGGGTAGTTAAAAGGGCAGGAGGTAATAGCAGAATAATTGTGTGCGTTGGTGGACCTAATACTTATGGACCTGGATCAGTCCCTCATTCTTTTAGTCACCCAAAATTTCCTCATATGGAAAAAACTGCATGGAAATGGATGGAGCATATAGGTCATGAGGCTCATCGACACAATACAGTTGTGGATGTTCTATATGCTGGAACTTGCCCTGTCAGAGTTCTTGTTTTGCAACTTCTTGCAAAAGCTTCGGGGGGTGTTTTGGTTCTTCACGATCACTTCGGTGTGAACTTGCAAAGGGCATCTTCCAGGGCAGCAGGTTCCCATGGTTTGTTGGAGATATGCTGTTCTTATGATATTCTCATAACTCAAGTTGTGGGTCCAGGTGAAGAAGCACATATAGATTCTCATTAAATATTTCAAAATGAAAGTGCTCTCTCCATACAAATGCTAAGTGTTGAAGAAAGACAGAGCTTTGCACTCTCTATGGAGACCAAAGGAGACATTAAGAGTGATTTTGTCTAGTTTGCTATTCTATATTCAAACGTCTATCAAGCTGATATTTTAAGATTGGGAAAAAATACAGTATAAAAAGAAACACCTATCATCAAATAAATCTCGAAAAAGGTCAAAGGCACTAGTCTCATATGTTAGTATCGATGCGCAGATTTCTCAAGGCATTGTTTTTGTATGAGCAGTAATAGTATAAGAAAGGACAACTGCTATTGAATGCACTGTTGAGGGAGAATGCCCCATTTCCTTGTCTCTAGAACCTATAGGGCCAATAGAAGGAATTCGTCTTAGTGCCTTAGGGTACTTTAGAATCCTCCGGTATTTTGTACCAAGGCTCTCTCTCTTCCTTCCATTGTAGTTACCCAACAAAGAGTTAGATCCGCTCACTAAGCTAGTAGTTAGTTGCTACATTCCATTCGGCGAGGAATTCCTCTTGTTGAAATAGAAAATATCAATTAGAAGAGGGAGATGTGGAACTCACCAGCGGATCTAACTCTTTGAAGGAATTGGGTAACTAGAAAGGTAGGAGATAGGAAAGGTTCACGCCTTACAAGAGAGAGATGCGAGTGCGCTAGAGGGGCGGAAGAGGGTCACGCACCCCCCCCAGCGTGGAACATATCAGATTAAGTTGGCCAAGCCCAAGAGCTGATACCACACTCGTTGAAGACGAAATGCTCACTGAAGAAAGCAAAACGTGGGATCTGACTGACTAAAAGATTGACCTCTCATTTCATGAAGCCGGAAGAGAACACCTTAAGAAAAAAGAAAGCAACTAGCCTGGAAAAAAGAAGAACTTCAACTATAAGGTTGGCAACTTCCACTCGCTTGAAAATGGTACAGCCTACCCATAAGAAACTATGCCAGATGGGGCCGAAAAAGCCTTTCTTGAACTTTGTTGTTTTACAACAAAGGATGCTCGGAAGGGGAAAGAAAGAGTTATAAGCACTCAGGACACTTCCTGTAATGGTTACTGAGACCGAAGGAATGCCACCAAGAACTACTGCTACACAAGGAAGGAACTCCCAAAGCATATAAATTGTCTGCCATCGAATCGAAAGAAGCTCGTATAGACGTAAGGAAACGAAAGGAATCTCGAGGAAAGATAGTTAGCTCGCCATGGAAGGAGAAGACATAAGGACCAGACCTCTCACTGGCTGATCGGATGGAAAGAAAGAGAGAAGGACTTCAACTTACACTTGAAGGGCTGACTTACCACTAGAATGAAAAGAGGCTTGCCTCAGGACGGAAAATGAATGTCGTCCAAGCAAACTCCCACTTAATGACCTGCATCATCTATTCTCTTCTCTGGCTCGACCACTTGTGTAAGTATACGTGGCCGATGAATGGGATCTTCATCTAGAAATAGACTCCCTGGTAACTAGGGGGGATTCAGTAAATGTCTCTTTTCTTACTTCAGAGGCAGGCACGAAGCATAGGACCCTATTTTGAGAATTATCTTGAAGTTCCAGACAGAAGACAAAAGTCGGCAGATCTAAGAGATCAACAAACAGTAGTAAAAAAATCAGAAAAACTCTACAAAACCACTCCTCATACGCAAGTAAAGCAAGAAGCCACTCATGAAGGAGTGTGCACTCTCCAATACTTAAGCTACCCTCATCTAACTTAGATTGGATGTCTTCATAGAGACGTTTTTAATGAAGCCCAAATCGGGAGAGCAAGTGTCGAGAAGCATCTGGCGACATTTCCATGTGAAATATCATCAAAGGCATCAACCTCCATTTTCCACATAAAGGAGATTCCCGAGGAAACCATCGTCCCTATATGCTCATATGGAACCTCCGACCTTACCTCATCTGAATCAGCCTATGATAGAGGGCTACCCCGATTACGAGGCTGATTCTACTCTCGTCGATCAGCCACTCGATCTTCGGAATGAAAAGGATCCCTGAGTTTTCTACTTTTCAACTATAAAAAAAAGGGTCCGAGAGGCTTTGAAGAGAAAGGGGGAGCATTACGTTCGATCAAGACAGCAGTCTACCCTCTAATGGAGGGTGCTATTCTAGAAGAAAGTAGGCACTGAACTGAGGTTTAACAGTGCTTATCACTCAGTACGGCCAGCCCTAGCTATCAGTCCAGTCCCTATGCCCGTCTTCCTTAAAGTATGTAATTTGTATTTCGATCTATGATTCTAAGTGGTCTTTGGATTGTATTCCGGTCAGAGAAGGTGCATTGCCCTCCCCTTTTGGCCTGATTTCCTTGTCTCTCTCTCAGTCCATGGGCTAAGGTGCAATAGGAACTGCAAGAGAGAGTAAGTGAACCGCATCTCGTGCACCGGAATTGGCTTGTACGATATTCTATTATCTTGTACCAAAGCAAGCACACTCAAAAAAGCGTCAGCCGTTGACTAGCCAACCAGAAAGACATTTATAAAGAAAGAAGCCAAAGCGACGTACCTACCGAATTCCACTACTTCGCCAGGCAAGCATTATGTTCCAATACCGGCAACTCCCACAACCACATGTTGTGACCAAGCAACTTCCGCGTCTCCCACTCGAACTGGAAGAGGAGCCACAACAGACCAAGCAAGGGATTCAGGATTCATTCCAACAGAAGAAAGCCCAGATATCGAATCTGAATTGAGCACTCGTACTTCGCTACCTTTCTCCGAGCGACTAATCAGATTAACTGATTGCGTCTGCTAGAGATGCTTTACCTAAAAATGACTTTCGACGTGGGGAGTGAATGAAAGTTGATATCAAAATCCTAGGCTCAAAAGCTACATTTTTCGATCCTTTAGGCCGTAATCACCTGATTGAAGAGGGCCAAGGGAGGAGACAAGATCTGATGAGTGTGAACGGGAGCACCAATTGCTAGAGACTAATACAGATGGATGCACGATGGAAAAGCCAGTTGTTGACCAGCTGGATTAAAAGAGCTCTTCTTTGTCTTTCCAGCCCCCCACTCGTACTGATACTAATTGTGCTTTCCATGTTTGCTTTGCCATATTCTGTATTCCATATTATGGTATTGGTATTACTTAATTAGTATAGTTAGTTTCATTGATTGCAGATTGCCTTTCTACGCTTTCAAAAAAGTACATTTTTTGGGATATTCATGTCCTTCGCTGGCTCCGTAAGAACAGATACATTTACATAAAAGAATTATTTGTGTACCGACCAAGCGGTAAGGCCTCCCATGTGGCGCACCCTCAGACCAATAGAAGGGGATTTCGAACTAAGCTAATGAAGGTGATTCACTCCAACTACGGGATGAACGCCAACCCCGCCGGGTAGAGCTCCTCTTCCGTATCTGTATATCCGCATCTTCCTCATATGTACTTTCTATGCCTTCAAAAAGGCCTATTATTGATCCACCCCCATATGAGAGGCTGTAAAGAAGCTATATCGACTCATAATTCGAAGAAGCCGTGAAATCCAGAAAGGAGGGAACTCAAACGAAGAGACCATAGAATGGTACTGCTACTTGAAAGCCTAGGGCTAATAGCAAGAAAGAGAGATTCGTGGAGAGATGTGCTATACTATATTTATTTCCTCATTGCCCCATCATATTTATGATTCCAGTTACCATCAGATTGAATGAAAGGGATGACCAGCAGATGATAGCAAGGCTAAATAGATTTGAGATTCTTGATCAGATGAGCGGACAGGGCAAGCACGTATTACCAGAAGAGTAGACCTCAGAGCGATAGATTCCCACTGCTTTCTGAAACTTCATGTTTGCCTTCCTTCACTCCTGAACTAGACTCAACTGAGTGTGCCTATGATAGGATCCTGCTACCAAGGAAAGGACTCTAAGAGATTGACTTGCGATCTAAAGAAAGTGAAATTCTGGTTGAAAAGAAAGTCTATTTGAGATACTCTTTCAGCTTCCATCTAGAAGAGAGCGTCAAACACGCCTTCTTACTAGCCCATAGAGAGTGATTCCAGGAAAGGGCAGAGCTGCTAACCTTAGCATCAACAGGAGATAGAGAATGGCTCGCGATTGATCCGCAAGAGAAGGGCACTTGACCAATAACCCTTGCGGCGAGCCTTACCTTATATTGGAGCCTAGACCGAAGAGAGTAGATGCGCTATTTAGAGTATATTTAGATATGCGCTATATTAGGGGGGATATAGACTAAAAAGTCCAAGACTACTATCGGCTAATGGAATCACTTAGTCTAGCTCTATTACATATGATGAAAGAAAGCAGCATAGCAAATGATTCTTTAGCTAATGGGATTCACACTCATTCACCAGGAAAGACCAATCACCAATACCAGCTCAGCGGAAAAGAGATGGCATGGGGGAATGGAATACGGGAAGGCGGGAATTACATAGGGAATGGGAGACTTCGAATGGAAAGAACTCAACCCATTTGATCAGAGACGCTTGTATGCTTTCCGACAGATCTATTGGATTGAAGACAAATGAGCGCTCGAACGGCCGTTAGACCTCTCAGATCTTGGGGTCGAACCGTAGGAATTGGATAGGTAGTGGGAGCCGCTCCTTCAAACGATCCAAGTGACGCCGGTTAAATCATAGCTTTTTCATAAGGAAGTGAATTCCTTTCCATTCCTCTATCTCCTAGATCTGAGGCTGAGTTGCTTACTCGCATCTGCGGTGAGGGCCGGTGCAGAAAAGACTGGAGAGAAAGAATGTGTCGGGCTCTCCAACACAGGTGATCTTGGGAAGGATAATGTCCTTCGAATAGAATTTTTTGAGTGAGATTCAACTAACAAGGCGTCTTTTCACTTTGGATAAACCTCAGCGCCCTGCTCTGGACCTTCTTGGGTCTATATCTCTCCTGTGATGTATTTTATGTTCATTTAATCACTTTCATGACTTCGCATCTTTGATGATGCTATATCGCTCCTCGGGCACTGCGAAGCACTGAGTCGCCTATATCAGCTCCAACTACAAACTAACTGTTTTCCTTACAAACCCCATAGGTTGCTTGACATAGACTTTGCTTCGAATGGAATATGCACAGATTGATCGTGAGATCCTTGACAAATGGAGGCTCACTTTTACCATAAATTTGGAGAGTTTGCTTCTACATGTACACGGAAACGAAGACCCTCGAGAACAAATATTGGACCGGGGTGTAGCGACTTAGTATGGCCTATTCCCTCTTCCGGTATATATTGTTGAGGGTCCTTTCAAATTCACATGCCATGCTGGACGAACAAGGAGGATGTGGAAGGAGGAGGTGGAGAGAGGATGGCAAGTTCGCTCGCTTCTGTGTCGAGGTAGAAGGCTAAATAATCAATCTTTTCACACTCACTCTCTTAAACCCACCTGACCCATCGTTTGATCCCTGCTTCTGGTCATCAATGAAAAGCGGCATTTCCACTTTCATTTGCAAAGGCAACTATCCTGAAATCAAGATCGGATGAGGTCAAGCTTGAAGATAAGAGAAGAGACCCATCCTTTAAAGGTACCACCCCAGGTCAAGAGAGATGATTTAGCACTTGTCATTAAAAAAAAAATGATAATCAAAGGCACCAAACTCACAAAAGCACTAATTACTGGGGAAGCTACTAGTTCGGGTAGTTCAGACAATTGAAGTGCTTCGAAGAAGGATCACTTAGGGAACTACGCGATATGGAGAGCAGTTAGCCAACCAAGTATGTTGGAAGTGGGAGTGATATCAGCCATTATAGCACCACTGCTTTCAACCTATTGACAGTCACTGTTTAGCAAACCATTTCTTTGATCTCTATCATAGTGTTGAGAACGAGAGCCCGTAGCCAACACTGACTTCTTTCTTGTACCCTTTGTGTCTGGAAAAACAAATTTTCTCTTTCAAAGTCAGCTTTTGGCAATGGGAAAAAAGAAATGAATTTATAAGAAAGTAAAAGTCGAAGGCTATTTGACCTCACTTTGAAACCAAAAAAGCCAGCCAAGTAAGAATTTTCAGTCAAAATGAGATTGTTGATACTTTGTGTTTAAGAAAGACCCTCACTTCTACTCATCAAGGACCTCTTCTTTGGTTGAATAGCTACACCCTATCTCTCAGAAAGTTTCACCCACATCGAAATCTAGCCCTTTCCCACCTAAAGCGAGCAGTAGTTAGTAGTCTTTGTTCACTACTGGAAGATATTTATTATAGCTCGAGGACTCTCATTTTCCAATAGATTCCTTTCCAAAAAAGGAAGGTAGTACAATCCGTCAGTTTCGTTTGAATCAAGAAAGTAGGAATCAAAAAAGAACTCACGATCCCTAGGCGAGCACTCAGATTGGCATGAGGCTGCCTTTTGGTACTCCATCATTATTTAAGGGAGTTGGAGATCTAACTAAGACAGTTGAGGATTCAGAGATCATCATGAACTTGCGGAACCAGATTGAAGAAAGAAAGACCTCTGGGGAACTCTACCATGTGATCGCAAACCCTGGTTCCCCTGGGCACAACTTGAAACTAGCTCAACGCAAACCATACATACACAAGGTCACCGACAAGTCGGTCTCACTTTCCAATCTGTCTCTGCACGCATGCCTGTGCATCGGACAGAAAGCCAACCAAGATCCTTTTCGACGAAGGTTCAGTTTCAGCCGCCGTAAAAAAGGAAGGTGCTTGATCACTTAGACCATTTGATACCGATCATCTTGCCCATTCACAGATAAGAAAGAAAATAACTCGTTCCCTTTTCGCTTGGCCTGAGGTAGAGGTGTGTGCTCGAATAAAAACCTCACGGACTACTCGAAAAAGGCTTTTTGCCCAACGAAAGACTGATCCCCTTACTTATCAAGGACGACATCAAGTGGGGAAATCACTTATTCTGGATCACTTTGGTTTGCTGCTACACCTGGCTACGATACCGCTTACGTTCTTGCTACCTTGGTGAAATTCATTTCATTAGTAGGTAATGAATCCAAAAAAGAGAAGAAAATGCCAATAAGCTTTCTTTCTAATAAAAGTTCGGTAAGAATCGGTGGATCAAATAGGACGAGCGAACTCCCCCCTTCAATTCATTCTTCTCCTGCTGCAAATGGCAAATGCTGCACTAAAGTAGACCCACTCCGTTTTTTGTTCGAGAAGTCATCGAATAGAGTAGTCCTACGCAGAGGAAAACAGACAGAAAGTAGGCCTTTGTTGACCAGTTTCGTTTTCCAAGAATGCAAATGAGATTTTCTAGTTATCTTTTTTAAGTAAGTGAGAAAGCAGGCAAAGAAGAAGGATTTTTGAAAATAGCAAGCGAGTTCTAGGGCTTCATATTCACCTGGGCCAATCCCTCCAGTGAGAGAGCCAGTTGCAGGCCAGGTGCTTTCCTTTCTTATTCCTTTCCTGCGATTGCAGCCATTGTAAGTTCCTTTCCAGCCTGTAGTCTTTCCGCCTTTTGAAGGTAGGAGTCCGTGAAAGGCAGTTTTCTTCTTGAGGAAGTTAGTGGATTGAGAATAGTTAGCTTATTTCCTGTCTTTCTTGTTGGGAATTCTGTTCCATCCCCTTCGCCCTTTCCAGAAAATCCAATTGATAAGAAAGCCAAAGTTTTTTAGTAAGTAAGATAAGTAACTAGTTGCAAGACGCTTTCTTTCAAAAGCAAGCACTTTAGTATAAGCAAGCCAATGAGCAATCCTGTCTGTGAGAAAGGGAAAGCAAATTATTTAGGATCTTTCCTGCTCATATTATCTATCTGTGATAGAGGTAGAAGCAGGGTCTCGGGTTAGGACAAAAAGGATGTTTGCAAGAAGTAGTTGTGAGAATGCCCTCAGTCTATAGAGGCTGTAAGGAAAAAGGCAAGTAGGCCAAAAAGCACTTCTCTTTCATTCTTAAGTACACGTATAGACACCTATTAATGGTTGCTAGGAGTAGGTGCTTGTCCTTAGTTGGTTGGGGAAAGAGATCCTACATCGATAGTTATTCTATCATTTCTTCATTATATCAAAAGGCGAAAATCTAGTCCAAGAATATACTTGAATCTGGAGATAGCACTGCTTGAAGCGATTGTTACAATATATACATTCATTCGTGCACAAACAGGGTTTATCCTGAAGCCTTTATTCCGCATCGAGGAGCAGGAGTGGGATAGCATTTTCTGATTCGAGAGCTTTCAAAAGCTTTTGACTATCGAAAAGAGGCCTTATAGCCCAAGTCCTAAACCATTGGAATGGACAGACCGCAAGTCAACAAGACAAGCAAGAGATCCTTTCCACTTTCCAGATGCAAGAGTTGCGACTGCGAGAAATTCGAAATAGAGGCCTATAGAAGCTTACTAATAAAGGGACTACTTGGAACGACTGACAGAAGAAAGAAAAGGGGGGAGGGCATTTATTTAAAAGAAGGAAGTCATTCGTGGATTGATTCCGACTGATTATTGGACAGATGACCCTTTGACATAGACCAATTTCCAGAACAGTGGAAATTAGCTCAGTTTTGATCTCCTATCTATACTATAGACGTGTGCTTTCATGTCTGTCGTCGGGCTTTTAGGTTGTGGTCAGCCACCTTTGTAGCTCCTGTATAGTTGTGATCCCCGCATCCCTCTTTGACCTCATTGAATAGCCTGCCCCATTTGTTCGTGGAGCCTTAGTGGGAAAAGAGGATAGGTGGGGGGGTCAAGAGACGCATGTACCCAAGCTAGCATCCCTCCGCCTGACGGGATCCACCCCTTCCTCGGCCATAGTGAAGAAGGATTTAGAAGGCTTTTTGTTAAGCATAGTGTTTTTTTCTCTTAAAAGTCTCGAATTCCTCACCTTAGGTCAATCAAGTTAATTCTGAACATCTAACGAGAGCTCTAATGTCATGTCAAACCTGAAAGCGGATGGGAATAAGATGTCAAAAGCATTTGCTTAGGGTTAGATTGGACTTTCTCTTTTGGCCCTACTTGCCACCACTCCGAAAGCCTAATTCGGAGCTCTCTAAATCATTCCAAAGTGACGTTAGGGGTCTAGCTCAGCTCTAAGCCTAGGATAGGACCTTGTCAAGGAACCAACTTCTTTCTATTTTAGTATAATGAGAACGGAGTCTCAGTAAACCGCGCTAAAGCCCACCCTCTAGCCCTAAAGTAAAGGGTTTTCCTAGATTCATCTAATTTTATTCTTTGTCCTACCGCCCTAAGCAGATCAAGCTTCCTTAGTGTACTGAGCTTACCTATTCAAGAGACCCGGAGACTAGCCGCTATACTAATCCCAGAGCCCGATATCCATCTTCAGCTTCTCAGCTTCGAAGGTGAATGTTCATATAAATTAGAGATGCCTAAGGTATAGTAGCATGACTCAAGGAGCCTATTCTTTTAGTAAACCTTTAGTTTCTTTCATAGGAGAAGCTCCCTATGGGAAGAACGAGAGGGGTACTGATCACGAGACGAATCTTCTACTGAAGAAGAAAAACCTCTTCACGATTGATCCTGGGTTAGAGTTAGCTAGATTCTTGGATAAATCGATTTTCCTTCTCTATCCGTACACGGGGTCTGGTTAGGACTCAATGTACACCTTCTTTTTATAAGAACCCGTTTCGAGCCAAATAGAAATATTAAAGTCTCAAAAGATTCCAGTTATCCTAGGTTTAAATCAAGCTACGTTCAAGGATTTTTCTTTTATCCAAATATTATGCACGGGATTTGCCTAATAAGCTCTTTTTGAGATCGGAGAATAGAAATTTCTTAGGTAAGAAGTAATCCCTTGCTTTTTACCGTATATCTGGCTTACCTAATAACAGAGTATTAAATGCTAAACCGTCAAAAATACCCGAAGTTCAGTCTGGTCTATATGGAATTTCGTTTATATGGTTACATTGAATTAGCCAAAACAGGTTCATTTCAGTAGCGATATGCTCCGCTCGGGAGGAGAAATAACTTAGCTTTTTTCTTGTTTGTTAGCTCCTCAACAAACAGCTGTAGTGAGGAGTGAAGTAGGAAGGGTTAAGGCTTAGATTAGAGTGAACCCCGCTCCGAAACTAGTTTAGTACCTGAACGAGATCTCTGAATCATTGTCCTACTGCCTCTACCCCTATTATGGTGAGTAGCTGGTCGGGCTAGACTGGCTTATTCCTTTTTTTAGAAACTTTCTTGTATTCCGGGGTTGACTGCCCTACTGATCACGCACTGCCCTGCTTTCTTTGCTTTGCTTATTCCAATAATGGAATTGCCCACTTTATAAAAACCATTTTTTTAGGCCAACTTCCGGAGCTTTCAAAGTGACGGGATTCGGTATTCCAATGAAATGATTCACTGATGCCCTACCTAAAACTAGTTCTCATTTGCGGGCAGTGCCTCTTTCCTCCCATGTGGGTCCCCTTCCCTGGCTAGGTATGGTGTCTGTCAAGACTCTCCCTCTTTCCCATATTATGTATTTAATGAATGATAAAGACTTTTAGTGAATCTTTTGGGCATGACACTCTAACCATTTAGTCCATGCCAAGAAATAGTAGAGGGGAATAGAATAGAAAGGGATCTCGAGGAAGAAATCCATACCGAGAGGTTCAGTAGGAATAAGATTGTTGGAAAAACCCATAATTACAAATTATGTTATGGTTGAGTCTAAACTGTTGCGCCCACTTAGCTATAGCTTCGGGCTTAGTCTCGACGGGAACCTCCCATCTTGGAAGCGAGGGAGTGCCTATCAACTTGTTTTCGTGCTGTGCCGTAGCCGTAAGTGAGATTCTACTGGTTAAGTCTTTCCATTCGTTATCTCTATCGGCCAGGTGCATTACTTTACTAAAAGCCTGTGATATTGACGTGACGGCCGCATCTCATTGTACGGAAAGGCCCCTGCAGATTGAGGGCAGGGCATCGATCATTTGTTCATGGTCAAAAAAAGCGAGGTCTGGGGCTCATTCAAAGTCAAATCAAGGGGAGAGGTACGATGAATACATTGATTATCTAGGTTCATCTAGTCTCGACAAGACGGGAATTGGAATGTAGGTGGGAGTAAGATCGTAGTCTCATTCATTCTCGGAAAGAGGCCTTCGAAAAGACGAAAAGAAAGTGTTGAAGCCCGATTAACATTCTTGATCTGGGATCGGGGAAAACGTTTAACTTTTAGTAGCTCTTTTCCCTTTTGCCGTTCCAAGAAGGAGAGTGGGGGATGGTACGTTTAACTGAAGGAACCGTCTGTCTATCAGTAGCTTCATCCTGTAAGGGAGTCTTTGACTTCGAGTACACCTACACCTGGGGGGTTCATATCCTATTTATATCTATTTCAAGAGAGAGTGGTAGTTTCATCCATGACTGGGTGGGTTCGGTATCTCTTCCCGAGCATCTTCTTCCTTCAAGCTTGGAATGGACTGATGATCCCTATTTCCTAAAGTAGGACACTACCTCCAAGCTTGACTTTAAAGGGAAAACCCCTGCAATTTGTCCCAATGGTAGATCCGTAACTTCTTTCCCTCCTTTTGGAGTGGGAAATTGATTCAATGAGAAAGTTACAAGATCAAGAATGAGGAACGGATACAAGAGGGGTTTTCCCTTTAAAGTCAAGTCATCGAGCTAATAGGTTTAGTCAGCAACCCTTTATCTACTAGTTAGGAGTGAAAGTTTCTCTTTCCTTTAGCTCTAAAGCTGTCTTTTTGAGGAAAACGTCGAGATAACCTTTTCTGGCATTCTTTCATATAAAGCAGTCGGTGAAGCTTAAGGTAAGGTTATGCCGTTGAAGACCGGTATCCCTTCCCCACCAGGAAACTCTGGTCAGTTCTCTAACTCTACAACATTGAGTTAACACATAGCCCTTCTTATCGCAGGCTAACACTAAATCACGAAATGCTACCAAGGTGTGATCAGTATAGTATGTCATAACCTGTTTGGTGCGCCAACCATGGTGTGCCAGCCATCTTGGTTGTTAGTTATTTGAGTATCCTGTCTTCCTCGAAAACGGCTATTTGCTTTACTCAGCTATCTAACTTGGGCAGTGAAGGAAGGGAGGGAAAGAGGGCCGCTCCATGATTTCATCATTCTTTGTCTCTATGACCAGAGGATCAAGACCAGGAACAGGAACAACTTCTTTCTATTACTACGGAAAAACTGATGGAAACGGGTCTCTACGCCCTAGCCCACAAACCACCATATTTCTCTTTTCCCATAGGGCCGGTGGGAGCGCTAGCTTAAAGCTCTAACTGTTGTGTGACCCTCAGCTCTAGCTTCATATGATTAAATAGTGCATGATTTCTGTAGGGCTAGCTTGGCTTTAGCTACTTTTCTAGTTCCTTAAAATTCGACTTCAGATTCGGCAAAGAATGAATTTGCTTCCTTACCTCCTCCATGTCCTGTCCGCTTGCTTGAAGTTGAAGCTTTGTTCCCGTGTCGATCTAGGGCAATAAGTTCCTTAACAACCATCGCAAACAGTCTTGCTAAGACCGGTGGATATGTCGAATCTGAGCTGAGATAGGTCTCGTCTAAGCCCTTCTGCAGATTCTCAAGCAAGAGCAAAGAGAACAGAGGATTGCCCACTAACACTAAGAGCCCATCATTTACCCGAACGAGATTGGATAGTTGCTCTATCTGCTCTCGAATCGGATTCTGTTAAAATAGGCGAAATGGCCCTTCCCCTCTTCGAATATGAGATAATAGTTACCTTTCTAACTGCGTATTCTTCCTCTCTTACTTTCCCTTTCATGGGTAAGTAGATAATCGGTCCCTTCCCTGGCCCCGCAACCAAGAGCCAAACACACCCCGGGCAATGAGCCTTACTTGAGAGGGGGCTTTCACTCTCGCCCTATAGAATGAATTGTTGGAGAGGTCGAGGAAGGTAGGTTGGGAATGAAGTACCAACCAATTAGAAAGATTTATGTGATTCATGTCGAAAGAGAAGAATGGAAGGATGGTCCTACCTTCCTTGTTGGTTGGTAGGCAGTAAAGCCCTCATTATATTTCCTACTACTGAGATTTTCTAAAAAAACCTTGGAATGAAAGGTAGTCGTCTAATAATGAGAAATATAAAACTTCCTGCCCATCTTGAGTAAGGAAGGAAGGAAGGAATTTCGTTCCGGTGGTGTGACGTCTACCCTATAGGAAAAAGAGAGCCCCCCCTTATCCTCCTACCAGCAAAGATTCCTATCACCGTGAAAACAAAGAGAAAAAATGAAGGTTGAGTTGAATGATCCCGTCCAGAAGTCGTTCGGTAAACTCCCTCCTCATATTCGTTCGTTCAAGCAAGTCTTCTGCTTTTATCTCTTCTCGTATGAGATCCCTTGTCATCGGAAGCTCTTTTTTTCCTCTTTATAGGATTGCCTTGGGACGTCTTCCTTTATGTCCCTTCTTCTTCTTCATCCTCAGATGAGTGTGACTTTAGACTTTATATTCAATAGAAGGAAATACAGTATCAGGTGGAATGAGGCTTTACAAAACAAAAAATCTTTGTCTTGAACCTAGGCGACTTGCTTGAAATCTAGCCTTCCTTTTTGGAATATGAAAAGACACCAACCAAGCCAGCTTTTAGATGAAAGAAATGAGGCCTTTCAAAGTAGGACTTTAGAAACGATTTTAAATAATATGAGACCACGCCTCCAGAAAGATTCTGACAGAAGAAGATTCCAACAAACAAACCTTTGTATAGGCCGGTTATCATCTACGTAACCGCAAACTTGCTTCCTTCAAGGAGAGTTTTGCTTTGCTTTGTCCCTCCTCGAAAGAGGGATGAGCGGAACGGCTTCGGTATTGATAAGCATTCCCCCGACAAACTCAGTTTGGGCTTTCCAGTCTCCTTCCCTTTAATTGCACGAGATAAGGAAAACGAGATCATCCTCTTTCTCTGGACAAACAGCAAAAGAAAAAAGAATTCGGCTAAAAAAGATGGGATGATTTCTTCCTTTCCTGCTGGATTTTCGCATAAATAGGATGTCCCTATCTTCCTCTTCCCTAAGGAGGAACTACTAGAAAGCCTTTCTTTTAAAAGAGAAAGAGGTGAGATCCTAAAGTACTGAGATTGATTGGCTTTGCCGCCTTTATTCGCTTGCCCATCTTTAGAATCTTTATTTTTCTTAGCCTTGCACGACTCCTGCGCTTGGAAAGGGCATCTCAAAAATAAGGGAAAACTAGAA
Source organism: Warburgia ugandensis (assembly GCA_035236585.1). Lineage (NCBI taxonomy): Eukaryota > Viridiplantae > Streptophyta > Magnoliopsida > Canellales > Canellaceae > Warburgia > Warburgia ugandensis. Next base: position 37,674,351 of record CP141134.1, on the reverse strand, counting down.
ATGATAGTCCCCCTAGTTCGTTACGTTCTTTATAAGGGTTAGTTTATAGTATTAGGCACTGGTGTTAATGTGAGCCCTCCAACTCTCAAACGATTGGTCTTACTAGAAACTGTTTTGCCTTCCTTTTTCTGCCCTAGCCACCATACCTCTATTAGACTTAAGGAGCAATATTGGCAACAGAGCCCATCCCCATTCATTCCCTTCTTCTAATTAGAAAGCCTCCTCAGACCCTTCCTTTTATTCTCCATAAGCTTTTATTCTCCATAATAGTAACTAACTTTTATTCTCCATAATAGTAACTAAGTATATATATACTCCGTACCAGTATATCTATGGACCTTAGCAGAAGCGAGATAACTGCCATTGGCTGGCCTGGGAAAGCATTTTTAGCAATAGAGAGAATAGGTCAAAGCACTGGGTTACAGGAAGTCGTACTAGAGAGATTAGATTCTAATTATAACCGCCAGGGCACTCCACTAGATGAATTACCCAAAGTTAAGTATAGGACAGGAAACTCAAGACTAAATAGTTGAGGATTCAAAAAAGGCAACTTAAATGGGCCTGTCATCGAGAGCAAATGGTCTGACACGACATGAAAAGCGCTTAGCACTCACCACTCTCGGTAATCCCTTTTATTCCCTCTCTATATAGGGCGAATCTCTCCTTTGGTATGTAAGAGTTTATTGGATTGGAACTGTAGGGGCAAAAAAGGTTATGGGCCTATGACTCCAACTCCATCTCCAGGGAACATAACTGGCCTTTGGCCTGCAATTGGATCTAAAAGATTAGCACAAGAGATGTCATTAGTACGTAATGCAACCTATCACTCTTGCTCGATCCAAGAGAAAAGGAAGATAAATAGAAGCCCTTCTCTCTTAAACTAGCTCGCTGGCTGTAATGGACTCTTGGATTGCCATTGGCCTAATTGGCCCTAAAATGCGAGCTTTCTATCTCACTTGTTTGCTAGCTTGCAACTGCTGTTACAGGCACTGAAACTAACTCGTCCATCCACGAGGCAAGAGATTTTCTGGATAAGAAATTAGTCGCGAAGAAAGCTAAATCTAAAGATAGGGGGAGGAATTCTATTTTAAATAGCTTAACTAGCTTACAAGGACTTAAGAATGAAAAAGGCAGAAACTTCTATGAGACAGGGACTAGTCGGCTATAAGGCAATCCTACTGAAACCCCTTTGTAATTTTGAATTCCTGCCTGCCCTCGAAAACACATAGGTTCCATAGTCGAATAGTTTTAATTAAGAAGGTAAATCTTTATAGATATTAGCATTAGACCTCTTTTTCCTGTGCTTTACTAGTAGGGCTAATGAACGACCCTTTGATCTATGTCGTTCCCAGTTCAGCCAGGTCTGATTAGAAATGCTAAAATGAGTGGAGCGAAGGGCTTTAGAGGGAAAAGGGGGGGCGAGCTTTAATTGAAGTAGGGAGTCAATTAACAATGAGGCTGTAGTTTACTAATAAGGACTATTGCGACTAATCTAGCTACCCCGAAGAGAAGGAAGGCAACAAACAAGAGCATATTTTTTAGATATCCTACAATTAGAGCTATTAGCTTAGCTGGAGTTTTTCTTGGCCGGCTGAGTACGGAACACTAGCTTCCTCTACTTTAACACTTCGTTCACTGCTAGCCCGGAGTAAGACATGCCACCTTAATGCACTAGCCAGTTAGAAGGATTTGAACTATTACTGAACTAGCCTTCAAGACGAAAGGAACGAAAGCAGGCAACATGAGTATGCTACTTCTTGCGAGAATGCATTCTAATGGTTTGTCATGTTCCTACTCCAACTCCTGCGAGAATGGCCCTCCCTACTATATACTACGCTCGGAAAGTCGGTGATAAGCAAGAAGAGAAGTCTCGAGAAGTACTTCACTTAGCCTTTCTCTAGTAGTTCTTCCCCTCCTTCCTCACTACGCTTCGCTTGACTTGAGTTGGGAATAGTCATATTCATATTCCTCCTTTTATAAAAATCCTCGTAATGCTTGTATTCCTTTACTAAACGGAAGGAACGGTTCCCCTACTCTCTTGCTAATGGACTATAGTCGGAACGAAGGCACGGATTATATACCAAGTCTTTCCTATTCTCCTAGTCTCGCAATTGTCAGCTCCTTAGCTTTGGTTTTAGCCCCTTTCCCATTTTCATAATAATAAGGTAAGCTTGCTTGTGTTCAGGCTTTCGAGTTTGATATCACCATATACTAGTGCTAGTACGGGTGAAAGCCTCGAAAAAGGCTTAAAGCCATTTCCTAGCAACACAAGGCAGGCTAGAAAGGCGAGATCTTAGGAAATCCGAGAAAGGGAAAGGGCTGAAGCTGGTGATGACTGCTATGATTAATAAGAATTGGCAATCCATGCTAATTGGTGCTCCTAGGGGTGAGTGGTTTTGGATTGCATTTGTTTACATATAGAATGAACATAAGGAATGCTTTTTTGGCCCCTATACCCATAAAAGGAGACGAATAAGTCTCTAGGTGATGTCTTCTTGGTACATCGTGTGGTTAGAACCTGCCCCTAGCAAAAGTGATTGATAGTTGCGATAGAATAGGTGTAGAAGGCGACGACATGTCAGTGCATGCGCTTGATGTTGAAATTCCAGGGCGAAGTGTCTAGCTTCCTAGAAATGGTTGGAGCTCAAAAAGATATAGTCCCTAGCGATTCTTAGTTTATGTTTCTCGCACCCCCAAGTTTGAGGTTTACGAGAGGTTGGTCTATCTCTCAAACGAAACAGTTAAGGAGGTATTTCTGAAGAAAAAAAAGGGAGTCCGAGTACACTCCTTCGGGTACCTTTCCATACCAGTCGAGCTACTTTGTTCTTGGATCGGAAGTGAAAATACCTATTGACCTTAGAGCTGTCTCGCAGGACAGGCTCTTGAGATTGTTGGGTATGGCCAGCCATATTAGAAATAAGGTGAATGGATAAGACGAATACAGGGGATATTGAAATAGACGATATAAATTCTACGAAAGAGGAATACATTTGGTGGATACGGATGCATGAGGAAAGGAAGTGCGTGTTCAGAGTTGGAGGATTCCAGGCCTGAGGTTCCTGCCCGATGCAACGCAACGTTCTGAGGAACTAGATAGATCAAGGTTTATTTCCACATATGCATTAGCAAGTCGAGCTGACGTAATTGATGACAAGAAAATTACACATGAAACTCTGCAAAAACGTTGAATCTTAACAGTAGAAGGCGAGAATCCCAATGAGTGGGCTCGGCACTTCCAACAAAAGAAAAAGAAAAGAAGTATAGGAAAGAAAAAGTGGGTCTGGACGACAACCATTCCTTGAATTTAGTTCAGGCAAAGCGATAGACCCAAAAAAGGGAGGAGTGTGGAAGCCACTCGTCTCCAACTCTAAAGAGGAGGAATATTGGATTGAGCTGAACTGTCAAAGAGTCATGTTGGGCTTCAACTATGGACTAGGAGTTCTCCTCGGAACTTTAACCATAGAGAGGCAATTGACCTTTTAGACAAATTTCTACTTGGAAAAGCGCTTCTTTTCTTGCAGACCCTTGGATTGTGAAAGTTGTGTATATTTTTTCAGCCTTATAGACACTAGAGCAATAGTTTATTTAGGGGGTTAGCTTTGATTCAATGGGAAGATGTTTTGGTTGGGCTCTGAATCCGTACCAGTCACGACCATCCAATGGTGGGTAGACCTCGTTTAGGGAAGCCAACTTAACCCCATTTAGTGCAGCTACTTAGGAAAATCGCTTTGACCGAAAAGCTCTTTCTTTTAGGTGTCGAGATCTTTCGGAATCTTGTCCCTATCTCTCCTGGTCCGGGCACTGACTCACGTGTTTTGTACCTCTACCTCTTCTACTTGTACCCGCTATTTGGTCCCCAAGCCAAGCGTAGTGCTGGTTGTCAAACTCTTCCACGCCAACTTGTCACTACTAAATGCAGAAGGTCCCTTTCGGGGGGATAAGTAGTGATTAGTAATTCATTGCATATGTGATGTAGTAGGTCACGTACATTTGTTCTAGATCAATGAATGCGGAATAAATATAGACGGATTCCCCATCGTTACAGCTTGTTTATCCACTCACCATGCGGGATTCGAGGATTATTTTGTTTAAATGAAACTTAGTCGTCAACTCGTAATTCAAAGCCCTTAGTGGGGTTTAGCTCTATCGGTCGAAGCAGGTTGATTGGTTCCAGGGCTACGCGCCTATCTGCTTTCTCAAGTTTAATACATCCCTTATTCCCTTTTCTGTTGTGTTGGGCCTGCCTTGATTCAAATGACGTGGCTCGTCCAGTTCCAGATGTCGCATCTTGGTTAGAATCCTTTCTTAGCTTTATATACCCGGAAATGCATACTATAAAAAGTAGATCAGAGAGTAGGCTTCTTATAAGATATAGAAGTAGGGAAGGACTTGACTAAGTAGTAAATATGGGGGGCACAGCAAGGAGGTTTATGAGAAGAAAGATCAGGCTGCAGCGTGGGGACTAGAGAGGGAATGCTAGACTCCATGCCACCTCACGGCTTCCTTGCTTATCTCACTCGAATGCCTTCTTCAACTTTGCAATTGAAAAAGAATCTTTTGCCCATCTTCTTCTTTACTAAGGTGGGGAATTAGGAATTCTTAAACAAAGAGGGGATTCAATCTAGCCACAGAAAAACCGCAGCTACCTTCTTACTAAGAAATCTTATGCCTTGAGCGATTGGCGTAAAAAGGAAAGCAAATAAAGGACCTGTCTTGCTGGCAAAAAGAGAAAGAAAAAGAAAAAGGAGTTATACATACAAAGAAAGGTCTCGAGGAAATGTGAGAATGGTTCCATCTATGACTAGCAAGTGAAAACAAGAAGCTTACTAAACATATTACACTCATTGAAAGAAAAGGAAGGGAGGGAGTTAGTTTGTTCAAGTCAATAAGAGGTAAGGTCTCGCTTAAGTGTGCTGTGGTATCTCCCGAGTAATAGATGAAGAGGGTCTCTCTCCGGGGTAACTCTCAATATAAGTAGGAACATCTTTGTGGACAGCTGATTGTGTAAGAGAATAGGTTCCTTCTATTCTTCCTAGAGGCAAGAGAAGCGTGCTATTCTTTGTCCTCCAAATCTCGTAAGAGAATAGAATATAGGGCTATTTCCTCCATTAATGGGTGCCCTTTTCCCTTTTGTGATTGGGGTTACGTACTTGCTTGTCTGGTACTTTAATAATGTTCACACTCTCTTTTGTTTAGTGTAAAATCCTGATCCCAGCTGACCCTAGAATCAAAACCTTATTGTTCTAAAGGCATGGCTCTCTCGCATCTTATTCTACTACTTCGTTTGTAGAGGAAGTCAGTCCTGAATCTCTGTCTAACTTTGTTACCTTAGCCTGGAAAACAGCTTAGGAAACTAGGCCTCCTTCTATCCCAATATTGAGCCAAGCTCGGCACCCCTGATTGTGTTATGGATTTTGTTGCCCAAGAACAATCAAACTCTTCATAGCTCTCTTCTTGTAACTAGGTAGCTAGGTAGTTAGTTGTTCCTATCCGACTAGTAGGAATGACAAGAACAAGAACTACTAGCTACCCAGCTCTTGGCTTGGTAATGCACTCGGGCATAGATCCATTTTTGTACTAATACAAATGCGCACTATCAGGAGCATCTTCCTGCGAGTCTGCCTAGCTATTAGGAAGTAGGGTCATATCCTAGAAACCCGGATATACCCATCTTAGTAACGAAGGTAAGTACCTATGAAAACATTCACTATTTCCCTCGGGGTTCTGCCTTTTTAAGTAGCTTTCTTGTAGGGTTGGCCTAGGGATCCGGTTTTTGGATGGGAATAAGCGGCCTACTTTATAGCTTAAGGGGACAACACCAATACCCACTCAATTGGACAAAACAAGACCTGGGTTGACATCCACGAGGCAATTCAAGTAAACAACAGGGTTGACCACTCATGGATAGACTTGGTTCCTCAGTGACTCAGAAATGCACCACCTCTTAACTCCGCTTGGATGAGCTGACCCTTCTCTTACAATACTGGGATTTCCGCTTTTGCTCTTGCATTCCATAATGGGAAGAACCACTTCGTCTATTCTCTTCGGGGGATAGCAGCAACCTACAGGTTCGAGAGACCTGTGGAAGAGGAAGAGAAGCACGACTCTCTTATACAATAAGTAGGGAACAGAGCTGCACCCTAGGACGGACTGACTCAAAGAAAAGAAAGATTAGGGGAAAGATTGAATCTTGGCAGAGTGACCCACTTTATACCCATTTGCCTATACGGGGCAAAGTCCTCACTTTAGGTTTAGGAAGAAATCCCGACTTGGGAGCTAAGCTTGGATCAGAGGTGTGTTGACCTTTACTCTTACTAAATTCTATTTCATATTTGTGCAACCGCTCTAACTTCTATTGAGAGGCCCTTCGGGGAGAGAGCCTTTATTGGGCATATAGAAAGACGTACTCTTCTGTGCCCCAACTACGTCCTCTTTTTTGTACCAAAAGGCCGACACTAACAGAGTAGGACTACTATCAAATCTAGGAGCGGGGGGCTAGGAAAGGGGAAAGTACTGAATAAGACTAATAGATAGGCACGCACAATAGAAAGAATAGAAGGAAAGGGGCCTAGTCATTTCTATGGCCCCAGTTGCATTTGGTAGGCAATCCATAGGCAGGAGATCACCCAATGACTCACTCAATCTAAATGGAGTGAGGCCTAGCATCGGAGTTGCGTAACTATGATCAGGTAGAAAGCCTCAGTTAGAGTGACCGGGCTATGAAGTTAGCCCATTCGGGTTTACTTGGGTTGAGCAGATGATCATGCGGACTATTTTTCATCTTAAAGATCATCAGCTCTTGCTCTCTTCTCTTTGGCAGTCAGATAGTGGGCAAGGATAGAGGTTATAATAGATTAGATGTTCTGCTAGGCTATAGGACTAACAGTGGCAGTTGCAACCTCAATGCGCTTATTTGCTGTAGTTTATGTCCTTCTGAGTACTGGTATTAAAATCAAAGAAATTCTAGAGAAAAGATGCAGAGAAGAACTCCTAGGGCTCTCTTCTCATAGCGTAGCAAGCTCGTGATCCCATCGTATGAGGGGAGCGCGAGAGCAGCGTAGCCGCACGAGACTTCTTTTAGGACTTACATGAGCAACCCTAAGTTCCAGAATCCGTTCGGGGTAACCCAAGGCTTAGGCTAACTCAGAGCATCGTTTGTGCACTGTTCATGTCAACTTAGCAGCTGGAAGCTTGTTAAAAAGGTGTTCTTGTCCTTTTTCTTTAGTTAGCATTGATTGCTAATCAACTGAGGCCTTACTCAAATAGGGGCGTGAGATTCAGTTTCTTTTGTTCAACTTACTAAGGGAAAGGGAAGACCTTCAATCATGCGTAGGTGGTAATCATCGTTGTCATTGGATTGAGAAAGCAACGTCTTTCAATGCCTTGACAAACCCGCCGATGAGATAAAGGTGAGAGTTGATCGTCCCAAATCAGGAACTTCCTTTCAGGAAATCAGATTACAAAGTCACTGGTCCAACGAATCAAACACTTGTCAAGATGCTCGAGTGGCGATAACTGAACAGAGTTGATAGCCAAACCAGATTCAGAAAAGGGGTTCTGCTCCAACGAAGAGGACTCAATTGATAGAACCTAAACCCACCCCCTTATTTGAGTAAGGCCTTGCTCAGCAGAAGCAGAACGAATCAACAAAGAACGCCACATAACAAGAAGACACTGCCGTGATGCTACGCTTAGGAATCCGCCTGGAAACGTAGGGGAGAAGAGCACCCTGTAGCTTTAAGCGTGCTCAGAGCCTCTTAACTCCATCTCGAAAGAAAGGTGAGAGTTGATCAGCCGAAGCAGCAATCTCATACTTTGCCTAAGCAAAGATGGGTCTCGTAGCTGATCCTTTGTTTGGACAGGACTTAACCAAAGGCGTTGAAACCCCTGGTTAAACGAGGGAAAAATCTTTCATCGATTACTTATCTTATTTAGTTCCAGACGTAGCCTCGGCGGGTAAGATATGGATGGAAGAGAATTCGGATCAACCAAGTATCGTACGCCCGACCCAGGCCTTACTCAAATAGGGGGGTGGGGAACGCCCAACCCCAAGAAGAAAAATTTGTGATAGTTGAACTCACTGAACCCTTAAGGAGATCCATTTTCAAAATCGTTAAATGGGAACAATTCGGATATTTGGTTTAGCTGGCTGATCTTATCAACCTCGTCATTGGTGAGCCTCTATCTATAAGGAGGTTCGGTTCCTTAGGTCTTTGTACAAGCCAATAGATGGAGTGCAGGTGGTCACGCTTCACTTACTTAGAAGAGCTTTTCAGCAAGACCTTTTCACCACATAGATTGAGGCTGAGGCCTCTTGGCAAAAGCCTAGTCTTGTTACACGCCTGGCGAGCGTTGCTCTTTATGGTCGGACGAATGAGAGCCTGGAAACTCACTTACTTCCTTTGCAAGCACGCATACTCTTACTATTAACATAACGATAGGAATGGAATGATGAACAGGCTAGGTACATGAGCCTTTTAGAGTTGTTAAAGGACATCAAGCCAAGCATTCATCCACCACCTCAATGTCAATCGAAGTCGGAATGGGCTTATGCAGAGATCGTCTCACAACTACGGAAGAGAGGGCTAAAGGAGATAGGCTTGGAGGTTATGGATACGGCTTTGACGCAGGGGCCTGTCTAAAACCTATGTCTATAGTTCTTCACTGGAGGGTGGTGCCTTGCTTTCCAGAGTGAGATTCCTCCTTGATAGTGGGCGAAAGAAGATGCAACTAAGTCGGTGATAGGTGCATCATTTGATTAAAGAACATTCTCACTATCCGTGTGCTCAACCCAATTCACCCGATTGAGAGAGGAAGGGACGAATCGAAGGTTTAGTTTTGGCTGGGAATTGTGTAAAAGTAGCAGAATTAAGGAATTTCAACTTTCAGATGCGCTTGTGTATTCGTATTGCAGGGATCTACGGTTTGTTTTACTAACTTGCTTGGTAATGGGGTTCTCGCTTTGATGGTTTTCTTTACCTGAGCAGTTATTCGATAAACCAAGTTCCCTTTGTTCTTCTAATCTTAGAGAAGTAGTAAGGGTGACTTGGGATACTTTCATTCATCATCTTTGTAGTGATCATCATGTCTCGAGTCCTTTCCCTTGTGGTGAACCTCTTAATAAGACCGCACAACTCTTATTTGAACTAGAGGAGAGCTTTGATCCCCTTGGCTTAAATCCGAATAGAATGAGGGCTCTCTCTATTTTCGTAGCATCCATTATTCTTAGTCTGGCTTTTGCGGAATCAGTTTCTCCTAGTGGTTTTAGAGTGTATTAAATTGAGTCCTCAGGCTTTACATAAGTCATCGACTACAATCCTTTTTTTTTCGGTATGCCGTCGGCACTAATAGCCGATGAAAGGAGATATAATAGGTAGCCACATGTTTCCCATATTCAACTCTTTGACTTTTGGTAAATTTGAGTGCAGGAGATCCAAAATGAAGAACATTAGTCAGTTACCAGAGAATGTTCAAGCCCTGATACAGAAAAGAAAGAACTTCCAAGCAGGCGGACAAATGCAAAGAGCCTCGCCAGGAAGGGAGCTGGGACTAGTGAATGCAATAAGTGAGTCCTCCAGGATAAAGAGATTCTCACTGCCCGAAGGTATAATGTGCGCCTATACAAGGGACATGAGGCTTGTTCTTTTGATCTATTTACTCATAGGGTTTACTGCTTGGTGGGCATATATTCTGGCGAAGGTAACGCCCTGAGTTTGTATGAAACCTGACTCAGTAGATACACTGAAAGCAGTAGCCGAGGCGAGAACTGGCGCTTTGCAAAAGATGAGAGAGGAAGAGGCTTGTCTCGGAGAAAGAGATGCCCCTTATTTTTTGCTCTGTATTGAATACCAGGGAGGATCAATCACCTGAATAAACCTTACCTCTGCTCCCAGTCAGGGTATATGTCTAACCAGGAAGAGATATACATGGCAGCTAGCTGAGACCCCGAATGAATCTCCTGCGCCTGTAGATTCGACGATTTATTATTCAACCTAGTTGCTCAACCTAGAGAGATTCGAATAGTATTGAATGGGGGGAGAACCCAGCAAATAGTCTTGGATGCCTTGCCTATCCTACATAAGACTAATCCACATTAGCAGTGGGGTGGAAATGTTGAATTGTTAAGTGGTTTTATAAAACGATGCAAGAATTCGCCCCGGAAGGAAGGAATTTTCTTTCTCCTTTGAATTTCTCAGTGTTGTTAGACTTCTAATGGAGCCATCCCTCAACACCTTTCGATCAACAATTCTCTACCTAAAACTACCTACCAAAACTTCTAAACCTACCATGCACATGGATGGAAGTTTCTAAACTCATTTCTCTTCTAGACTAAAGAACTCTACTCTATAGCACGGAACAAATATCTATGCAAGGTAGGGAAGGCAGATAAGAATGAAAATCGATCCATCCAACTGAGCTTAGGAAGTAGAAATATCCCCGGCTTGTGTTCCCTAGATTCATGTCATGAAGCTCAGGGATAACCGCTAAATAGCACGGAGCATGTGTTTCGACTAGCGAGGGATTTCCTACTAATTATGTTCTGGCGTAGCCTATTGTTCCTAGGAGGTTTCTGCATCGCCACTAGATTCTAGAAACTATGTACACTCCTGTGTTTCATTCTGGGATTAGCACATGGTTCTCTAAGCGGGCAGGATGCATAAGCTACTTGTAATGCAAGCCCTTACTCGAGTGGGCCTTCGATTCATTTCACTCTCAATAAGGTGATGATCTATGTGAAACCACCCACAAGGTCATAAAGGGAAAGATATAGAGTTATACAATTGTGTGTGCCTCCATACTGGATCGAAGAAGAAGACTCAAGCTGTTCCGCTCTGGCCTATCTTTGGATAGTCCCTTCGCTACACGACAGAAGTTATTACTCTTTTAGTTTTAAGTTACAGGTTGTTTTTAGTTAATTCAATTAACTCGAGTTTGGTTGTTTGTTTTATCATATATGATCACAGAAACTTTAAGGCCTTCCTACTAGGGTAACTAGTTGGATTGTAAAAGCTGAAAAGGTCTTCCATGCCTCGGAATACCCTCAAGCTGGTTCTCCTTAAAGACAAGACGGCTGTGATTGTTCCACTGAACCCTTCGGCCGTAATCACTAGGCTGTTGGATGTGATTCCATCATTGCTTACTCAGGTTGGTAATCAGAAGCTTACGAGTATCCCTTCATTGGAGGAGGTCAAGTCAACTCTATTTTCCATGTTTGTAGAGAGTGCTCCAGGGCTAGATGGTTACTCGGGGACCTTTTACCAAGCTTGTTGGGACATCATTTCCTTCTCTTTTTATTCTATCGGAGGAAGATGGCACTTACTCGTCTTATGTCTCCTGACAACCGTGTCTTCTATCGGCCATCTCCTAATAATCTGTTGTCTCCTCTCCTTACTTATAGGCTGCCGTAAATGATACAGCTTCCACTGCGGAACCACTTTCTGTTGTTGAATCACCCACTCCACTAAACAAGATGCCGTGGTACTTGATGCCACTTCGGGAGGGGACTGATTGATGTTTCCTTATCCGCTGTTTCGAGATCGATTTATGTAGCTGATACAAACAACTTATTTAGCTGAACCAGTATCAGATACCATTTTTGTTGCTAAATCAGCAGAGGATAAAACTTCTGCCACTGAATGAAGAATCTGATGCCAAAGGATCTACTACTGAATGTAATTATTTCACTCACTGCGTGGTGGAACGAAATCGGTTTCTCGGTCGGGTGCTATCTACTAATCGGACGATTGACAAGTCTGATGTCGTTGAAGATAAAGAGAGAAGTAGGCTTTCACCTAATCGGATGTTTCCCCCTGCTGGACCTATTGGTCCCAGATAAGCCCCAGAGCAAGATCGGACCTATAATAGCTTTTTTCGTAGATAGCAAAAAGGCCTAGCCAAGAATAAGCTTCGAGGTTACCCTAGTTCTGTAGTCAGGAGAAGAGGAACCCGGTCAGTCCCTGTCTTTCCTTCCTTATATGTAAACCATTTCAAACCAATAGTTGACTTAAAAGCTTCCATTAATACAATAAGATTGGTTCTCGCCGAACCTATAATTGATTGATTCTATAAGGGAGTCTGCTACCACTGCATCCTACGCTGTCCTTGAATTGGTTGGCTCTGGCTTTTTTCCTTCCTTTTCTTAGCAGCTTAGGGAAGGGAGGGGGTGCCGAGAGCTTTCTTCGAGGAAGATACCTTCGATAAGTTACCATAGGATTGAATCACTCTGGGAATTTCAATCAAATCGGATGAAGATACCATTCATCATTTGAGGGGGCGGGAAAGGGTCTGCCACCACTGACTCAGATTTTTTTGTAATTGATGTAGCTTCGTCGTCTGTCTTGCTGCCCCCATTCCTTATCCTTAGTAGTAGGAATTGGATATAGAACCAATAGGATTAGGAGCATTCGTTAACAGAGATGGATTGGCTTCGATTGACCTTATTACTATGGGAATGCTTGAAAAAGCTCTGATTCAAATAAGCTCTTAACAACTCTTAGAGGTAGCTGGGAACAAAAGGAAGAAGCGCTCAAAGCTAAGATCAGTTGCTATTGGACTTCTTTCCTTGGCGATAAGGGATTGACTGGCATTCAGGTATTGAATCAGTCTTGCTTAGCATTGACTCTTTCTAGCTCTTAATTACGAATCTCAAATCAATCTTACACAGAGCTTCAATTCCGATCACAACAGTGGAATTCTGCGGCATTTCAGCTATAAAAGAGTCTTTCTTTCGCAGTGGAAAGACAAACGTTTTTTAAATCACCTCACTTAAGACAAAGAGAATGGTATCGACACACATGAGCATTTTGACAAGACAAAAAAGGAAAGAACACCTTCCACCAGATGGCGGCCCGGTGAGGAACATCAGGCTCATGACCTAAAGACTGCAGGTTCGAATCCTGCCCCTGCCTAAGAAAGAGTGATTGAAGAGTCCGGTAACAGAGAAAAGATTGAGAAAAAGCACCTCCCAAAGTACTTTGACGAAAGTAGGGCAAGCAATTAGTTTACCTAAGTAAGTGAGTGCAGAGCGGATAACTGCTGAAAGCATCTAAGTAGTAAGCCCACCCCAAGATGAGTGCTCTCCTATTCCGACTTCCCCAGAGCCTCCGGTAGCACAGCCGAGATAGCGACGAGGTCTTTGCCCCTGCGGGGATGGAGCGACAGAAGTCTTGAGAATCCAAGATAAGGTCACGGTGAGATGAGCCGTTTATCATTACTATAAGTGTCAAGTCGAAGTGCTTTTCTTGCTTATTCTTGATGAACTAGCATTTATATATAGATGTAGGAGGATTTGTTTGGGAAGTAATAAGTCCCTTTGACATCTCTTCATCTGCGAAGAATTCTCGACGTGAAAACACAGAGACAAAGGGCTGATCTTTGAATAGGAAAGAGAATGGGTTTGCGGGATCCCAAATGAATTGGCTTATTCGAAAAAAGCCTTGTTCTTTGGAAGATCTATCTCGTGTCTGGTACTGCATGGTTCCACTCTGCAAGAACTTCGAATCATTCTCTTGAAACTCATCCTCTTTATGAGAAATGATCCGCTTGCCCCGAAATGACCTGGCCCAATAGGGAAATCCCAATTCATTGGGCCTTTCGATACAATCAAATAGATTGCCACAAGGGCGCCATATTCTTAGGAGCCCAAACTATGTGATTGAATAAATCCTCCTCTATCTGTTGCGAGTCGAGGGCTCCTTCTCCTTCCCCTTCTTCAAACTCCGATTCGTATTTTTCATATAGAAATCTCTGATCAACGATAGAACAAGATCCATTTTGAATCATATCTAATGGATTCCTTGGTTCGGACCTAGACATAAAGACTCCCTATTTTATTGAAATTTCATTTTACAGAATAAACCTAAATTAAGACTGAACTACATGATAAACGAAGCTAAATCTACTGTAGTACTACAAAGAGAAATAAGATGAAATCAA